>CM060289.1:1315000-1610000 GCA_030684275.1 Acipenser oxyrinchus oxyrinchus
GTTAAACACTAACAAAAAATGCTTTCACAAACATCATGTGAGGTCAGAAAGATGTTTTGGACTCTTTCAAATTAAATTATAAAGTTTGACTAAAGTTTTGATAGGGCTGTCATCTGTGTAGCCAAAAAGCAGATCAACACAAGTTGGTTAACACCAATTTACTGTGAAGTGATGTTTTTTTCCATCCCTAACAATGTTTACTGATTGTGTTAGGCAGTTTCACCGCAAAAATAGTATTAGTTCAAGTATTATTAAGAAAATATGCTGTAATGAAGCAGTCTGTAATGAACTGGAATCTCAGGCCACTGAATTGTGAAACATATGGTTCAAATAAAGGGCATGCTCTGTAGCCAAGAGGTAAGAACGGGTCTTAAGCTGATGTCAGCATTACTAACTCATTAGCAGCGAGCAAGAGACCCATTGCAAGTCCATTCTCAAAAGATGGATGTGTTTGTAATAGGGAGTCATTATTTCTTGCATTGCAAACATGAACATTTTCAAACAGCTAACAGGTCTCATTATCTGTGCGCATGTACTGCCTTTTTGCTCAGTTTTAAGCAGGTTAAACTCTGCCTTGCTGAGGTTAATGTGTCACAAGCTACCATCTCACCCAGCAATCACTTTCAACAGTACAGTGCGCACAACCAGTAAGCAGAACAAGAGTTTTACAGCCCACAGTGCTATAGAATAGAGCATGCCTAGCTCAAGCAAATCTTGACTTCAAAATAGCTCCACCGGTGGTTAAACTAAAGGCTGACGTTATCTAGACTGCCATTCGTTAATTAAAGAGTACTGTGTACCACATTGCACCCCCCCCCTCTGAATCAGTGTGTGCTGCAATTTTATTTCAGTATCAATTACTAACAGAATTGGGTGACACACCATCTTCCAATAGCCAGCAGTTTTCAAGGTATTTGAAATGACTGGACTCAGAATGACGGAGAGGGACAGATGTGTAGCATTGCAGAATTGTGTTGGAAGGTAAACTGGTAGGATGAGCTTGGGAAGTCTAAACCACAAATATGTTACCAGAAATAAACATTAAAGGAAATAAAGATCTCTTTAGGAACACTGCAAGCACCTAGATTATCCCTTTGTGATATCGGGCAAGCAACACAAAATATTTATTTATTTATTTATTTATTTATTATTATTATTATTATTATTATTTTGGTTGGTTTTAGGAACAAAATAAAGTTGGATATTTCAATAACTGTTCTTGACTGTTGTTGGCTTGTTAAAAAAAAAATACAAATTAATGGAATACTTTATATTATCTACGTTTCCTAATATTTAATTTAATATACAATTCATTGATTTGTATGATTCTCTAATGCTGTTTCTGCATAAATCATGTCATACTTACTAACCATTCCAACGATAATTGCTTCTGAATAAACTCTCCAGGCTGATTGTGGGGAAGTGAGATGGGGAAGCATATTAGTGGTGCACTGAAGCCCATACAATACAGCGCAAATTTATTAGAACACCCCAAGATTTGACATTTATATCCTTTATATACCTACCTGCATGAAAACTTCGGTCAGGAATCAGTGATACAGAAACAATAGGCACTCGTGTGAAAATGTCAGACCTCTTTGTGCTTTAATTAGGCATCTTTTCTAAAAAGTATCATGCATCTTACCATGTGTGGCTATGCATTCCTTTTCTCTTACTGTTTTAAATGAATTGCATGTGTGTGGCCTATTAAAGTCATCAATGAAATTAGACAATCACTAATTTGCTTATATTGACAATTTTCCAAGATTTTCAGTTACAGTGGTTTGATTTCATAAGCACAAATCAAAACTACAGAAGCTATGGGGTGTGTGAATAACCAAAATCGTATTATTACTGTATTAGGAGCTTGTCCCTATTGACTCCCATTACGTCTTGGCTGAGACTTTTCAATATGGTCGAGGGAGGAAATTAGAAGGAGTGATAGTAGGCAGGTTAGACTGCAGATAAGTATGTAATAAATTGTGAAAGTGTCGCTATAAAGTACCCCTTTCTCTAAATTGAGAAGGTCCTGAGGCTCTGAAAGGGAGAGTGCGGGTGATCCCAGCGTGAGAGGCTAGCTCCTGGTTTAAATGAGTCCTGGCTGCAGTCCAGCCTGGAAAGGAATGTCCTCCTTCTCGCCTCTTTCCCAGAGAGGAACTGGAGCTGTGCATTCCTGACATTGCAGTCCGCTGACGAACAATCCCAACTTTATCCTCTCCGTGATGGGTGCTCAATGGGCAATGTGTCTTGTCTCTCCCGGCCTGAGTTTACCCAGAGCGAGGGAGCTGTCCGCAAGCCAGAGCTCTCCGGTGTGGGCCAGACAGCTGCTCTCTCCCTCCCTCTGCTGCTAAATCAAACAAAAAGCCCATCAGAGCTTCCCTTGTTAGGAGATCACAGGGAACGGCCCCTGAACAAACTGAAATCAGGTCTGGCCAAAACACAAATATTTAACAAACAGATTAGAGCAGAAGTACAGAGATGAAAGAAGGGCAAACGTTCACTCTCAAGTTTCTCAAGCAGTTGCTGTCACTCAAGATTCCAGACAAGATAACAGCCAAGTTCAAGTCCTGCTGACAAACACGCGTTTAACCGTCACTGAAGTCAACATTTTATAGGGTAGGATATGTGAGTGCTGACTGCATGTCTTTATACATGCTACAGGGCTGCCACTTATTGTTTAAAATGCTTTTATTGTAGTCCTGCGACACATGGCTGTAAACGTTGAAATATTTCCAGCTTGCCTGTTGTTTTCCTCTATTTTGGATACAGGCTTCTGGAGCTGTTCTTGATTAAAAAACCCAGAAGAAAATCCAAGATAAACTATTTCTTTTTTGAACCTCAAAGTTAGCTGTTTCCGTTGTCCTGTTGAAATGTGTTGTATGTTGCCATTCCAGTCTGGAATTGCATGTGTCAAGAGAAGGAACTTATCTGACAAACTCACACACCCAGATGTGGAATAGATAGCTTTTTGACATTCTTGTATACACCCTCGTTAGTTCAACGTAAAGAGATGCCCTGTCTTCAACTTGCAGGAGAAACACACTTGAGGGCTGTAAGCAGAAAGCCACAGATATGAATACTATTCTGCTAGCTTCTAGAATCTGCATTTTCCAAACAATCCCAAGACTGTGTCACTTTTCTGGAATATACCCAGTGTAAATGTTATATTAAGAAGACAAGCCAAACCCCAGTTTATTTCCCAGCTTCTATGATGTCCCAACATTGATTTTGGTATAAACTTCTTGGCAGATACAATAACTAAGCTGTTATTAGTAAATACTGTATACTGCAAATTAAATTGACAATGCTTCTTAAGTTTTTCCTTTTACATTGTTTACAAAGAACAGTACATTTAAAAGCGGTTTGTAATTATTGCAAAGCTAATCAGTTAAATAAATAATATTAAAAAAAATAAATAAAAGAACACCCAATTATGTGCAATTTCTCTATAAATTTAATAAAACTTTTTTTGAACGCAGTAATTACAATTAAGGTAACTCAATTCAAATTGAGGCAATCATATTAGCCCCAGGGGGGTCCGTATTGGGGGAGAAGGGGGGGGGGATCTGGAGTGGGACGGTTCATAACGGGAGTTTCACAGCCCTGTCCCTCCCTCACAGGGCAAGCATAGCACACAGCGACCTTAGAGGCCCGAAAAAGCCAGAGGAAAGAAAAAAACAAACAAAAACCTTCCTCCCTTCTGTTTATAAAGCCACCAAGATGCAGCTGCTGGAAGACCAGAAGGAATTAATATTCATGGGGCAAGAGCTCCTCAGGGCTTGGGAACAGAGTCTGCTTTCAGAAAACTCTTATTTACAGTAAATAGCGGGACCCAGACCCGCCTAGAATAAATAATAAATCCATCTGTGTGTTCGGCAGCCTGCTTGTTTCAAAAGAATTCATGACATATACTCAGTTAGTGTATATCAGTGACATGTTTAGCTCTGAGGTGTAACTGTTGAAATATATATATATATATATATATATATATATATATATATATATATATATATATATATATATATATATATATATATATATATAGTAGTATGGTTTTACATATCAGGACAGTGTCTTTTACTCACATCAATGAACAGGAAAAGTTTACAATTGAGGCAGGCAGGCCGCAAGAGATCACTCACCACATGCTTTATATTTGTGAGTCCCCTAATGGAAATGCATCAATGTAAAGCCACAGTATTTTGGGGTACTGTGGCAGGGCAACAGCCCTGCTTGTGTAAATAATATGTGTGGGAATGTAAGGTTGGCAGAGGTTGGGTTAATTCTGTCCCTGTCAACAATCACAGGCATGGCCATTCCCCAATTAGGTGATTGAGTGCTAACTGGGGACTGGCCATCTGAATCAAAGAGCAAAATCCTCCGTTTGGAGGTGTGTGTAACTGTGTGAAACAGTGTTGTTTGCCACCGAGTAGTGAAGGTGAATGCCCGGTCTACGTTTGCTTGTTTGTGTAACTTCATTTTGGCCCTGGTGCTTTGTTTATTTGTTTTACTGTTTTTGTATTTAATAAATGTGTGCTTTAGCTCTTTAACTGCAGCTTCTTGACTCTGAGTCTCTCTTCCTGCTGGTAGCAGCTTGTGCAGTGACGCTACCCTGTCACATGTACCATAGTTCATAATTTATAATATACAATTAAGTTAACTCAACCCTGTAACTTACAGTATTATTTATTTATTTATTTAGTTGTTTTTTCGATTTGTTTTGTGCTCCTGAATAAACCCCTTGATGTCGGACAGACAGGTGACACGCTGAGATTACGATACATTCACTAGCATGTGCTAAAGAAGGTCACGCTTTGTTACAATTGAGTAAGCTGTGACAGGATGGCATGTGTTTGCAGGAGGGAGCCAGAGGCTCCGACTGTGGCACACTAAGAGCACAGTTTTTATTACAGGGATTCGAGCTGAGGATTGGACGGCTGCGGTTCTTTGACCGGCTGGTGGGTGTCTTGCAGCGGAGAGTCTTGCTCTGAAAAGGAGCCCCTGACACACCTCTGTGCTGAGAGCAGAGAACACATAGGCCTGTACTACTATATCAACAGAGATGCCTTGTAAGCCACAAAGAGAAAAAAGAAAAAGTCTGTTTTTTTAACCACGGATCACCGAGTGTGGAATCGGGATCTGGGTTTTCCATTTCAGTTTGTTCTAAAGGAACAGGGCGTTTTAAATCCCACCTTAAAGTACAGAGAGCCAGGGTGTGTCTGGCGGGAACACTTTAGAAGTTATTTTTAGTTGTGTTTTTCTGTTTCCTATATTGTACACTGTTGTGTATGGATGGCCGTGGCTAGTACCACTGGCTAGGCATTGGCTAGAGTCCCTTATTGCGCTCTGTTCAAAATAAATAAATCCTGCTCTCCTGTGTCAGCGTCAGTTCTGTTTCTGTCTGTCTGTCCGTCCAGCGGAAATTGTGAGTGTGACATACAGACATACAGATGGACTGACAAACAGCCTTAATAAAGAGATTAAGATACACACAATAACTTCTGCTAAAGAAGAGCCTGAGCAAGTTTTGTCCGAATTGGACAAGCAGATCTCTAGATACTGTATATGCTCTAAAGTGTGATATAGGTACATGCGGATGGATGTATAAGAGATATATAAGAGACATGAAGTCCCAGCAGGGGACAATAAAGGGGTCACACTATCTAAAAACTGTAAGTAATGATATCTTTGCACAGGATGATCCCTATTTAACAAGCCAGCTTTTGAAGGCTTAGACATGCTTAGTTGTACCATTTCACTGATCAAGAGTCACCTAAATGCAGGGATTTCAATAAAAAACATAGAGCTAGATACAGGCGCATCATTGTTTTTTTTATATCCTAGGGAAAGACAAGTATTGCATTTAAGAGTTAAATCCGTCAGATCCGTTTCTGAGTCTGTGGGCCAGTGGAAATGAGTTGATTATCATGGGAATGGGGTAAGATGGTATTATCCTCTGGTACACTTCTCTGCATAATCATGGCAGCATTAAGGCAAAGCAATGCAATCCTCTCAGCCTGCTGGGCTGTATCCTCACTGAACTGACCTGAATGGGCTGTCTCAGATAGGGGATGGGACAGTGAGAAATTCTCTTAGGTAACATGACCCAGTGTCCGAGGTCCTGGTCTACAAGCTAAAAATGTTGGTTGAGAGGGCCTTATCTGAGACTTAAGATGTTTTTCCTGATTCAGTCCTTGCTTCCCTAAAGATGTTCCTCTTCTCAGCCAGGTCCATTCTCTCTCTCCCTGGCTCCCCACTTGACTCTGAAATGTACCCTCTCTTTAACTCTGCCCCCTTAATGACCAATGTCACGACTCATCCCCCAATGGCGTTTGGTCCTAAACCCCTCCCGCACGCGTGCACTACAGGGGAGTGAAACCCAAAACAGCAGAACAGCAACTGCAGAAAATGATATTCCTTAGAGGGGTCCCCTATCCAAGCACTGAACCAAATCCTGCTTCGGAGACATACAGACATCACAATCCAAGTTAGCATGGCAGCAGACCAATTCTTCTCTGTGGGAAATTCTTAATTCGATTTAGGTTTTAAAGGCTCCCGTATGGAAAATGAAAATCAAGTGCAGAGCAAGGGGAAAACCACAGAACAACAAACACCCTGCAATTCAACACGTTTCACGAGAGCAGGTAAAGAACAGAGACCAGTAATTTATTCAGATGCTATAACGCAATGTTGCTGAGTCAGGGTAATAGAAGACCCATGGGACTGCTGCACGTGTCATTACCCTGGGCTGTTCTATCTGCCCTGGAAAATCCCAGCTCAGCCCCACAATAACAAAGACAGGCTCTGTCCTCATTCATGCAAAGAACTTTATAATCCAAACTGAATACTGGCAACCTAATACGACCAGCACTCTCTGCGGTCGTATGTGAAGACGCCTTACCAAATTATGTTCCATTGGCAATGCCATGTAGTCCTGCGCTAAGGGGCAATGGTTGCCAATTGGTTGCCGATTGTACATACCAATTGTATTACAGTGGCATTAGCACACTGTCCATTGCATCATGTCGTACAATCAGCACCAATGTGGTGATATATACTGGCTGATATATTCTACTGGCAACAGCCGAATAAAATCCTTTGGATGTGGCAATTGTTCAACCAGAAAATCAAACAGACAAATGTTCCATGCCTATCAGTACAGAGTAAGTTTAACAAGAGCCCTGTAAGCACATGGTGGCAAAGATCTGATGTGGGTCAATTGCCTAAAATGCCTTTTAGAAACTGAGACGTGAAAAGGGTCCATTAAAGAATAAGTAGCGGGGTTCCGAAAAATCTAGCGTCATACGTCCCCACGTGCTGCTACAACTGTTTAAATAACGTACCTGTCATTTTTCTTTTCATGTTAACACCCTGACGACTTTTTACACTTAAAACTTTAAAGTCTGTTTCAAAGCTCTTTCTAAAATGACCGCTAGATAAGCTAAATTATCTACACATGAACTGGATATCACTAGGCGTGGATTCACACTTCAGGGGTCTTTCATTATTTCTGTAAGGCACTGGGGATAGTCCTGGGCTTTCACTGTGAAGAACAGGGTTCCTGTTTGGGTTTCTTGTTTGAACCGTAAGTCAAGGAAAAAAGATGCATTTGAAGTTAGTTTGGCTAAAGTTTCATTGATTAACACCAGGGTTAGGAATAGGTTTGCGTAAGCGTGGGTAACATTATGACCCCTAATCCCTAAAAGCATCTGGGGGAAAGTGTCACCACGTTGAGAGGTTCAGGAAATAATCGGTATACCCAGGGAAAATTAAATACTAAACAGTCAGACTGACGATTCTGTTGAATTAACTTTTTCTTGGGGGAAAAAGCACTTTGGGAAATAATAACGTTAACCTAAGAAGCAGAGGAAATGCAGAGAAATATTTGTATGGGTTGAATGAACATCTCAGAAGAAAAATAAATAAATGTGTCTGAAACAGCGCAGATGTTTTTAATTATATTTCGGTTTTAATGTAACGTTCTGCTGTGTTACCAAAACCCTTTATTCACAAGGTACAGCAGATGCTAACAAAACAATATGATAAGGAATAATCAGGTCAGCTTCCTGAAACCTCTGTGAACAGCTAGATGTATATCTTATAAACGTTTACTTGTGGATGAGGATTTTAACCTAATACTTTGTAATATACTTTATTTAATGATCCAAACAGTGGTGGATCTAAGGGTAACAATTTAAAATAGTGGACGGAAATTCATATGAATTAAAAAGTTTAAGTTGTTATTTCTAATCATGAATAACTATATCTGAGGAGGAACTTTTCTTCTTAGGATCACTGAAAGCCTGTAATATTATTATTTGTTTATTTAGCAGACGCCTTTATCCAAGGCAACTTACAGAGACTAGGGTGTGTGAACTGTGCATCAGCTGCAGAGTCACTTACAACAACATCTCATCTGAAAGATGGAGCACAAGTGACTTGCTCAGGGTCACACAATGAGTCAGTGGTTGAGCCGGGATTTGAACCGGGGACCTCCTGGTTACAAGCCCTTTTCTTTAACCACTGGACCACACAGCCTCCTAATACCTAATCGTCACACTCCACGGTCAGTGTATAGCAACAGACAGGAAAAAAGGAACACAGGACTACTACTCTACAATAGGTTATTAATCCCTCTCTTATATAATAATATAGAAAGTTGACTCTGTGTGTTTTGGCATATAGCTTTCTTTTTTTGTGTGTGAGAGAGAGGGTTTAATAATACCATAAGCACTTTTTATGAATTTTCTTTAACTGAGCAAGAAATACATATTTTGCTAGCAACTTTTAGTTTAGTTTCTCTTCTTTCTAAAATAAATGGCTCTATCCTGCCGACTACACCACCCATTCTGTATTTCAGGTTGCATACCTGAAGCCTGCCTTATGCAAGATGGATCATTCCAATGACAATAAATTGCTCATGTAAATGTCCCCAGCTGGGTGGTGTGCAGGGTGAGTCATGCTATCAGGGGAACGCAGGTACGCATCCAGGCTGTGCAAAGTTGCTGATCTTCGCTGGAGATTCCACAGGGAGCAGTGCACTGGCTGGCGCTCCTGCAGTGTTATTTAGCCTTTATGAAGGTGTTAAGATTCCTACATAACACGTGTGAATTACATCAGAAACATTGCTTGACTACACCCACGTATTTTCCTAGATTGCCTGCAGTGCAGTTGCGACTGTTTCTATTATCGACGTCTCTCCTGGCTCAAAGACCCAGACGATTAACTCAATTTAGACACTGAAGCAGTATGGAACAGTTTTAAAAGCGTCGTCTTCCCGTTCTCAGTATATATTTTGGATCCTTTCTTGCTATTCGGTGGATGAAAATGATAGGGCGGCTCATTGGGTTATATATGAGTCACTCTCCAAACACAGATTCATCCAAAACAAAGAAGTGAGGAAACATGTGCCATGCACAAAGACTGAATCAGCCTCCCAGGCCAATGGACAACCTTCCTGGTAATGAGACTGGCCTGCTAATGTAACAGGACTGCCATACAGGACACATACTGGTTTCAGCTGTAACATGTGCATCAGTTTGGATTCAATATGTTTTAAACTCTAAAATGAATCTCTTATAAAATCTCTGTTTGATCCAGTTGAAAGGGTTTTACCTAATGACATAATTCCATAAATATTGTTATGCACTTCCATTGACTATGCTAGTCACAGCTGTGCAGTTTTGAACGAAGCACATGTTTAACACACATGTATTTCATTTTTAAAATTTTTTTTTTTTATCATTGCTTACTTTCATGTAGTCTGTAACACTTCCTAGGTCATTTCACCTGGGCAATGACTTTGGGGTCAAAGCGTGTCACTGGCTGGAAAGCTTGTCAGTAAGCTGGGTGGTTGACCTAGGAAGTGAAGCAAAACCAGACAACCTACAAGTAAGGCATGCCTCACAAGCACCACTTTTTCCAGTAGAGCAATGTTTCACAGTAACAGTAGACCATTGTAAAGAGGATTGTATGGCTACATCATATTGGGAAGTGACCCTTGCTATCTATAGGTGCTCAACAATATCTCCTATGACCATATGATGTCTGTTTCTTGTCTCCAGCAAGAGACAGGAAGTAGCCAGGTACACCCATCAACAAACTCCATTGTTGCTTGAGAACCTTTGCTTGGAAACACTCTAAAAGCAAAGACAAAGTGTGTGACCAACCACAGGCTCTTTCAAGGATACAGTCTTGGTTTTCTCAGCAGGAGCAGGTACTGAGCTTGCCTGCTGGGCCCCTAATAAACAATAAAACACCTCTTTTCTTTGGAAGTTTCACTGGACTTTAACCAACCCCACAAGCTTAATGAGGCTTTTGATATTTGGGAGGCCGTTCGTCACATGACTCATGAAAAGGAAAACCCTGGGGCACCAAATTAAAAACATACCTGTAGATTTGAGTCTTTTTAACTTTACAGCAACCCTCTCTGTTCCGCTCGCTGTCTTGGTGGTTCACTGATGTGGTAGCACTATTGGGGTCTGGGAATGCTAATGCCAGATTAAAAACTTTCCCCAGGAAAGCACCATGCCATGTTCACACAAGGAGCATCACAAATGATATTTTTTCAGTTGTGAAAACTGCGTCAACCCTTTGCTCTTCTGCTTGTATCATATGCCCTATCAAATGGTCCGCAGTGGCAATGCAGTAGCACTACAATGGTCATGCCATGAAGTGGAATGGTACAACTTTGACAACAGGATTTACCATTCAAAACTAAACACTCAACACATTGTGAAATGTTTAAAAAATCCTAATTAATTCAATGACAAGCATTTCGACTACAAGTCTTTTTCAATGTCTTCAACTGGTCGAAACATTTGTCATCGAACTTATTGCGTTTCTTTTAACATTTCTAACTGGTATGAATCAAAACAGACTGGTAATTCTTTTCTTCTAATAACAGTAGTACTTGCACATTTATTATAGACAGTACACTTCACAGATATAATAGAAACCACTGTGCATATGTATTATGGTAATTAATATCACACTTGCATAACTATAGTATGCTTGTATAACTACTGTATAATACTCTTGCATAACTTCAGTTGGGTGGCATGGTGGTGCGGTGGTTAGCGCTGCTGCCTCACAACTCCCGGGTCATGGGTTCGATTCCGGCCTCAGGGGTCTGTCTGTGAGGAGTTTGCATGTTCTCCCCGTGTTTGTGTGGGTTTTCTCCGGGTACTCCGGTTTCCTCCCACAGTCCAAAGACATGCTGGCTAGGTGGATTGGCCTCTCTAAATTGCCCCTTAGTTGCCCCACAATGGACTGGTGTCCCATCCAGGGTGTAGTCCTTCATTATGCCCTGTGTCTGCCGATGATGGATGGAGAACTTCAGTTTTGGCTTTTTCTTCTTGTATTCTAAACAGGCCACTTGTTGAGCTGCCAGTAGTTCAGGAATCTGCATTCTTTCACGGTTTCTTCGTAAATGGGTGCCCTTAGCCTGCACAATATATTTCAAGAAAATTGGCCCCTCTGCATTTTTACAGTTTTTTCCAGGAGGATTGCCTAATTTCTAACCATCTACCAGATTGGAAAACAACAGCAGTTAAAAACACCCAATCACAAGTTGAAAGCACCCTTCTTCTCAAACGTGTCTTCTTTCTATCTAATTACAGCTGGTACACCAGAATGTACCCTTTAACCTGCCCCCCCTGTCCCCACTCTGCTCCCAGTTGATTTAAGAAATCTCACATATGTTCTATGTGGTATTTCTTACTGATGTATTTATTACATTTAGGGGCATATTACATACTTTAAACATTTGGATTTTCAAAAGTCACCCGGTCGAGATGACTGGAACACAGTGAATCTAATAAAGAAGAAAACTGTGACATTTCATACCCACATCCATTGAAACGGCCATCATGAATGATCTTTACAGTTGGTGTATTTTTGGTTGATCTCCTGTTTAAAAAGGGCGCGCTTCATTATATAAACACGGCTAGCTCTGCTGCTCCAGCGAAAGACTGCAGAGTCACTGTCAAGTAATGAAAAGGGTCTCCCGGTTGCTGATCTTGTGAGACGCACTGATGCACTCCTGTCAAGTTGCACGCCACTTGAGCTGACCCCAGTCATGTGGGCTTTGGAGTGTGACTGCTCAAGCACTGTACACACTGCATCTCTTCAGCAAACAGATGCGTCCATTGCAGCTTTTTGCATCCCCCCCCCCCAGTATCTTCAACTCACAGAACCCTGATTAAAGAACATTGCGGTCTGACCTCATGGGGAATAGGAGTTCCAACTGAACAGACAAGGCCACCCTTATAGAAATATATGACAGGATACCATAGCAACCGTGAAAGGAGAAAAGGGGAGGGGCCACACCTCCAGGTATCTTTCTTTCATGGTGGAGAAAAGTGGAGGGGCTGTGCCCCTTTAAAAGGATAGTGAAATTTAGTTTAGGCAAAGAGAAGCATAGTAGGGATGTTAAAGTACTGTAAAAACCAAGCTTAGGCAAAAATGTTAATTACTGTGCAAAAGACTCCACCAACCAATAGAAATAAAAAAGCTACATATTTTACTTTAACATATGGATATGAAACCGGCATAAAAAATTCTGGTATGCCCGCTCCACACAATTTTTGGTTGATGTGCCCATTTTTCCTTGCTAACTAAGGGGGGGAGGCTGTGCATAAAGAAACATAAGCTTGGAAGGTAGTTTACCACATTGTGATGCTAAGCAGTAAATAATGGCAAATTCATTTAGATTTGTGTAACAGAAAACAAACCTGGCTTTTCTCCCTTCCCCCCCATCTTATTCGTGTGCGACTCCTCGCTTCCAATAGTACTGATTACAATGCTTGCGAGTAGTAAATACTTCAACACATACTTCATTGTTTAATCGTATCTAAAGCAAAATATTTTATCTCAATGTTCCAGAGGCCTGCAAAAAAATAGAGCAACAAATTGGTGGATTCAAGCCCTGAGGTTCATGAGCACTATATTTGAGTTTCCATTTGGGGGTCTGCCAAGATCAAGACAACACTGTGAACTCCATTACTGAAAGGGCAGTACCGAGGAAGCAAAACAGTAATATTGGCCTACCTTTCCCTATCAGCTCATTAATTGCAAAGATAATATTTATACAAGATATTAGGTGCGTGTTAACTTGTTTTTGCGCAGCAGCATTATTTTTTTTTCAAAGGGTGTGTGCAAACATCACACAAGCATGTACACACAGTCATAGTTTATTACCAGCCAGATTTACATCGTGAACTGTAAACATATGGAGTTTATATGGCCTGTTAAGGTGTTGCATTTGAGATCTTTCTTTTTTTCAAACAAGCTTTGATGGTTTCTTCCCTTACTGCCAGAGTTATGAGACTGTGTTTTATCAGTTGACAATATCCAGGTTTTAACGAGCAGTGAATAGTATATACCAGCACTGATTATACATTTGATGTCTATCCAAGGAGACGAGACGCCTTAATGGTGCCATAAAAAATCCAGAAAACCACAAACATATTAAAATAAATTAAGAAGCATTGAAATTAAACAGCACCCCATCTTCACTAAGGAAATAAAGATTTTCTCCGGCCCTGTTACTTGTCATTGTTTGTCTTTAGTTTATAGGCAGATGAATCTAAGTGGTTACCATTTTATCTCTAACTGGTGTCTTGAGAGGGCTGTGCCTGATACAGGGACCATACTCTCCGTATTACCGAACATCAATTCTGCCTTGCACCCCATACACTGTTCTGGTTTATACAGATTGTTACCAGCATGCTTCAAAATTTGTAGAGTAATGTGACACAGGCTTCACACACAGGAACGCAGGTCATCACCATTCATGTAACATTCATTTAACTTCTGAACTATGCGTAGTCCAGCATATTTTCCAACTTGGTACAGCATAGGTTGTGCATAAATCTAAAACGAACAAGGCCGGTTACAGCAATCTCATCTCCCCTTCCTCTCCGTCCCTACTTAGGAGCAGAATTGTGGCTAAAGCTGGCCTAAGATCTCGCTCTCCCAGACTGAGCCGAACTGCACCTGTCAGTCCAGAACAATATGAAGGGACAGGGGCTTTATAATGTATCAAAATGAGATGCACTGCGCTGGACAAATCTTAAAGCGGTCACTAGAGCTTCCAAGGAAAGCAAACAAGCCCTCTGAGTGAAAGCGGTCACCTTAATCTCAGTGCTTTGAAAACTGCCATCACCTGGGATTTATCTGGGAAGTGGGTTAATCTCCAGTGCAGCCCAATCTCTGAGTCTCCGGTGCTCCAGGTTCTGTTGCTAAGCTGTCTGCCCTGCCCTGTCGATCTGAGCTCAGCATTCTCCCCCCCTGCGACAGGGCAGTAATTCCACAGCCCGGATTAGCTCAGCCACTGCTCTTCATATAGTATTTCTAATGCAGAGGTGTCCAATCACAGTCCTGGAGGGGCTTTCCGTTGCAGGTTTAACAGGTACAATTATATCAGTAACTACTTCAGGGTCTGGGTGGGGTTTAATTGTTTTTTTTTACAGAATGCTATTGAAAACTGCATGGATTTTACACTGTTTTTTTTTTCATCAGAATTTCCTACATCACTTAAACCTAATGATTTCTCCCAAGAATAAATAAATACATTTAAAAGATCCACGCCATTACATTCAGTACTGTAGATGCTGTCCAGACACTGCAAGGTTTCAACCACAGCTCCTTTGTTGGGGTTTTATTTTGAGTAGACTTGTAGCAGAGGTACGTGACACTCTCCGGTTTTCCTTGCCTTCTCTTGTGCCTCTCAGCTCTTCCTCAATTTAGATAATAGTTTTTCTTTATCTGTTGAACTCTGGGTTCAGAGTGACTGGCCAAACTGATACAAGTTTACTGGAACCCAGCTTCATAGACAAGGCAATCTTTTTTCAATTGCAGCAATGGCTTTTTCAAGTGGATTCAACGGGAATATGCTGTGGGCATCAATCAGGAGGCTCACCCCACGGCCATCATCTCACCTCGGGGTGTGAGGGAGAGAAGGAGCAGCATTTAACTGCAGGGCGATGTGTTGATATCATCTGTCACTGTGACTTCCTGACTTTCACTGCATCTGTTAGTCCTGTCAGTCATCGGTTCAGACACGCTGAGTTGTAACAGAACACTAACTAACTCACCACCTACCGCTGATGTTAGCCTGTGCACTGACGGTATCTGTGCAACATGCTTTTCAGTATAATATTTACAGTATTGTTGTGTGTGTGTGTTTTGGGGGTGGTTTTACATCAATCCATCCCTCAGCGATTGGATTTGTTGTAGTAATACTGAAAGAAATGTATAAAATTCAATGACAAACGTCTTTCTCAACGTCTCAGGGATGGCCACATCTGGCACCAAAATACCATTTCCAGTCCAGAATTTAATTCCAACCTGTCTCTAACAGTTCAGCTGCGATTACCACCTGTGGCCAGTGCTTTCTCCTTCCACAGGGAAGGGATTTTCCATTGGTGCATTAGACAGGATTTCCTCTCGGCTCGTGGAATGATATTAGGCTGCAATAAATCAGGTTTCCAGCTTGAAAAGTCAACAGAAAGATGTTTGCATGCCTGCTGATGAGTTTAAACACTGAATAAAGGGGGAGGAAAGGCACGTTAGAGAGTTAGTAGCTTCAATTGCGTTTTATTCATTTTTTTATTGTTCCTTTGCTTTTTTTATTAGCTTTTCGTGATGTTTGCAATCTTTCAGAGTGGTTCTTATTGCAAATACTATGATTTTCTTCACCTGGGTTCCAGGAGAGCACCATCTACAGCACAGTACTGTAGATCACTAGATGTCGTTGGCACTGACTTTTACAAATTGCAATCAGAACCACTCAGAAGGACTGCAAACATCATACATATAAAAGAAGAAAATAAAACCTCAAACTACTCACTCCTGTTTGAACAAGTCATTATGGGTGCATGTTACCGTGAATCAACGCTAATATCTAATCTGCACTGCCATTTATAATTACAGTGACATGTGATAACTGGCTCAATACAACAATTAGTCAGTTTAATCCTTTATTAGACAGATCAGCATGCAATACAAAAAAAGGCAGAATTACCAGTTTCGGAGACAACAGAGTGTAGCATCTTCTCTTCTTCCTCTGGTCAAACAAAAGGCCAGCACAGCTTGGCATCCTTCTGTACCTTTTCTTGGTCCTTCTAATACATATAGTCACAAGTCATGCATTTGACAGACCCTGCTAATAAGATATATTACGACAAGAGATTACAAGACACTGACAACCCCCATAAATCATACCTAAACAAGGAATGTGTCTTTATGAGTAACATTCCACACCCTTGTCTTTACATTGAGAACTTACCCAATTTGAACAGAAGGAACAGAAAATACACCCACAAAGCATAGCATATAAAACAGAAAAACATTGTATTTAATTACCCGCATTCATCCCATGTTTCTTTGTAACGTATTATGATGATCACATGTATAAATCATGATGAATTACTCCTGTGAGAAGTGATAATTCATGTATGAGTGCATGCCTTGTAAATGATTAACGTCATTTGTTACATAGGAACATGGGATAATTAAATCCACATGAATTAACAGGGCTGAATTCAAAATGAATGACTTCAGCGCAAAAGATGTTCAGGTGTTACTCCTGTGGTATTCAGTCGGAATTCATGATGAATTTGCAGCCATTATTTTTGAAAGCGTTACCATACTTAATGTTTTGTGAATAAGGCCCATATTTCAGAAGCAGAGATACTTACAATGTTTCTTTTTTATTTTATTGAAAGTGTTTATTCCTCTCTTATCGACTACGGTCCTTTCCAGGATAAACACAATAAAAAAAAAAGTTTTCCTTTCTTTTTGTTAAATAAAAATGCTCAGTAGCATCACTATTTCAATGGCTGCCTGGTATGCCTGATTGCTTGTGCCGAACCCTCACACAGTGCTACAGCGGCTTCTGAACTAGCACATGGGAAGCTATATCATTATCAGAACCCCTGTGGAATATTCATTCCAAATTCACTGTACAGTCATTGCTGGCGATGCAGTGTGTTAGCAGGTCTGCTGGGTGTCCTCAGAGTTAGGGTCTAGCCAGCTGGCTGTACCATCTCCTTTGCATCTTCCAGTCTCTTACAGCTGGAGAGAGCCAAGATGATTCTTCTGGAATTGTGTCCCATTGGCACCTACACAACTGCAATAAAACACTTTCTGTGAGCCTCACTGACTCTCATTAGAAACGCCTTACAGAAAAGAGAGGGTCTCATTCGCTACAAAAGAAAAATACCCTTAAAAGGATTAACAAGTTTACCTCAAGGGTTATAATAAAAAAAAGAAATGAGCACAAGCAGGGATTAACACAGTAACTCCATTAACCCCACTGCCGGAGATTCACTTGCTTAATTAGAGCAGCCCCCCTCAGCACCAGAACAGCAGCAGGGGATTCTGGGAGCTTGGCCTGCAGCACTTGGCTTAAACAAACACCAGAGTTGTGCTTGTTGTGATTTATTGTTCATCGTTACACACACTTAAGTAATGCGTTTTCAGTGTGGGGTTTCAAAGACACAAGTACAATTGTGAAGCCCAGAGTAAATTTGGTCACCCCAGAGCAGGAAGTATTTAAAAAAAAAAAACAATTTGTAAATGCTGTTACTTCTCTTATAAAAGTTTCCCATAGTAAAAGCAAAGCAAGTGTAATAACCCATAGTGAAAGCCTGGTAAAGCATGCAGTAGGTAAGCATTGAAAAGGTGCAAGAGAGCTTAGAAGGGTAACACTTTAAATTGTGTCTAGTTACTGTGTATTTACTTAATAGTTACTTAGTAAATATGTGTGTACTTACACATACAAGGCACCTTTTCTGATACAATTGTGTACTTATGTTGTGCAAAAAGATTTACACATTATGTTCATTGTAACTTGCATAATAGCATTGTAATGATGTGTAAGTACATGTGTCTCTACTTAGTAACTACTATGTAAATACACAGTAATTAGAGACACTTCATGGAAAATGTTACCGAGATTAAGTACCAAGAGCTGTAGCAACTTTGATCAAATAAGAGGTAAGAAAATGGATTCACAATTGCTATGCAAACTTCTCTACTAAGATGGCTATTCACAGCACGCAATGACGAATCAAATCGGTGGAGGTAGAATGAAGCTATAGCTAATGGGATGAAATAGCCGGCTTGCTATAAACCACAGGATAAGTTAGCAGACATGGTAGGAACTTATTCCATGCCTATATTTAACCATATGTCATTCATTCTTTTGTAGGCACCAATGTATATTTACTGAGATTTCTAGAGTGAATGCTACTATTCTTCCCCTGTCTCTATCTCCTTTCCGCTCTTCTTATTTCTAATTCATGTTGTAAACCATAAAACCATTCACACGTCTGAGTAAAGAATAGCAAGGATGTGGTACAGCACTACAAAGCAGAGGGAAGCATGACAAGGACTCTTATAATGGAATGTATATTTAATTATGGATTATACAGTTATAATATTGTCAAGAAACAGGGCAAAGCAAAGCAAGAAAAACAGAAGGAGGTCTAGAGTGGGGCTTTTTGGAGAACCTGTTTCTTACCCTGGGGATTTTATAGGAAGAAAGTTTGCAACAACTGTAGGCCTACAATACTGTAGTTCCCTTCCGAGCTAAATTAGTCCTTGCTTTGCCTTCAATGTTCCTCTTCAGCCCCCTCCACATGCAAACACAGATACACATCTAACTCACCCACCTGGTTCTGATATCTATCCTCTCCTAACTCCTAATGTCTCAGCCCAGCCATGGTCCTAAAGATTCCTGCAAGGCTGCCCTGCACGACAATGAAAAGCAAAGCAACCCAATAACCCACAGTGATCCCTCCATAACTCTGGATCACACAAACACACCCAGCTGCTGAGGATGCCTCTGTGATCCAGCCCGGAAACGAGGGTCACAGCTATGGGCACCAGTATGACCAATCACCCCTACAATTAGTCATATAGTTCTACAGGGCTAAGCCCCAAGGATCACTACAATATGTTATGCTTAAGTCCATCTACAGTACTGTTTTTGATTGTAATAATATACTTGCATACATAGGCCTACCTTAAATGAAATATACAAGGAGCTGTACACATATTTTTTTGTGTATATATTTTTCTGCTATTGCATCTTGTTTTTCATCTTTTGCGAACATCAGTTGTCTTTGTCGGGCAGAAGACTGAAATAGTCTCCTCCTGTATAAATGTTTCAATTACACATGGCTTTTTTCAAAGGGCTCGTTTGGGAGTGTCAGATAAAACTCTTGCAGTTACCAAACTGAAGCCAGAGTCCTTCTCCTGAAACTCTGCAGACTTGCACTCAATTTGTGCCCCCTTTAATTTGCTGCTGTGATGTCATCTCTGAGTGTGGAGCAGGGCCCCATAATTATCTTGTCATTTCTGTTCTGGGTGGAAGGCTGAAGAGCACTACCACCAGGCCTGGTTAGCACGTCTTCAAGGCCAGCAGCTTCCATTGCAAATAACGTTTGCCATTCCGCCTCCTTACCTTGGGACCAGCAGCACTTTTAAAGGGATATTTTATTGTCATAATAGTCATAATTTTGTACCTGCTTAATGTCCTATTCTGTACGCGTAATGTTTTCCGTAAACATGTTTCTGCAAAAATATTCAAGAAACATTTTCAGGGGAACAGTTTTTAAGAAGCAATTTCAATATGTGATCATTACAAACACGGTGTTCTTTGCTTTTCATGCTGAGCAGACATTGTCAGTGTACATATCAATAAAAGGATGTATTTTCTGTGGAAGTTGCCCTCTGTGCATAGTCACATTGAAGTGTCACATGCTCAAAAAGTCTCTCCTGATTGGCCATAAGCAAAATGGCTCTGGAAACATGTTTCTCAGGAAAACATTAAATGTCTCTAATGTCTGTGCATTTACATGGTAGTTACTTAGTAAATACATGTGTACTTACACACAATTACAATGTGCAATGTAATTAACGTGTAAATCTTTTTGCACGATATAACCCTAACCTTATCACAAACCCTACCCTAACCATTTTCTGATACAACTGTGTACAAATAGATTTACACATGAAGTGCATTGTAACTATGCATAACACTATTATAATTATGTAAGTAACGGAGTAACTACTATGTAAATACACAGAGACACTTAATATAAAATATTACTGCTTCTCAAAGCAGTACTCCGGCAAACGTATGTTGTTTCTGGGAAAAAACTCTTTACAAAATCACAATGAAGAACATTTGTGCTTTCAGAAGTGGACCCAGGTGCTGGAACAGTTCAAACAAAAGAGTAAGAAGAGAATGTCAAAGTTACAGACAGTCTTGAGAAGAACCTCCATTCCCAATGTGTTCCAAACTTTGGGGTTCTACAGTACTACACAGGTGCTGCATCCTCTTATGAGCTGCCACTGCTAGTACTGCTGTAGTCTGCTAATGATTCTGCTTCAGGCTTCTTCACACTAAGGTTTCTGAGTAACACACCAATAGTACCCCAATGGGATATCTTTATGCAAGAGCTAATCCAGAGGATGAAACTCTAGCCCTGTCGGACGTGTTGTTTAGCGCTGGCAACAAGCATAATCTTATTATGGCAATGCTTATGCTAATACTGGCAGTGTTGAGCAATCGTGCATAAACAACAATGACATTTTGCAAAGAGGGTGGAACTGAATTAATTATCTGAACCTTGCGGACTGTAGTAACCCCATTGACCCAGACTGTCACTGGCCCTACAACCTGTTCCCAGTGGCCCTGTTTTTGTCCCCAATTTAGAATGTCCAATTACTTTCCCCACAATGCAACACTGCCCAAACCAGATGCCCAGTCATGATTGACAACTTGTCGCAGCCAGGAATTTGGGCTCTCCCGACTGCATGACACCCTGCGCACCTTTATATGACTTCTGTCAACGTATGTATGGTATCTATGTATTGTTTTTCCACAGGGGCACTACCATCTTTAGTTGAAAAGAAAATCCCATTATATTATTAAACTTAACCCCCTGGTCTCTGCTCGGACTGATTAAACCTCCCGCACCTCTCAACTTTCATAATTCCCCAAACATTTAATACATTTTGGGACACCATTGCATTTGTGAGATGGCTCGTTCAGTCAAGAAAAATGTCCATATACTGGAAGAGCAGATAAACTCTCTTTGAAAACTTCAAACAGCAATCTTAATGGGTTTTAATGTGCAATTTGCACAGTACTTTATCACCAGGATAGATTTCAGTGTATTAAGAAACACATTTTAAATGATATATAAGGGCATACTAGATTGAGGTTCATAACCCTTCAAGATATATTGTGCCCTTGCAACGTGTATTGTGCTCTGCTGCTGTGCTGTACGAAAGGAAGGTGTATAAGCAAACAAAGATAAGGCCATGCAAGTGTTTTCTTTTTTGACTGAGTGCAATGACATTTAAAGAGCAAGTAGCTTTGTTATGATATACAAATTCCTTCTGAGTAGATCTGAAAATTCACTGATGCCCCTTGGCTGACGCAAGCCTCTGAACTGTGGAGGGCACGTGGGTGAGGAATGCAGGATGTGCTGGCAGTGCAGCGCTGTGACAGTCAGAGCTCAGTCTGCCAGCTGGCTCCGAGGCACAGAAGAGAACCCGCACCTGCTACTCCACATCCAGAGGGTGCCAATTTTGGCAACTTTTTTAGCAGGAAGGAACACTTCCATTATTGTTTGGTGAAGTTTCTAGTTGCATGCCATAAAGCAATAATTGTTATTCCTCTCTGGAAGTGAATCATTTTGCATACTTCAATACTGTCCTCAGTTTGACCCATTCAGGTCATAGCCTAGTTCACTTATGTAAGTGAATTTTTTTTTTAGGTAAGGGAATAGTTTGATTGATAATTATTGTGTAAACACTGAGAATTATGTCTGTGTTTGTTTATGAGAGAGAGAGAGAGAGAGAGAGAGAGAGAGAGAGAGAGAGAGAGAGAGAGAGAGAGAGAGAGAGAGAGAGAGAGAGAGAGAGAGAGAGAGAGCGTTCTTAACTTCATTAGAATGAGCAGTAGTGCAAAAAGAAAATGCAGGCTTTATGTGTCACCATCTTCTGTAAACGTAAGTAACCCAGCAGCAGGCTTGATAGAATGAACCACCTGAAGGCCTTTCAGAGCCTGTGATACCGTTGTACTTTACACCTGTGCTGAGCAAAGGAGTACATGCCACACTACACCGCTACATGGTGCTGCACAAACATTCTCACGTTTCTCATGCAAATACTGCAAAAAGCAAACATAACTTAATAACAGGTCATTTGTGAGGGTGTTCGGTTTCAGTGATAAGGAAGGTTAACAAGTAATCAATTGTATTTTCCGTATGTGTGTATTCCGCCAGTGATAACCGGAACCATATATCAAAGACTGGTGACGTGTATAAAGACACAAAGTCTTTATCCGTAATCTTAATGGTAAACCCAGGTAGGAAACCAAGTTCAAGCTTCCAGCTGCCAAGCAAACAATATAAATATAATGGATCAATTCTCAAATCAGTCGGTCGCTGCGCTTATCATGGGCAGGGATTTAACTCCTTGCCTTCCATTACCACCAGTTCTGAATAACTGACAAAGTATGTCAGCACCACTCATCCCCCTCCACGGCTGGAAATTCAAAATTCAAGTCGTCAGTATGATGAAAAAAGTGAAGACCTGATCATGACTGTGTTGCCATGCCTCAGTTCCACGGATGTGAGAAAGTGACTGGATTGGAGTAAACTGGGGCCCTGTTTTGGTTCGCCAATTGGCCGGTCAGTTAAGAGATTACTGTGTATTTAACTCATATTAGAGGCTTTAGAAAGCCCAGAGAAAGGAAAGGAAAATGGCTGTCAGAAAAAAAAGGTGCTGTCAGTCTGCCTGTCAGGTTCAAGAGCTTTTAGACTCAAGGCTTTGCTTTTTGTTTAGAGAAATACAAAGGTGCACTCCTCCCTGTGTTTAAACTCTTTTGTGTGAGTGTGACTTTCCAGTCTGGAGAACCAGCCTGGTCGTTCACAATGCCTTTCCACCAGAACTTTCATTCCACAATTCTCATTATACAAGCAGCACAGTCTATTAACTCTTGCTCCCATTTACAGCACATTTTTACTATTAATATCATAACTACATTATTATTATTATTATTATTAGTAGTATATAGTAGTGTATGCATCCCTGTCTTTTCATTTGAACAGCCTTGTGTATTGTTATACTGTTACAGTTTTGGACACAGTAACTTTTTAATGCATTGTAGTGTATTTAACTGCATAATTATTATGTGTATTTTGCATTCAAACTACAGGACTTTTTTTTCTTCTAATGTTTGCATTATCATAAAGATATGGGCAGATAGACCTTTCCTTTGACACCCAGTGCAATAAAACCTATTTTACTGTTCCAATTTATCTTCATTGTTTTTCTTTACTAATTTAAATTTGAGGCTGTGCGGTCCAGTGGTTAAAGAAACAGGCTTGTAACCAGGAGGTCCCTGGTTCAAATCTCACATAAGCCACTGACTCATTGTGTGACCCTGAGCAAGTCACTTCATCTCCTTGTGCTCCGTCTTTCGGGTGAGACGTAATTGTAAGTGACTCTGCAGCTGATGCATAGTTCACACACCCTAGTCTCTGTAAGTCGCCTTGGATAAAGGCGTCTGCTAAATAAACAAATAATAATAATAATAAAATAATAATTTTCATCAATAAAAAAAAGCTCTTTGCTGACATCTGTATTTTTTCCATCATTTCTGGGCACACTGTCTTGTTCTATAATACTGATGGATGTTCATTAAAGACAGACGCTCAGCAAAGGCAGGTAAAATACACAGATGCTAGCACATGTCATAAAAAGAAAATGCATTCAACATAGATCAGCTGTTATTGTCAAATATCATTTCATACTAAACACTGCGTTCTCTTGCTGATTTTGTTTGTCTTGTTTCAGGATGGGAATCAACAGTATTGTCGCTACTGGGACCCAGAGAGCTGGAAGGCACCAGTAGGCTCCAATGTCTTCACAGTGTTCCATTCTCTCTGCACAATATTGCAAATTGCAGTGCTCCCAATGACATCTGCTGTAGATCTACATCTCCCCCTGCTGGCTAGCTTTTCATCTGCTGCTATTATTGCTGCTTGTCCTTTTCCCTTGGCATCATGCCTCTTTTCCCTGCCATACTGGCTGTAAAGGCTGCCGGAAGGGAAGGAAGTCATATATTTAGAAAGGGAGACATGCAAGGAGGCAAAATTATATGAAAGAAAGAAAGAAAGAAAGAAAGAAAGAAAGAAAGAAAGAAAGAAAGAAAATCTAAACTGTGTTAATGGAGTGACCCGCTTGCTTGGGCACCAACTATCATGCCCCATGCTTGTTGCTGAATAGTTGCACACCACACTCACGCAGCCTAAATAGGTCTTGTAGATCACATGACACCTGCCCACATACTGACCAATCCCAAAATCTGACATAACCAGGCTGGATACTGCTGTGTTTCAGCAATAGAAAGCAATTACACTGAAAGGTTTATTATTCTATCTTGCCAATTAAAAAGCATTAGGATTATTATTGAATGCCTTTTTATTTATTACAAAAGTATGAAACCCAATAGAACATGAACCAAAACACACGCCACCCCCTACATTTCAATATTTAATATTGGAATGAAGCTGGCTGCAATTAAAACAAGGCTCTGCAATTCCACTACAGTGACCTCCACCCACGCAGTGCCGCTGAGTAACCGTGCTTGCAGAACAAAGCTTTTTAGTCATTTACTGTCCTGAAAAGCAGAGATAAAAAAAATAATCTTACCACTGGTCGAGAGAGCGGAATTCATTCTTGTTTTTTTTTTTAACTTCTTCCAGATTTGTTGTTGCTGAAAAGCAGCTGGGAACATTCATCCCAATTCATAAGAGATCACAGTTAACCTACAGTATAAATGTGAGATTAGATTATCAGTGATGTAAAAATTCCCAGTCTCATTCTTCCGTGTGGCTGTCAATCTCGGTGAGCCAAAAGCTTTTCAAAACGATTTTTAGGACGTGATTTAAACAAGAGGCCAGACAGAGTCGGGAACCAATGCAGTAAATGACACAAGGGTCATTTGTAAACCCTAGCAATTGTACCTTTAAACCACCCCCGAGCCCTCAAAAGGGCTTTCAGAAACATGGCTTCTTTGTAGTATTTCTTAATGATGTGTTTATTAAACAAACACAGCACAGACTGCAAAGATAGGTAGGTTTAAATTTACCTGGCTTGAATACAATTGATATCAGCAACTCAATGAAGTTTGTCATGGATGTGGAAGTTACTTTCCTTTGTCCATTGTCCTCGTCTTGACTTTTCGGGACGGTTGCAAGGATTTACCTGTCAATCATCATGTCTTGCAGGAGTATTACAAGTTTCTAGCCTGAAAATAAAGCATGGCGTTACATTCTATTCACTGCCTAGCTTTTCCCGCAGTGTGCCGCTGTAAACATTTATAATGGGAGGATGGCAGTTGCTGCCATGGATTGAAGAAGCTATGAATACACTTCCCCCTCTCTGCTCTCGCTCACTGGAGAGAGAGTTCAGAAAGACTTCTCTGTGCTAATGTACTAACGATCTAATTCGCTGGAAAACACAGGAGGAGTGGGCCTCCCACAAACACGCTAGGAGGCTGCAGATTTAGAGTGTTTCTCATGTATTCCCTTTTATGTTTATTTTTGACTTTTGTGTGGTTGAATCATTCCGAGACGGAAAGAAATATCAAACAAGAGTGCTGCTATTCAGTTCCAGGGAGCTGCCATGCATTCAGTACTGGGATTCTGGTCCACAAGCATTTTGTCCCCCCAAAATGCTTTTCCAACAGGAAAGTTAATTGATCTGGTCCTGGGGAGCCATCCAGAAGTCTTAACTCGTTGTGTATTATACATAATTGTGGAGATATGATGGTGGCCAATCTAGAAATGGAGTTATTTACCTTATCAAAGCATTTTTTAAAATAAAGTCAAAGAAGAGGTAGCTTCGAACATTTAACTGTTGTTTTCCCTTCAATACTTTCCATGTATCTTCCATGCAATCCTGGGGAAATGCTTTGTCTTTAAAAGCCCAGCTCTCTTCTGCTTTGAAATTCCAATTAGTGATGAAGATATGATCTACCGGTAGAGTCCTTTTAGTCTGACCCCTCACTGAAGCCGATTTGTTTTTCAAAAGCAAATTTGAGTAATGCTTTAATTAGTGATATCATAGCACTGTGTTTAAACAATCTAATTAACAGTCCAGTCTGTGTTGTGTTTGTTAGATCAGATACAGGAAATCTGACTGATCTGGATTCTCAGTCATTGAGGGATCAAGAGATGCTACTGGTGGCTGACGTGTCAGTAACAAAATCTCACATACAAGTCTTTTCATGTCTTACAGTTTTCAAATGGGTTTACTGCAAAAGAGTTTGTGCTATTAGCGTAGCTTCTTACTAGGCTGAATACACTGGTTTCTTCTAACCCTGTAAAAAAAATCAGTAAAATATTAAATTAATGCACAAACGTAGAGTCACAGATTGTCACAAATGAATTAGATTAGATGGAATAATTGAGACTGTAACAATCCTGACAGTTGACTCTGTACTCCTTTGCTGTGACTTGGATCCATTTGCTCTCCACTCTCAGATACAGGTTCACCTTAAAATAAAGTGCATCTATATTTATTGATCTGTTTTCTTCAAGGACCATACAGTGCTGATGTTGTTTATTGCAAAATACACTCCTTATACATTATTTACTGGACTAAATGGACGGAAATAAAAACTCTTAGAGCATGCAACAGGTTACTGACTGAAGCCAGTAAGTGGAGAAAATTGTAGTTTACTTCAAGAGTAATGCTTTGTAATTGCAATTATAGCATTTGGCCACCAGGTGGAGGTGTTGCAAGGAAAAAAATACAGTATAATCACTCCAGTAGGTGCATATGTGAATGTGTGGATATACTTCTTATACTCAGACACAAGTTGGTAAGCCAATATATGAAACCAAAAGAGTGACAGTATTTTCTCAGAGATCAGATGTTTACCCTAAACATTATTATTATTTGTTATTATTTGTTTATTTAAGATGCCTTTATTCAAGAGGCTAGAGTGTGTGAGCTATGTGTCAGCTGCAGAATCACTCACAACAACGTCTCACCGGAAAGACAGAGCACAAGGAGGTTAAGTGACTTGCTCAGGATCACACAGAGTCAGTGAGTGAGCCAGGATTTAAACATGCATCTTATTGCATTATTACATAGAATTAAGACAAACAAGAGTATTTAAAAGGGGAGTGGAAAAAAAAGAAAGAGCAAGCCTGTTCTACTGGGGCACAATACAAAGCAGCAGCCTGTTCTGCAGGAGATTGAAACAAGACTCTTGTGCCGTGACAGTGCTTCAGCAGCGAGCCAGCCTGACTGCACAGCTCTCCTGGCAGCAATGATGTCACCTCATTAAATTTGGATTTTGTTGACTTGAGAAGAAAACAAGGGTACCTTTGGGCCTAATTGGGCGCACAGCAGTTTGCACAAACACTCACAGCATGCTCAAAGTCTGTCACAACCAGCAACACATCATTGTCTCCACTGCGCTGCGAATATACAACCGCGTGTGTATAATAGCACCTGGAAACTAGAAGCATGCTGTTTCATTGGAACTACACAACCATATGTGTTACTACAGAGTAGTTACGTGTCGTTAGAGGCATTGACGTATGATATGCAGGACACAACCTCTGTCCCAACCTCTGTCTCAGCCCACAGGATTGCAATGAGTGTGTGACTCAGCAGCACTACAGAGACTAAATCCCTTGGTTTTCAAAGGTGCTCTTGAGCTGGGTTAAAGCGGCATCTTTAATAGCATCTTTAATGTCCTGTTATCCTTTTCAACAGTCTCAGTCTTATCCAACAGTCTCAGTTTCAAGTATAACTGAGTAAAGAACTGCTGAAGTCAAGG
The DNA here is from genome assembly GCA_030684275.1 of Acipenser oxyrinchus oxyrinchus. Lineage (NCBI taxonomy): Eukaryota > Metazoa > Chordata > Actinopteri > Acipenseriformes > Acipenseridae > Acipenser > Acipenser oxyrinchus. The sequence continues at coordinate 1,342,890 of CM060289.1, forward strand.
ATCAAATGGATACAGAGCTTGATCTAGGGGCAATGATAATAGCATAATAATTACAGAAACGCTAGTTTGTTATTACACGTTTAGACAGTTACAGTTGTAATTAATTGGTATTTGTGCATAGAGTTGTATTTGCAAATACTAGTTAACTGCAATAACATGGTAATTAAAGTGTAATTAGAGATACTTAGAGCATGTCACAATTCTAGATATACCTTGAGAATCTGTCCTCACTTGGTAGCAGGGTAATTGATAACCAGTATGACTGGTATTTATTGCAGCTGTCCTTGTGCAACCATTGTCCCTTGTTGACGTATTTGATTGCCACGAAGATCATTTGAAATAAGTGCAGTCGGTAGACGTCCTTACCTTCCTTTCCATAGTGAAGCAGCTTTTATAGAAACCAGAGCCAGCCCTTGAGAAGGTGCTTATAGACACGCTACAGCAGATCCTTGGCTCACTGGACTGGCATTAGAGAGTCAATTGATCAACAAATCAATTGATTGACAAAATGCCCTATAAAAAAAAACAAACAGATTTGACGCTGATCTGCAGCTCTTTTCTATAGTACTTGAAAGTTGGCGAGGCAAAATGGCTGTTATGGGATTGAAGCTAACAAAATCATTCAATAAATCACACCTATCATGCCCTTCAATTTGCTATATTGGTCTGCAGTTTTGAAAGAAGACGTGTTTTTGAATTATATTGGGTGGCATTACATTAAAGGAAAATGTTTGTCTTATTTGAGGTGTCTATTATTTTCCCCTCATTTTAAATGTCCAATTATGTTCACATACAGCAGCAGCTACTCACCAGTGCTCAGAACTGAATGTCAGCGTGTTGTAATGAACCTCTGTCTATTGTATAGCCTACCCCTTTAAGAGTAATTTGAAATTAAGTTAATTTGCATTTCTCCACCCAAGTAGTGGATCTAGTACAAGGCTTGACCTCTGGTTGTGGGTTCTAGTGGAGGAGAATGTATTTGTACTCTCTCAGACTGTCATATTTACAGAGTTGCATTGGGAAAGTATCTCTGTGACTTTGTCACATTTGCAGAGTTGCATTGAGATTGTTTGTGCTCGTTGATCAACACCTCCAAATAAAAACCTTTATTTTACTTGCAAGACGCTCGTGGATTGGTTATTTTTAACTGTGAAGATTGCACCCTACATACAGTTCTTCACAGTGTGTCCACTGAGCCCACCTGAAGTCAAGCGCCTCTTTACACCCAGGAACAGATTCACTGGCCTTTGCTGCCTTTCACCTCTCGAAGCCTGGGTTCAAATCTTAACTGGAGGTCTCAACATAGCCCACATGCAAAACAATCACGTAACGTGGCAATCTGTGCTGGTGAGAGGCAGTGGGTGTTGGGGTCAGGACTGAGGGCTGTTCTCTTCAGAGCTCATACCGTTCATGAGCCATCAATCCACACGCATTAAAAACACATCAATGAAAAAGCAAAACTGCTGCTGAGACGGTTCAGATAGCTTTTATTTACATCTTGTTCAGGTTCAGACCTAGCGGTTCCCAAAGGACAGTGTACATTCAGTTGTGGGTGCCGCTGTACAGAGCTGGGACAGCAGTGAGAAACAGCTTCAGGTAGGAAACAGTTACGTACGGTAACAGACAAGGCAATGGTCTCCCACTCCAGCCTTTGTGTTTGTACATTTAGGAATCAGCCAGTCAGTTTTGTGTTAAGTTCCATATCAGTTCTTTGCCAGCTTATAACCTACAGGAGCTGCACCGTTTCCACATCCCTGTACAGCCAGACCATCAGTGTAACAAGTTTACAGTAGGGTTCACTGGCAACATTTTACAGTATTTTGGACACAACTTTTTTAATGCAGCACAATGCTAGCATGGAGCTAGATTCCCAAAGCTATTTACTCCAAAATGTAATTAGATTTTTTCACAAAGTAATAACACACCCAATAAAGTTATAAAAAATAAGCAACTCAGTGATTTGAGATGCTAATGAAGATTTGGAGTACCGGTAAATAGTTTTGAGAATCTAGTCCATACTGTACAGTATCTCAAATGTCATAATGTATTTATTTTACCAGGATATAACCCTTGAGATACACATTACATTACAAAGGGGTCCTGGCAAGAAATAACATTAGAAAAACAATGGCAAAAAGAGATGAATCATTGAGACAGGATAAAAAAAACAGTTAAACAATCATAGAAACAGTAATGCAAAATAAACCAAGTAAAACTATTCAAATTGACATGATCCTGGCCTGGTCAGTAGTTACAGTATCTGCAACCCTGGTCAGATTTAAACTATTTATGATTTAAAATCATATTTTTTTCTGAACAATTGTTTTTAAAATGTATTCAAACTTTAGAAATATTCTACCAGGAGCTGATAGGATTTTCAAGTGATTATTATTATTATAATAATTTTTTTTTGTTAGTATAGTTGAAGTATTGTCATGATGCATGCTTCAGCATTCAGGCTGATGTTGTTTGTCAGCCACTTTTTAATTGTGTGCACAAATCTCTTAGGGAAAAATGTCATAGATGATTATTCATCTTTTTGAAGTACACTTGAGTGCTCATAAATGCATTACAATCCTACACCTTTACAAGCCTGCTACAGTATGTGTGTATGAGTGTATTATATGTAAGATAATATATACATTTTATCATTTTTTTTAAAGGATATGGAACTGATTGCATTGAAATAAGGTTTTCTATCTAAAGCTCACGGGTACAGATCATAAGCGATTGTAACCTCCCTTCATTGGGCCCGATTTACAAAAGTTTAATGACAGTTTAAAGGACTTTTTTAAAATTAATTAACTAATTAAGTTAATGGACTTGAAACAACAGTCCTTAACTAAACATTCCTAAAATAATCCTCAATGATCTTTTGCTACTAAAATGTGCTACTGTTTAGAGAAATGAAACATGATGTCTTGGCAGCAGCAGTAGCAATGCAGCATTGTGAGTTATATTAAAACAACGTGTGTGTATCTGGCTGTTTGTTTGCATGCATGAATAACTGTACATAAGCACCTGTCTAAGAGCGAAGAGTCAGGAAAAGGAAACAAAATATTTACTGGTGTTTCACTTTGAATCCAACAGATATATTATTTCATTGAGGAAACTGAATAAATCGTTCAACAGAGGAAAGAGTCTTCACCGGATCCTTGATATGGAATTGCAGTCCTGTCATTTGGTGTATTAATATTAATATCCTTATTAAGCAGTCCCATGTGAAAAAACAATATATCTTATACATATGACAAACGTTATGCTTTATGAGAGCTATTATGAAAGGATGCAATTTTCAGCTTTCCGACTGGCCACCAAAGAGATGGCTGCTAAAGGAATACTTTTCATCATCTACATTTGCCTAATATTTCATTCATTACCTGTATAATAAGCCAGACTTCTGAAAAGACTCCTTGCGGCTGATTGTGGGGAAGTGATGCTGCGAAGAATATTAAAGCCCATAGGTGAGGACTGTGCGCCACTAATATGCTTCCCTGCCTCACTTCCCCACTGTCAGTCAGAAACAATTTTTCAGGGAATAGTTAGCATTGGGCACATGTAGATTATATACAGTATCCCTTTAAGATAACACATTGCTTATTTAGGATTTCTCTGTCATTCACTTACAGTTCAGTTTACCATAAAAACAGTTTTTACTGTATCACAATGTATGTGCAACATATATTAAAGCTATATCTATATCAGTATGAGACAAGCACCACATAATGGAGTAAACGGTTTGTCATTGTGTTTGCTTCTTAAACAAGCTCAAATAATCGCTATTGCCATTTCTAACAGCTGGGAGTCGTTAAAATTAGCATAGCAACTAATAATACAAGTTGCCTAATGTTTCGGAGCGCCAGATATCAGTGTGACTAATTTGTGCAGTTCTATACAGCATAAACACTTCAGTATACAGCTGAAACCATTGACAGTTTATGTCTTTATATAGAGATATTAAAATATAAGCTGTCTGGTTGCCACAGTGGTAAAATCCAAGTGAATTTCTCCTCACGTGAGAAATTCCTTTCAAATAATGAATACGGGCCTCCACCCTCTTGTATATAAGCACATGTAATCCTAGCTGTTTCCCCAACCTCACTGTGGAAACTGTTCTCCTTGCTTTTCCAATAATTGCCCTCCTCTCCCTCTGCAATCGGGTTCCTGCTCAATGCAGTTTGAGAGAGCAAACTGTGATTCAAAAATGAAAACTTCACCACAGCGGAGACTAGGAGGGTCAAAGATCTTTCATTCTTTAATTTGATATATTTCTGCTTTCGTTTTGAATTCGACTAGCCTGAACCTCGAATACTAAAACTAGCCATCTCATTGATTACAAAGCTTGAGCTCGTAAAACAAACGCATTCAAAGATTAAACAAGCTGTAGTTCAGTCTTGCCTCTGGCTCTTTTTTCTTTATCGCAATGCAACGTCATTTTGCGTGCAAAGTAAAAACTCAATGGTACCTGCAGCACAGCAGTCAGAACCTGGTGATCATATAACAAGTAAAGGCAAGCGTTTCAGAGATATTATTTGCGATTGCAAACGGACATGCTGCACATTCATATTTAAACTTAATGAGCCCCAATGAGACTTCTCTCCCAGATGGCAGCCATCATTGTATAACCAATTAAATCCGATGAATTAGCATTAACATTCATTTCAATGTTATTCAAGGCGCAGTACAACTTGACAGTGACTTGAACTAAGAAATCCTCAGCTTTTAAATTTATAGATTTAACCAATGAAAGGGGCTGCCTTGAGCAAACAGTCATACTGTTAATGTTTTGTCCCCCTTGGGTTATTTCAGGTTTCACTGTCCACTCCATTTAAACACATTGTTTTTACTCAAACTTTGAATAAAGTGCTACCCTGATTGAATACACTTCAGAATTAAGGTTGATTTTGCAGCTGTGCTTTAGTTACTATTTATTTGATGTCTGTTACATACACTTAGTGCATCATTTGGCTATTGTAGGGATGAAGCTCCATACACTAACAACTTGTATTTAGCAAATTTCCTGATCATTTAATTTGGTTGTACATTCCACAAAAGAGTACGTGGAGAGTCAATGTACCTGTATTCTGAAGTGTACTTTATGCCCACTTCCTTTTACTGAATAGTCTAGAAAATGAGGACAAACAGACCTCAGGAGAGGAGGTTGTTTCAGTAACCAGGACACCGGTGCGTGTATGTGGGACACAGCAAGCCAAAAATATCCCTCAGTACCCCCTGAGTATAAAAAAACTGACTGTAAGGACATGCTGATGGAAACTCAAGGACAGATCCCCCTGCCTTGCACTTAAAGCGGTCGATGCAATCCTTATACATTCTGAGGGTTCGGTATTACATTCAGAAGGAAGTGCAGCTTAGTGATTCACAGAGTGGACTGGATTGTCATCGAAGCATCTGACCCCTACCATGACATAAGCATTTTAACAAAAGCTTCAAATTGCAAATGCCCCATCCCAGAAGTAAAAATGCCATTGGAAAAGAGACACTGCTTCTCAGTCATGTTATGCTTAGAACTAAATCTACTAGTTAAATACAAATTATACATCCGCTTCATAGCCCTGAGAACTAGTAACATTTTTCATCCTACTGTACTGAGCAGTATTCATCAATAATCGCTTGCAACCAGTGTGTTTTCAAAAGTACAGAGAATTCATGCCTCACTGGTTACATACTGCAATTCCAATTTTACATAACCTGCTGCCTCCACATTGATAGAATGTTGCTATCTTAACATTCAGCACTGTAGATGATCTTGAGTCCAAAGCCTCCTCCTTGTAAAAGGAGATGCTAACTTTTATTTTTTTTATTTTTTACATCATAACCATTAAGCCTTACTGAGTGAATGCAGCGGCTGAAGAAAGGTATTCTGTCCCTGGGAGATGAGACACAACTGACCTGTGGAGACCAGGAGTGGAAAGAAGGCTGGTTAGCTAACCTTCTGTTCTAGAATCCACCTCCACCACGAGAGCGGTCCTGAAGCTCTCTGATCCCGGGTTATTTGAGTTTGACTGGCCAAGGCAAGCAGGTTCGAAGCCCCAGCATTGAGGCGAAGACGATTGTGGACCGGTGCTTCTTGAATTTCAGGGTCTTCTTCAGGGTTTGGGTGTTCTCGGCGGCATACAGCTCCCCCTGTTGGGCAGCACCGGAGATGCGCTCCACCAGCTCGCTGTGCTCCGCCACCTCTTGCTCGGACTGCACGAAGACGTCGTGGAGCTCCTGCAGCCGGCTCTCCATCTCCAGGATGACCCGCTGCCTCTCCTCCACCTCCAGCAGCCTCCGTCTGGCCGCCTCGAACTCCATGCTGGAGCTGGGGGTCACCAGCCTGGACGAGGGGGCTGTGGGCGCCCCTGCCACCCTTCCCGTTGCTTCGGCCCTGCCATGGTCGCCCAGGCGACGGAAATCGCCCAGGGAGATGGACCGCCGGGATGAGGACTTGCTCTTGAACCCCGAAGCCTCTGGATGAACCGGGTCAGAAGACTGGCCCTTCATGGTTGCTGCAGTTGGCTGGGCACCTCAACAAAGCTTGTTGGGACTCTCGTGCCTATTACTTCTTTCTCTCCCCGGTCCCTGTTCTCTCTCTCTGGCAGAGTGGAGTCTTCTGGAAACAGAACACACAGGCACTGCTCGCTGCTCCAGTCCATTCATTAATAAGGGATGCAGGATTGAGCTTCAAGGAGCTGGACTGCCATTGGCAGTTCTGCTGAAGACTAATGCCTGCTTAGTGGTCGCCTTCCGCCTCAGCCCTGCCTCTCTCTCTCTCTACCTTCAGTCCTGCTGCTCTCAGTAGCTGTTATAAACTGCCTTCTCTTGTAAAAAAAAAAAAAAAAATGCTGAATGATTTATATTTGTATGTTGCTCCTCCCTCTATCCCTCTCTCTCCATCGCGGCTCTCAGGCCTCCTATGTCATCCTTCCGTTGCCAATAGCAACCCGGCCCTGACGTCAGTTAGCTGGTCTCAAGGGGGGCTCTGTTGTTTGCCAGCAGGTGCTGAGATTCCTGGCACTTTGGTTCAATTTCTGGCAGCCAGACCCCTGAGGTTGTCATAATTCTTGCTGTAGGCAAGTTAAACAGGGGAGTAGAAACACAGTGAATAGCAGCACCAGCAAACACTAGCAGTCACTCGCAGACAGAGTATAGGAAAACAACAAAACAGGAAGGTAATCCCACGTCGATGTGGAAGACATACAAGTTAAAATTGTATTCACTAATAATTTAAACATGGTCATCAACCCTTTTATATTTAAAGACATGCAGCGGTGACTTGCTACAGAAGAATGAATATGTACATTATTAGGCACGCCAAATGTTTCTTTTCCTGTTTTTTTTTTCCTACAGTAATTCTTAATAAACATAATTTTCCAGTCCTGTGTGGTCGATCACATTATTATTTATTTCTTAGCAGACGCCCTTATCGAGGGCGACTTACAATTGTTACAAGATAGCACATTATTTTTCCATACAATTACATTATTTTTTACACATTATGTTTTATATACAATTACCCATTTAGGTTTTTACTGGAGTAACCTAGGTAAAGTACCTTGCTCCAGAGTACAGCAGCAGTATCTCCCAGCTGGGATTGAACCCACGACCCTCCGGTCCAGAGCCCTAACCACTACTCCACACTGCTGCCCAATAGCAATGTCGTGCAACTGAGAAGGAAGTATCGAAACCTTTTGCTTCTAGAGCATTGTCTTAATTATCTGCATTATTGTGTGTAGAAAAATTGCACAGACCTAAGAGATCTTCAACATGAAAGGGGCGTCAGTGATAACACTGATTAAAAGTGAGAACAATCACTTTAAGCCTCGGTTACTGCAGCTTCTTCCACAAGGCACAGAGGGCTTGTAGTGCCTATATAGTTAATACGGTGTGTGTAGGTGATCTCTTGTGTATCCTTGTGCAGTGTGGCTGCTCAAACTGGGCGAAATGATGTGATTTATAATAATGTAACAACTCATTTTATTCCACTTTTTTATTAGTATAGAATTACAGTAGGTTAATATATATATATATATATATATATATATATATATATATATATATATATATATATATATATATATATATACTGGTAAATAACTATTAACAGAAAACAACATTTTTAAACATGTTAGTAAGTTAGTGACTGTAGGTTTTAAAGTTATTATGTGCTTGACGACCCTCTCTAATAGTATAAAAGCCTTTTTGGTGGCACGTGCCAGCCGTTCACAGATTAGATTGTTGCCAAGCAACAGCCACCTTGTTGCTAGAGTAAAACGCAGACCAATAATTCAGGCTTGAGCATTTGACTATTAATCACGAAATATATAAATCAAAAAAAAAAAAAAAAAAAACTGTAACCATGACATCAAGCAATAGAAAACAGGCTGCGACAAACCTTTTCTGAGGGAGCACATCCATGAACAATGAGCACAGTTCACACGCTTTCACAGGCTTTCAAATCAATTAGTATTTAAAGGCTATGGTGTTGTAATTAAATGATAATGCTCTGCAAAGCTTAAGCCTCGCTCCTTTAGGAAAACTGGGGTACAAAACGTTTGATTCGCTTAATCTGACACGTTGGATACTTTCAGTCATTGCCTGGCAGCTGTACCAGGGTTACAACAGAACGCCGCTACACAAGATGGATTATATAAGCACTGAAGGTGTGGCCGCTTTATTAGAAACACCTTCATCCCTTCTGTCCGCGTGTAAGGTTTAGGAATTCAGGTAAACATGGAATAAATGAAATTCTGCATTGACTGTTATTATTTAGATACAATACATGCCACTGGTCTCATTACCAGAGATAGCTAATTGATCAGCCTCACACTGATACACCGATGGTCTCCCGATGATCTGGAGGTATGCAAGCTTCTCTGTCTGTGTGTGCCTCTGTGCCTGGTATTAATACTCTCGTAGGCTCAGAGACTATGTGACTACAGTTTGTTTCTGTTATCTTACTAATTATAATGGAAACGAGTTATTCAGTTGTTGCTCCATTCGTGATGCAAAGCCAGCTTACGGTTTGAAATATGACACACTTTTGATTCCAAATTCCGAGCTTCATTTGTTTAGAGTGCAAGTCAAAGGAGAAAGAGGAGGGCTTTTCCCTGTGGTGCAACCAACCGCAAACTACTCTCCTGTACAAGATAACTGGGGTTCATTGCTTAACATATTTCCCCATACAATCTTGCACTTGCTTGATTGCTCGTAATTCTAAGCCTTCAGTTACCTTAGCAATTATATTTATGGCAACTCTATCATGATAACCAATGCATTTTGTAATGTAATGCATTGTGCCAGGTATCAGGCATTAACGCCATTGTTGGATTTGTTTGGGACAGCAGTTGGTTGGGAGGACATGGACACCACTACATGGGGTGTGATAGTCCCAGTGGGTGTTTAAGGACTCTGGCAAGGCTTGCTTACCTCTGCCCTGGCCCATGTTTCAGATGGTCAGAACAAACTGAAAATCTGCAACCGTTTGCACCACTAACGGGTTTTAAAGATGTTACGGTGCACTATAGTTTAGCAATGTGTTACTATTGATAAAGAATTCAGTAAATTCAAAACTTTAAACACAAGCTCTAAAAATACTGATTTTAGGTGTGATTTCAGTGCAGGCTTTATTTATTTATTTAGGTTGCATTTATTATGTTTAATGTACCTTGGGCCAATTCGATTATTAAAAAAAAAAAAAAAAAAAAAAAAAATGAAATTGGTTAACTTTCAATTGAAATCGCTGTAAAAAAAAATAAAATACTGAAAATCTATAGCAGTAAAATGAAACGTGCTTCTCTTAAAAGGTGAATTGCTTGGCTCGAAGGGAATGCCTAATAGAAGGTATGTCTTTATTTGCACTTTGAAAGTGAACCTGCAGTTCGGGAGCAGGGTCAGCCTGAAGGGATACCTTATCCTGAGAGGTGGTTGAAAGACGTTGAGCTGAAGGATGCAAGCTGCCTTCGTCATGGTGGCATATTCCTGCCGAGAATGCAGTTTTAATGCTGCTGAACCAGGTTTCCGTTTTATTTGATTTGCTTGGAGCTGGCAACTAAGCAGAATCGAAAGGATGTGAACTAACTGCGGCAGAACACTGGAGCAGACTGCATTAATACCGTATATTTAAATATATGTGGGCTTAGTCACGCATATGGAGATTAAAAAAAAAGTTCAGAAGGACTTTTGATTGAAATTACCCAGAGCAGAAAGATAAGGACTATTTAACAAGAATATTATTAGCCATGGGTTTTTTAAATGATAAAAATTAGGTTCTGGGCATCGATAGGAATTGTAATGATAACAGAGACCATGCCCAGATAAAGGTTCCAAGTCCGACTCCAATTTCCAAGAGACCATGTTTTTCAGCGTAATATAACCATTTATGATGGTCTGAAATATTTCAAAGGAATAGTTATTTTGTTGAGTGTCTTTGAATGAAGCTCCAGTACAGCATCTGGAAACAATCAGACACTGGATATTATTATTTAGAAATACAGACAGCTATTTCCAAACGTAGGGGCTGGTGTCAGTTTCACTCAATGGCTGAGTGGGTTTATGATGCTGGGTTTAACCACAGGATACAGTGATTCTGTACTGATAGGAATCCCTATAGAAATATGTGAGGCTGTTTAATATGTATCTGATAAAACCCTCAAATCTAATCTCTTCAATATGTGGGGGTGCACTTCTATTGTATCTCGAATCCAGAAACATTGAAGATCTGAGCAGGCATAGACGCACACAAACAGCTAGTGAAGTCAGTATCTCCCAGCACGCTCCCACTAATGTCTGTTACCTTCAGAATACTAATGCATGTGTTGTTATGTAACAAACACCACCAGTCTGCTCAATCAAGGTTTTGTAACAGATGCTTTAAACTGGACACAGTTCTAGCTCAGTTGCTAGCAGGTCATTCGAGATTAATGCAGGACTTTGAAGGTTTGCCAAATGATATAAAACCTGCACTTGTGAGTCTGCATGCGCTGCATTACTCAGCCTGAACTTATTGAAGATTGATTCAGCAGCACCGAGGGCTCGGGAGAGACTGTGTAAAAGTGCTGGTAAAGAAGCTTCCCTAAATCCATTAAAATATATTACTCAGAGGTGCCGACCAGGATAAAACAAAAAAAAATTGGACAAATAGATCTGTGCATATTTTAAATCTCAGACTGCAGGAAAAAAATATGTAGGCAGAATATGGGGGCTGTGAATATGATATTCTGTCATGGAAATATCGGTGGTTGGTGAAATCATTTATAAATAGTAATTATACAAAAATGTGATACATACAGGAGATCACTGACCTCTGTGTATTGACCAGTTGCAGAATGGACTGTAGACTGCAGATGGAATCTATGGCAGCCACTGCAAAATCTTCTGAATAATTGAATGGAGAGGTATCTCTTGACTTTCTTATATTTCTTTACATATAACTCATAGATTAGCTTTGTCATTTTTGCCTGCGTGGATAAAAGCAGTCTGATGGCCTGGGATTTGTGCAGTGAATCCTTTTGAAATCGTATTTCACCCATCTTTAATGCTAGCTTTCACATGGCTGGGAGAATCCCTCTCTCCCTTATTTCAGAACAGATTTTCAGAAAGATCTTTTAACTATATCCTCGTAAACAGAAGAGTATTTCAAATTACATTGAAGTGCAATCTAGGCTTGCTCCCTGTTTAAAGGAGAGATCAAATAAGCCGTTAAACAGGGTTACAAGCTGCATCCTGTCTGTGCCGAGACTAGAGTTCAAGGAAGCTGGGGAGAGGATACACTATAAAAGACACACCAGCAGTATGTCCTCTGATTAAGCAGTACTGCCTGTTACATCAGAACAAGACAGAGTGATGTAAATTCACCATCTTTAAATACCTCTTACAGGCACTATGTCTTCCAGTGTTGTACTGCATATTTTAAGAGTCAATGACCTGAAAATGCAAAAGCTGATAGCCTGCCTAGTAACCTGCCTCAGACCTTACCACTCAATACTGGACGTAATATCCTTACACCTCACAAGTAGAACTGTGAGGAAAGTAGTTTCCCCAGGAACTACTTTTCCCCCAGTGGAATAATGCAAAACCTAAAACCTTAGGTCATGATTTTTTCTCTAAACTGTGATTTGATAGAAGCGTTTTTTTTCCTTCTTTTACTGTATTTCACTACAAGCTGTATACAGTGCAATGATTAAATATGTATAAGTACAGAGCCATCTAGTGCCTTTATGGTGTATTGCAATATTGTTTTAATCTTTACAGATACATTTACTCTGTCTATGTTGGCCGATGTGCCTGAAGATGAGTGCAAATGCCATGACAAGATGCTGGCAAGAGCATGGTTAGCTGTGATGGGAAATTGGATAAAAGCACATTTGAAAGCCTGGTACAGTAGTTGGGTCTCCATTAGATTTGCTCATCTCTTTCCTAAAATAGTTCTGCATACAAGCACATGTGCATATCTTACATATAAGCAAACAATCCCCCAAGTAAAAGTCTATTTGCATGAGAAGTGTTGCACATACTGCACAGTCCTTGTACGAACGACTTAACTCTCCCCATAGATACAGTATCAGTGTAAAGATGTAAAACATGGTCATCTCTAGCCATTTGATGGGTACTATCCAATGGCCAGCATGTTTATGAACTCAAGGGTAAAGGTAAAGGCGCATATAAAAACGAAAAAACAAGTTTCTGATACAATAGAGAAAAGTTTTAATAGAAAGGCATCTCAAGTTGATTCAGCCGAGTCCCCACCAAGACATTAAAGTACCATCCTGAAATCTGGGTACTGGTACAAAGAGGACTGTTACAGGTTCCTTAGGAAACCATAAAGAACAGGATGTATACATCAGAACATTTATACAGTGAGCATCTTCACAAGCACACTCCATCCAAATATAGAAAACTGGACATAAATCAAGACACTTTTTTTTTTTAAACCATTTCTTTTCCACTGCATTTTCAAGGACAAAAAAAAGTTGAATGAATTGTTGGATGAGAAAAGAGTGTGATAGAACTTTCTTTATTTAAATCTCCTGAATTTCACAAACTTGTAGATTGGTAGCTGGTAATGGACAATATAGTGGTCCCTTCAGATGTAATGGAAATAATAGCACTGGCAGAATAAATCAAACTGTGTGTGGGTAACGGAGCAGGTAAAACGTGAACCCTACGACACAGAATGACATTGGCAGACATGCTAAAAGTTGCATATCATTTTCTTCTTTTTGTTTTTACCGAGTGATTTTGAAAGTTTAAACGTTGTGGATAAACAAACAGTCACCTGTAAGCATTGCATTGCTGTTAGGATCGTCACAGCTGTATTACTTGATGCACAGTGATACTGCGTACAGGCATGGTTCAAAGGGAAACTCCGGTCAGCTGAGGGCTGGTTAACCAATCGGGGAGCTCCAAATCATTGTCAGCTGCTGCTCCAAAGCTGAGCTACATCAGTGTGCAGCGTTGCACTCCGCTCAGGGGCCTTGGAACAGTTACAGCTACTGAGCAAACCTGAGAGGAGGCTTGCACCCCTCCTTCTGTATTGGTTACATCTGTAAAACCCAAGCAGTTTGTAATAAGACCCCTGTCTCATGTATTACACACCTCAGACTGTCTCCGACAGCTCAGTTTGATGGTGCATTCCTCTAGAGCCTTACCAACCTACACCACTGACCTTCAGTTAAAGTGTCATCGCTTTTGTCCCAGGACACATTTGAGCACTCAATTACTCAACAGGAATGCTTGCTGTGAAGGATATGGATGCCCCAATACATTTTGTAATAACTGGTGCAACATAGCGGTCTCATTACTGCTCCATTTATTTTTATTTTTTTATTATAGGCGTTACGAAATGTGACAGTCTCTTATTGCAAATGCCTTACAAAACGCTGCAATGCAATTTCGGACAGTGTAATGCTGCCTATTGTTGCTCACTGTTGAGTGTCTGGGTTTGCCACAGCGCCACTGGAAAGCACAGTGCTAAAGACTCTTGTATATGGACACCATGTAAAACAGGGGTGGACAATGCCATTACTTGAGCGTCATTCCACTCCAGGTTTAATACGTAGAGTTCTGGATAGAGGTTTGTATGGATTCTTTAAAACAAGTAAGGGTACGGATAAGGAAAACTGGATTGAAATGGTTCATGTTGTCCACCCCTGAATATAAAGGCACAAAGGGGGTCATTCAATTGTGAATGATTGGAACACAGCATATTGTTAGGATCCCTGGAAAAGAATCTGGTAATCCACATTCAGTTAGAAAACGCAGAAGAAATATGTCATGAAATGATTTCCGATTAGAGTCGTACCACTGCAGACTGGTTTCTCCTGCGTTCTCAGTCAGTCAGTGAATTCACAACAACGGAGCTGGAGTTTAAGTTACCCATCACGATTTTCTTAAAACAAAACATGCATTGTAGACACATGATCAAATACAGCGACTGGCAAATAAAGGCAGGATAATAATCCCTTGTTACACCGATATAAATGTCTGAGGTCAAACTAAAAGATACTAAAGCAGGGTTGGGGTCCATTCCTGTTTTTTAGTTCCAATTCCTTTTTAAACTGGACTTCAACACGAATACCAAGTGGACAGACTTTGGGGTGAATGCCATGATTGTAGTTCACTGATGTATACATGGAAAGCTTGTCTATTTGGGGGTTGATTTGACCAGCCTATACCCAGCCGGGATGAGCCACAGCATTTTAGTGCACCGGGGAATCACCCACTTATCTGTCAATAGATCATTGATGAAATTCAAGGGGATTCCACAGTGCTGTAAAATGCTCCAATAGTTTTACCCCAGAATTTGATTTGAAATTACAGTATGGATCACATCAACATCCGCATTGATTTTTCTCTTTGTTAAATTTGACAATCGCTATACAGTACAGTACAATCCAAATCTTTAAAATTCGTACAATTATTTTGTAATCATTCCTGCAATCTGGTAAACCAAAATGACCAGCATTCAAAAAATCAAACCAGGTGATCATAAGAGACATATATTTGAAACAATTTGACCCCAGGATTACTATACAAAAAAAAAAAAATACAGCTACAAATGTAAAGAACCCAAACTTGAATGGATTTCTGTTTAAAATAAATGACGATAAGAAATGTTGCTCCCACAAGACTTGATCTCAATGTACTGAAAGAAACTCAACCTGGCAGATAGCGAGACAGACATAGATTTACATTGGTTTGACGCATCGCCACGCCTTTTGTGGTTCATGTAAAATCCCAGTGACCACGACTTCTTGTGCCAACCTAAAAACCATGAACAGTAAATTGACTTCTATGGATTTCCTTTTATTCAAATCACCAAAAGTGATTTCCTTGTGCCGTTTCAAAACCAACTGGGACACTACAAGTGCTTAATGCTGCCTAATTTAAAAAAAAAAAGATAAAAAACATAAGAAAAAATATAAATGTTCATTGTTTGAAAAAAAAAAAAAATACAAAAACGAAAAAAAACCATACTTTAAGCAGGTGTTCATCACATCAACAAACACATACTGAAATGGAGGCATGCTGTTGATAAATTATAAGACCAGAACAACCACACTGACTCATGAATAATTCCTACTCTGCTGTCAATGAAGCCAAATAAAACGACACTGAGAGTCCGTAACGCGCACGCTGTCGGGGAGGCCGTTGGGGAGGGAGCCGTTGCCATGGTGACCTGGCTCAAGCCCTTACAGGGAGGTGGAAGGAAGTTTCTTTACTCTTCTCTGTGCCAAAATGGAGGCCTCGATGGGCTTGAGCTGAGGGGTAGGCTTGGAAGTCTTCAGTGCAGAGTATGTTGCAGCCATGGCACCCTGTAACAGCAAACATCAATATTAGTGGTGCAATCGTCAAACCTCAAAGCCGATTATCACATACGCATTTAAAAATTGACAATAAAAAAAAATCGATGCATCAACAACATTTTATTTTTCAAAAAAAGTTGGATTTTTTCCCCCAATAACTAACTGTGCATAAGAGTTAAATGGCAAGGCACAGCTTGCATTGAAATGAGAACACTTTCAGTTACCTTGACAAGTTGGGCGTCCTGATGCTGAAGTTGGCTCTGAGGCAGTTTGTCCCGATGGATGATCCAGGGGTGCTTCAGGACCTGTTTGGCGGTCAGGCGACGGTGAGGGTCTATGTGGAGCATCTTCGACACCAGGTCCTGAAATCAGGACATGACACCACAATATTAGCTTACGAGACAGAAAGCCCCTGAAGCTGTTGGCTTCTTTCACAGTCTAGATATATTCTTTTCAAGCCGGAGCTCTTTTTCCAAGGAGACACACATTTGCTTGCACACATATTTGCACATTAATATAAAAACCCCAAAAATGTGAGCACCCCACCCTTGCAGCTTCAGACACCGTGTCCCAGTTTCCTCCCTTGATGTTGAAGTGGCCACTTCCAATCCTGGATAAGATCTCATCTGGAGTGTCGTCGGGGCCGTTGGCAAATGGAGTGTATCTGGGGACAGGAGTACACAGGGCTTGAAGGGGTGTCCGTGCTGGGGGAGGTGGGCTGCTGGCTTTTAAGGCTCTCGTAACCTTATATTTTATTAAGAAAGTACTTCTATCATATTACCGTTGAATTGGAATTAAACACTCATGAAAAGTAACCATTTATTTCAATACAATAGGATTAAATTTAACTTGTGAAGCTAAATCAAATTTATCACTCCATGAATCTTCAATATTACATTTTTCAATGGACTAAAAATTAAACACAAAGATATATGAATGGTGGTCAAAGTGGGAGTGGGATAATTTTCCATTCCAATTGGAACGATTGAAGAAACAGCTGCTTATATTTGTGCCGACTGCTGCTCTCCACAGAGGCTAAGCAAAGAGGTCAGTAATCTTCACAAATGCAAGCAGCTGTTTCTTCAATAGCTGGATCTGGAATAAGAATGTCAATATGTTAAATATAGGTCAAACAGCAAGAAGACTATTGTGGTGGCCAGGCATAACTAATGCAGTAACAGCACTAGATGAGAAAGAGATTGACTTCTTATGCATCATACCCTGCTAGCATTGTGTACAGCAATATCCCCAAACTCCACACATCACAGCCCTCATCGTAACCTTGGCGCTTTAGAACCTAGGGAAAAAAAAGATAACCACAGCTCAGCCAAAGGCATTGTTGAAAGTCAATAAGATCAGTCTAACTGGCCAGGGTTCAAGTCAACTGAATAATTACTGTTTGTGTCTTGGCTGAGGAGATATATATATATATATATATATATATATATATATATATATATATATATATATATATATATATATATATATATATATATATATAATGTATATTAATATTAAGCAACTTGCAAAACAGAATTTCCATCCTGTAGTCCCTATCAAATAGCTGCAGCCTATGCCAGGAGCCTCACCTCGGGCGCCACAAAGTTGGCCGTGTAGCAGGGTGTCATGAGCAGCCCGTTGTCGGCTCGGAGCTGCTTGGCGAAGCCGAAGTCACAGATTCTTATGGACTCTGGGTTACCGGACTCATCCACATAGAGAATATTGCTGGGCTTCAGGTCCCTGTGCACCACCTGGAAACAAAAAAGCATTCATCTGATCAGTATGGTTTTGCTTTTAAAACTCCCAGAACAAAGCATCTCTAGATGAAAAGAAATAAAGAAACAAATAAATGAATGGTTTTTAAATCATTCACAGAGATTTATTGAGATGCAACTCCATTTGTACAGTAGTTCTGATTCACCCCAAAGTTTTAAAACCACGAGACCAGTTTGCAAGACAGCTGCCATTAAAACTGAATCTCCCTTTTAGAGGGACACTACCCCAAGACTGAGATTCTATGAACTGCCACTTTTTCTGCACCAAGCACTTGGTCAATAGCCTTTCACCACCGAACATAAAAAAGTTGATTAAAAGACTAAAAATAAAATATGAAAAAGAAGAACCTACACTACCAACTGTTTTTTGCATTAGAATTTTAAACTGGTTGCTGTGCTGAAGCGATCTGCCCTCTAGTGGATATCCATCCGTGAGACGGAACAGCAAGGAAATAGATGTACTATCCCAATCTCTGAGTTATCTTTATTTCTACTGTACAAAGTTTAAATGTAATTTTCAAAATGTACTAACCATTACAAAAAAACGAACATGTTAACATGTTAGTAAGTTTGTATTAAGAATAAAACAGTAAAAACAAAAACATAATTCTACAGTAAATCCACTTCGAACAAGATATCTATGCAGTCTTAAACTCGTCTTAAAATCAAAATAAGTTTCTTTTTCTTCTAATTTCCCGCACCAGTCGACCCCACACAATTTCCTCTTCACAACACTAATACTGTATCTTGTGATTCACTTCCTTCCTCTAGTTGTGCAAACAATACCCAGATCTGTATCAGAAAGTGTTGTACTACTACAACAAGAAACGGCTGCTTGTTAACCACTAGACGGTTGTAAGTAATCTCACCAGTAAGAAAACAGCAGTGTTAAACAGTGCTCTCCCCTTACCCCTTGACAGTGGAGATACTCCACAGTCTTCGTGATGGTGTAGAGGACAGCACTGGCCTCGCGCTCAGAGAAGTATTTCTGCTTCAGGAGTTTATCCAGCAACTCCCCTCCTCTCATCAGCTCTGTCACCAGGTACACCTGCTTCCCATCATCGTACACCTACAGAGAGAGGAGGCAGAGAAGACAGCTTGGTTACTGGGGAGACAACCAGGCAAGGCACACAGAGTCAAGTTTACAATGCTGAGCACCTACTGTTGGGACAGACATTTACAGAGATGGAAATAAAACTCCTATTGCACAGCAGTTTCACCCATTCCAGGTTTTACAAAAGCTTGATCAGGTCACAGTGTGCAGGTAACAAGCTCAGGTGTGTCTTATTAAACTCATAGTGAAACCAGTCCAATTGGTCTTATTTCCATCCCCGATTTAACATTAGTTCCTGTTCTTGTTCCCTTGCTTTTTTTGTGGTGTTTGCGATCATTCGTTCTGGGTTCTGTCCATTTTTCTCTGCCTTTACTTGAATTTGAGCTTGTCTGGAGAACCCTAAATGCTGGGTAAGTCTTCCTTATGCCACTGAATTAATAGGACAACATATATTTTCAGCTCTGTCAGCCCCACCTACTCACAATATAGAAGCCGGGTAAAAGGCAGATTTAGAGGGAAATGAT
Organism: Acipenser oxyrinchus oxyrinchus; assembly: GCA_030684275.1. NCBI lineage: Eukaryota > Metazoa > Chordata > Actinopteri > Acipenseriformes > Acipenseridae > Acipenser > Acipenser oxyrinchus. The sequence goes on from CM060289.1 coordinate 1,362,049, forward strand.
AACTCATTATTGGACTGACTGAACCAAGAACCGAAAATGTAACAATGCAAAAAAAGCAACTTACTCTTTAAATACGAATTGCTGTACAGTACTTCCCCTTTCATCTTCAGATCAAACATGAAAAAATCAACAACAACAACTGTACAAGTACTCACATCTTTCAGTGTGAGGATGTTGGGGTGCTGCCCGTATCTCAAGAGGATTTCAACCTCCTCACAAGGGTCTCTCTTACTCTTGTCAATTATCTGAAGATGAGGAATGTAAAAGAGAGATGGAGTTCAGGGTTACGAATATATAAAACTCATCAAAAAGCACAGCGAAGCCAGCATTTACCAAAACACACAAACAAACAAACAAAGCATTTGCACAAAACTGTAGTCAGCATTAGACTCTGTCTTTACTAACTTTGGCAGTTCTAATAGTGGTTTTGGGTTATTTGTGTGTGTTTTGCTATACAAGTCACCAAAAAAAAAAAAAAAAAATTATATATATATATATATAATGTCCCATGACTGGAGAGGTGTGCTACAAGCAGTTTCCAGAAAGGACTCACCTTGACAGCGTATTCTGTATTAGTTGTCTTATGCACGCAGCGTTTGCAGACAGAGTAGGATCCTACTCCAATATCCTCCTTCACGTTATAGCCGTCATTGAAATGGAGGTTCTTACCATGAAGTTGCTGCAAAAAAAAAAAAAAAAATACTTTTGATACATAGCTCACAAGAGGTGGTATACATGACGTGTCACCTAAGGTTTCACACGGTTCAACATACACTTGTACTAAAAACTATTAGGATTTATTGCAACAGTATTTACCGTTTACACATGAAAACTTTTACAGCCTTAATCTACCTCTTCTCTCGTTTGATCTCGGCAGAGATAATGATGGGTTCCAACACAGTTTAAGTTCTACCTGGACCACAGGATGCAGGGGTTTCAGTTCCTGCACTTCATTGCCCTCATCTTCCAGCATTCCTGTAGCTACTGAAGCTGAACCCACGGAACAGCTGGTGAGCCCCAGCACTCGGAGGAACCCCAGGGGAGTCTGCAGGGCGGAAAAACACCCAAATAACTAAACAAGGCATCGTCCCCAGTGAAAAGGGCAGACTGAATGGTTTGATTCTTACTGGTCTACACCTTTAACACAACGCTATCACTGAAAGAATCAAGATGTGTACCAAATGTAAAGACGCTATCTCAAAGCACGGGGTCTACATCTTGTGATATGGCCAGAGGTTGAAACAAAGTAGCAGTGAAAGTGCTAACGGAACAGAAAAATATACATGACCTCTTCTTTACTGACAGTTTCAAGTCCCATAGACTGTAATCTGCACCAGTGAGAACAACACCCTCTTCAGATTAGTAATTATTTGTGCCATACTAAATAAAAAGGCCTTGATCGTAAAACTGGGATTAAACCGTTGGTTTCTACAGCCGCCATCAGCATGGATTTTATCAGGATAGGGTGGTTTTAGTTATCTGTCAGTTTAGTTTAATCAGGGTCAGATAAAATCCGGTACTGCACAGCAAGTGCCAAGCAGCTAGCCTAGCAGATGGGAGATTATAGAATTTGGTGCAGCACTACGATGACTGTGCTCACTAACACTATGTGGTCACTTGTTGTGAGGATCAACACGACAGAGACATGCACATATATATATATATATATATATATATATATATATATATATATATATATATATATATATATATATATATATCTGTGGCAAAGCAGCTTGTTATTCTAGGACGGCCCGCTGGCAGGCGTCTCCTCTTATAGCAATACAGACCTTTGGGTGTCCGGGAAGTGAACTCAGAGTCAAAGTAAAATGTGTCATCTGGCCTGGCCACAGCTGGTCTGAACGGAGGTTTAAGTTCCTTGAAACAGTTTCTGTAAAAAGGGGAACAGAAAGAGATATAGAAAATCAGGGGCCTGTTTTATAAAAGAGTTAAAGCAGAAGGAATTGAGACAGATTTTAGATGTAGGTGCACAAGCTCCCTCCCTTCTTGAAACCACCTTGTGAGCCAGACAGGTACACTCCTCCTGCTGTTTGAGGTTACAATACACGAATCATTCCGACTCCTACAGTAACAAGATTTCTACATGCGTTGGGTGTGAGTGGCATCAAACTTGCTGGCTTTCTTTAGATATCTCACACAGGCAACGTTTGTTAAAATGCATCACATTAAATATACTGCACAATAAAAATGGTTTCATGACACTAATATCAGCTCAAAACAAAATGTACATTTTGAAATACTTCTGGAAAAGAAAAAAGGTCACACTATTTTAAGGGCGTGTTTTTTTTAGTTAACTGTTAACAAACATTGTTAATTTTTAGCAAAGGGTTAGGGTTAATAAAAACCTGATTTAATTTGCTAAATATTACTACAGTAACAATTTTAACCGATTTCAAGCATATGATTGACTGGGTATTGATCATCCATAGAGCTCTGGTGTTTAATTGATCATCCATAGGGCTCTGGTGTTTGCAGTTTTAGCTGGCCTATTATATATTAACGGAACAGTTAACAGAAAATAAATAATGTACAATAACATGTTTATTAACAGTTGTTGAACAGTTAATAAACAAAAAACAGCCCTTAGAATAAAGCGCGACCAAAAAACCCTAAACATCTAAATCCCAAGTTGAAAAATTCCATTGTTACACTGTTTTCTCAGGAAGAACAGGAAACTATACATGGTTTAAGTGATGTGCGTTTCTTTTCATGAAAGGCGGAGGACCGACGGCACTGCTGAAGCCCACACTTACGTTCCAGTCTATGGTTGAGTAGAAGACGTGCCGTTTAATTGCCTCAGCGCCATCAGTCCCAGCTCCTAGAAAAATCAAAAACAGAGTTACAACACAATGAAATTCACTTTCATTTCAAAATGTGTTTTTTCTGGTCACTGTACAACTGAGACACAGCAGAACCATTAACAAAACACTAGGACAACACTTGAAGACCATTTCCGACAGTTCTGGGACATGATTATTTTCTGCTTCATTCCACACAAAAAGATGGTTACAGCACCCCTGCTGGAACAAGTTAACATCAAGATAATTACCCAATCTGTTTGCTGGATTCCTTTTGAAAAGAGCTCGCAGTAAACTCTGAGCTTCGGCACTCAGAAACTGGGGCATCCCAAGCTTCGCTCTGCAGGAGAGGGTTGCAAAAAAATAAAACAGAGGTTTAACCAGCTTGTGGAACAGTGTGACACAGCAGTACTGGGACAAAGATTCAAATATTGGAACACTACTTCAAATGAAATGTATTCAGTGGCAAAAATGACCACGTTTGCATTTGTTCATGCTAAAATTCATAATATGCTGAAAGGAACCCAATGCATAAATGACATCTGAAAGGAATCCCATACTACTAGGCAGGACAGTGTTTCTTCTCCTTTCTTTAATAGGTGATTCAATGCGGTACAGGATTTGTTTTACTCCTGGGAAATTGTTTTTGTTTACTGTAACATGGCACAGGATTACACTTTTGTTTTCCAGCTAATTCAAAATTAAAGTATATTTATTTGAATTTTGAGAGAATAATCAAAACATGAAAAGACCCATGTTTGTCCCAGCACTATAGTAAGGATGTGGCTCAATATGCTGCAATTTCCTTTAGACATTTCACAAAACTTGATGGGGAGTTAACAGAAATAGTTGCATGAGAAAACATGAGCAGGTCAAGGGAAGCCAAGCTTTTCTGTAGCAGCAACCTGGTGCAATGACTCATCTAACAGACAGCTGGCACAGTGTGCAACAGTCTAGAGTTAATATCCTATTTCCAATCGCTTAGTCTCTAATTAATCAATCACGACAACACAGGGTCAAAAGTCATTCCACGAAAAGATTTGTTACATTGTAGAGGCCATCAATATCAGAATACTGGCGAGACTTTGTTGTTCAGCATTCTGCGTGTTAGGATATCACCATGAGAATCTTGGACTTCATGCCATTGGTGTGCTATGGATAGTTTGACAGAAAGTATCATTTTCATGGAATGGTCCTCAATGAAATGCCTCATACATACTCATTTGCTATGCCAATTCTGTCTTCATTTAAGCCAAGAGACAATTCTCTTAAAAGTGTTTTATAGAAATACTTGGGAGAGGCTTGCACTGGTTTTCAGTGTAACTAGCTGTAGATTCAAGTTCAGATCCACTCAAAATAAAAATTGACAATACTGGAGCAAACAAGGAATACAATATGTGTTTAACATTGAGATAGAGCAGGAAACTGGATTCTGGGCCATTTACAGACACATGTCAAAGGTAAATAGACAGCCTCCATGCATCTAGGTGTTGAACTACAGGGACCCTCCCAACTCCTACCACTGGAGAACACCAGCACACAGAGCACAATCAGACACCCAGTGGAAAGGTCTCAGCTTTACTACGGCCAAGTCCATCTCCAGATAGGAACCCAATCAAAACACCTTTGGTACTTGATGGATGTCAACCTTCAGAAACGTCTGCCTGAACCCAGCAGTGTTCAAGCCCTCGAATAATGGCGCAGCATACCCCAGGAAAAGGCAGCCACTCATTCATGGCCAATCAGGTCCGTGTTTAAGGCTAAAAGGACTGACCCACAAGGCATTAACTGATACCCGTGATGCCGCCTGTGCTGCTCTGTTTCAGGCACAACAAGTCTATATCTCTGCGTTGCTGCAGGCAATAGGAAATAAAGTGCAGCTCCTGAAGTTCTAGAACCTTAACACAGAGCAAACGCAATGTTAAGTTCCAATTGTTTAAACAAGTCTATATCTCTGCGTTGCTGAATGCGGCCAGTTGGAACAGGCTTGGCTGCTATCAGTACTGCAGGACAAAGGGTTTCTCACTTGAGGATCAGATTCATGGTCTCCTTGCGATCCTTCCCTTGGAACGGCAGGGAACCCGTGAGCATCTCAAACTGTAAAGAAGCACAAACAGCAACATTCAATAGACACATTGCAACCTGGGATTTCAATAAAGCACGGGGTAGCTTCTCTATTTTTTTTGTATCGCTCAAATACTGTTAGGATTGGTACTGTGTGTTAAGATATCTAACTGCAATGTATCAATGTATGGACTAAATTAAATAAAAATAATTTGTCAATTTAAAAAAAAACGTTGCTTTAGGCACACAAAGCCATGCAAAAAAAAACACAACAAAAGAATGATATTTAGTACACTGTACACATTGGCGACCATACCCTGGGAATCAGACGCATGTAATGTCAAAGCCCTACACTGCAGGCATTGCCTGCTTGATAAAATTACAACAGCTAGACGAACAGCAAAGTAAATTATCCCCAGGTTATGACAGCTGGATATTACAGGCTATTAGAAACAAAACCAAAAAATGCTTTTGTGTATGAAGTCGCTTTTTAAAAAGATTTCTACCGGAATATGTACGGCTTACTCGGAACCTGACTATGAAATGATCGGCGATGTTAATAATACAGGGATTGGTATAAGACTCCTATTGCATAGCAGTTTCACCCATTCCAGGTTTTAATATGAGCTTGATCAGCCCCAGTGTATAGGTAACAAGCTCAGGTGTGTCCGTCTCATAGGGAAGGAACAAAATGCTATGCAATGGAGTGCTTACTTCCATACCTGTAATACATTATTTTTATACAAACATACATACCATTAAGACTCCATAAGACCACCAGTCGGCACTGTGGTTGTGCCCCTGCCTGTTCACCACCTCTGGGGCCATGTACTCCACTGTCCCACAGAATGAGAAGGCCTTCTTCTCGTGGTCGATAGCCTCCTTACTCAGGCCAAAGTCTACAGGAAGGAAACGCATTGGAACTCAGTACACAGGCATATTCAATTAAAAAAAAAAAAAAAAGGTGTTACTGGAGCACAATTATTGAACACCATTGAAAACACAAAGTAACAATAAGAGAATTAAAAACAAAGGAGTTTTCACAATTACAAAACTGATTAAGTTTATTTTCCCATACACCGTGGCTAATCAAGCTGGTCGTAAAACCTGGAATGGATGACATTGCTATGCAACAGGCATCTTATTTCTGTCCCTGTAGAATAACACACACGTTAAGATGGGCGAGAGATTTCAAAAATCACTATTTCAGCCAGGTTCACAGCAAGCCCCTGAACGGATGGTCTCCAGGGAGACAAAGAAATTTAAATAAAAATTTAAAAAAAGTACGGCTTAAGAAATCGAGAGCCTCAGCTCTTCTTTGGATGCTAACGTTATTGCAATTGCTGTGGACTTCAGTGTACAAATGTATCCTGAAATCACCCTTTATAAAAAATATCTATATATATTGCTCATCTCTCTTGGGAAACTAGTTGTGTTCCTTTGTACTCGGATAGTTATCACACAAGGTTGCACACATGCAGTTTCATCATTAGTGGTCAGAAAGAACAATACAAAACTCCCCAAAGAAAAAGCACCAGGTTTAAAAATAGAGGGGTGTTACTTCCTTACCTGTAAGCTTGATGTGTCCCACTTCATCCAGCAGGATACTAAAACAAGCAGATGTGAAACGTTAGCCAGTGCTCCACTCAAAGTTTTTAGCTTACAAAATAACTGCAGTAAATCTTCCCAGCCGTGCCCTTTCCAAGTTTGAAATGTGCAGTTTTGATCTGTATGTTTTTTATATGTAGTGCATTTATAAATGATCTTAAATTGAAAATGCATGCAGTTATAAATTAGGTTTCACAACTGCACATCTATAAAGCCAAAGGAAGTGCGCAACAAATGTGATTCCTGGAATTATTGTGTTAGCGACAGCCACTTTAACACTGAAACAGATATATCATCCGCCTTGCTGACTGCTGTCTTCCTTTGGCACACCATTTTCTAACACCTAACCCCAAACCGCTCATCCTAACCCTTATTATATCTGTGTTGACAATTTCAGTATTTCAAACCTTTGTTCACCAGGACAGCCTAACAAGATGCATTTAGGATGTGGGTTGTGGTTAGGATAGAAGCCTATAGAAGTATTAAAGAAACATATATGTAAATAAAAATGTTTTAATATCCCTAGCATCAAAAGTACAGAGAACACTAATAAACTATATAGGTTACTACAGACATCTTATAGGGTGTAGTACTAAGCAAGGTATTCCAATGCACAGTACAGTATTAGACTTACTTTTCGGGTTTGAGGTCCCGGTAGATGATTCCTACACTGTGCAAATGATCCAGGCCAAGGGCCAGCTCTGCCAGGTAAAATTTCACATCTTCTTCTGTAAACATCACCTGCAGGGGACAGCAGTGGTGGAAGCTCAGTGGGTAGCAGGCTTGCCTCTCTGTCAGAATCTCACAGGTTAAAATGCTGCAGTATGTGTGGGTATATATATGTGGGTGGGTATATATATATATATATATATATATATATATATATATATATATATATATATATATATATATATATATATATATATATATATATATGAAGCTGACATGAAGTGAAATTAGTAATTAGTTTTGTAATGCCACCTAGTGTTCTGCCTCTTTGGATCAACTTATTGGCAATACGCAACAGTGCTCTAGATGGTGCTGGGCAGGCAATAGGAAATAAAGAGCAGCTCCTGATGTTCTAGAACCTTAACACAAAGCAAACGCAATGTTAAGTTCCAATTGTTTAATTCTGAAGCACTGTGTTAAAAGTTTTTTCTTCACCCCAGAGTGGCTTGATATTCTGACACATGAAACTTCAGTACAAAGTCTAGTGTTAAAGCCAGACAAGACAACTGCACGTGACTTGTACTGTAGTTTCACTGAATTGCTGAAAGGGGTTCCCTTACTTAAGCAGGCAGGCTCACAGGGTCTAGGACCCCTAATGAAAATGAACACCGAAGGTAGACGATACCTCTTTGGAGAGCCTGGTAAAAAGATCACCTCCTCTGAGAAAGTCCAAGATAAGGTAGAGCTTCCCTTCGGTTTGAAAAGCTAGAAGGAAACAATGGGAAAAATATAAATCAATATTCTCTTTTCATAACGACCAAGGGATCCGCAGAATGTCCCACAAGTTTGTGTAAATAGACGTGGGAGTGTGGCTACCTGTCACCAATGCATCAAGCTAGTTGAGCTAAACCAGTCATGTCTTCAGTCATTCCTTTAGTTACAAAGAAGACTGTATGCATGGGGGTGCCCTTAGGCTGTAGGCTGCATTTTGTGGACTTAACCCCCCATAGGTTTTAGAGGAGTGTGCATTCTAAAATAGAAATGTACACGCGATGTGTCAATTTACAGCAGCCGTTTGTTTCTCAAGCATGTATTCTATTTTTAAATCAGTCCTTGCAGATAGTGGGGGGTCGTTTTCAGTTTTGATCTTTAGACTAGACAATGCTACAGACAGAAGCTACAAACTAGTACATTACCGGAGTGCACATACTAGCTTTATTAGTCACAATGTTTAGGTAACAAGCTCAGCTGTGTCTTATTAAACTCGTAGTACAACCAGGAATGGATCACACTGCTGTGTGATGGATGTTTTCTTTCCATCCCTGCATTACACTTGTACTCTATCAGTTTACTGTAGTGCAATGATTCTTTGTAATTTGATCAAATCCAGCATTCAGCACAAGCAAGGAGGCTGTTTAAATGAAATTCAGCATGCTTTCCATCACTCACCGTAATGCAGTTTCACAACAAATGGATGGTTCACATCTGCCAAGATGTCCCTTTCCATTTTCGTTCTGACTCGATCCCTCACTGCAGTAAAGAAAAAACTAAATGTATTGAATAACATGTACAAAATTACATTTATTTATATATCTATCTATTAATTTGACACCTGTTTTTCAACCCAACTTTATTATTTATTTCTTAACAGTCGCCCTTGTCCTGAGCGACTTATAGTTGTTACAAAATATCACAGTACAAAATACCACCTTAAAAAAAATATCACATTAGAGAGTATCAACCCTCCTTCCTGAGCAGGATGACCAAAGATCAACCCATTCCCTGAAGTCAATGTCCTAATTTTATCCACTAATCCCATGTTATAAAGCTACTGAACCCTGGAGACAAAAGTCCAGCCTGGGAAGCCTAGACTATCCTGGGTGGGATGACTCATGCCAGGGTTGTTCCAATCTCGTTTTATTCAAGCTGCTCATTTTCCTTCTTAGCCTTGTAGCAGTGCAAAGGCCAATGCAACAATCCCTGTGGGACCCCAAGCAAAATCTGCAGCTTGGCTGAGCCTTTTACAGGGGGATATGACAAACAGGAACTTCATGCAAACAGCAGAAAGTTGATGCATTCTGCCAGACTTGCAAAAACAATACCTCAGTATATATGCGTTGACTGTAAATGAAGTACTGTATACTGTGTTGGTTTCCAACCACTTCCTTCAATGCAAGCATCATCTTTTGAAAAGAGCTTTTAAAGTTTTAAGAGTAAAAAGTTGACCAGATGTTAACATTATTTAAACAGTTGTAGCAACATGTGGGGATATGCAACGCTGTATTTTTCAGAACCCTGCTACTTACTCTAAGTAAGCGGTATAGAACTGAAATCCAACGTGGTCACAGAATCAAACTCCTATCCATGGTATGGCAAAGACTGGTCCAATCTTACTAAGAATCAAAAAGTTCCCGATTTCAAAATGAATACCTACATTGATGGCTTCAATTCTTGTTGATGAAAGAGAGCAAAAGGGGGTGGGGGTGTTAATCTGAAGACTTTACACTGAGCTTCTAGAGTTTTTTTTATTTTTACGAAACAGAAACTAGGACTGCACAACAACAGGGTGACAAGAGACAGAAACTGTTGGCATCAACAATAGATATTTAATCAAATGGTTGGGATGAATATTACTGGGTACTTGCTCAGACAACAAGCGGAATAGTCAAAACATTCCCTCCCCCTGCAACACCAGTCTATTCAATCAGTTGACAGACTCTATTCCAAGTTCAATGGGTATAATGAATGCATTTATTCATGAATTAACTGGACTTTAGTACTTGGACAGAGGATGCTTCGTTATAATAATTAATGGCTGGTACAGAGCTCTGCTCTCCAGTCGGTCATTGGCACATACTTTATTCTGTTCTGGTCCAGTCCAGAGCCTTGTGCAATTGAACCAATAGCACAGGCTCAGTTAGAGTATATTCGCTCTCACTATTTTATGGTGTTTGCAGGGTTCAGGTTCTGTTGTTCCAACCAACACCGAGTTTTCATTTGTCTACCAAACACAAACTTGAACCAGACCACAAACAATTCTATTAAATGTGAAGTTGTATTTTATTAACTTTGGACCATATTAATAACAGTTTGCTTGTGTTTTTATTATGTTCAGTAGTATTTTTGTATGCTTCCTTTATTTTGTTACTGAAAATAACCAAATTCAGCAGCTTTCTAAGAGAGCTGTTAAAAACCAAATGCAGCAAAGTTTGACAGTAGCCAACAACATTCTGTAACACGCTGCTAAATTAGACAAAAACATTTATTTATAAATTTAGTAGGTTGCCAATTGTTTTTATAATTTTTTCTCCCAATTTGGAATAGCCAATTATTTTTAGGCTCAGCTCACCGCTATCCTTCGAAGCGTGTGCCGTCAGCTGACCGCTTCTTTTCACACTGCAGACCCACCATACAGCCACCTCAGAGCTACAGCGTCAGAGGACAACGCAGCTCTGGGCAGCTTACAGGCAAGCCCGCAGGCGCCCGGCCAGACTACAGGGGTCGCTTGTGCGCGGTGAGCCGAGGACCCCCTTGTCCACCAGACTAAGAAGTTCCTTGACTTCTTATGAGCATTGCCCTTCCCAAAAAAGTAGAGATGTTGGCGTGCATCTTGCCTGCCACAGGAAATCACTTCGAAAAGTTTACCGCAGTTTTCCCCACGATTACAATTTTGCTTTTAGCACTTGGCATGGTTTGCCATTATTTTTTCAAAGATGCTTTACCATATGCGCCTGGGCTTTACCAAGCTTTCCCCATGACTTACTACACTTTGCTATGCTTTTACTAAGGGTGAACTTTCATAATGAATCACACACAGCAAAATGCACTTAAGGGAGCAGTACAAAACAAATATAGAAAAACTAATTCTGAATATTATACATGGACTGATAGTCAAAGTTTACCTTTGAGCGTGGCTTTTTTCAGCACCTTCATGGCATATAACTGCTTGTCGTCTGGTGGGGTGGTTTTCCTGACTAAAAATACCTGGAAAAACAATACATAAGAGGGAGAATATGTATAAACAAAAGACAGAGGGTGAAATCTGGAATCACTGAAAAAATGTACAAAAGTCACTTATCAATTGTTTGTACACAGTCGTTTGTACAGTCAGTTTTAGTGTCGAGTAGTGGGCATAAACAGGCATGTGCATCACACTATTAAAATCAAGCTGAATTACAAGCAACCAAATGAATATGTTTTTGTAGGATTTGGCATCAAAGTTATGAATATGAAACTGAATGAAATTTAATAAGAGTTTTATTTTTCAGTGTCTTTTGATTACAAAGGTTTGTGGAAACATTAATTTACTGAAAATGTTATAAAATGCCTCCCACACATATTTCCCTACTGAAAAGAAACAATTCTAAAGAGGCAAACTCAAAGACCTTTGTCCTCAGATTTGAAGTGGTACTATAAAACAACAGAACAAAGTTTTCTCTTGTGGGAGAAAACACTTAATTCAGAACATTTAAAATTTGCTTAATTTATACACTAAATCGCTGTCAAGAAATGAACTGTGAAAGTCACACATCTCATTCAGGGAGCTCTCAATTTCAAATTGCACTCTAAAAAACCAATTCTCTCTGTCATTTTGCAAGATAAGTGCATTTTACTCCTCTGTAAAAAAATCAGCAGAGATTTGCATATTCAAACAAATCCATTCTGAAAAGTGCCATGATTTTCCACCCCCTCACCATCGCTGGGTTGCTTACGGTTTTCTGAAATACATGCTTTTAACTTTTGGTGTCGAAATTATGGAAAAATAAGGCTGCCCCGATCACGCTATATGGAGTAAAATGTTCAATTTTCCAACCTGGAGTTTATTAGATTTAAATCAATTTGGTTCAGTCAGAGCTGCTTAAATCGCTGACCAGTATCATTGCATTTACATTATAAATCTTGACCTCACACTTCTGACTGGAGATAAAAACACCAGGGATTGCAAGCCTTACTCCAGCCAGGTGACTGATAGTTTAATTGGACACCGAGGTCTGATGAAACAATTAACCACCTGGACTGAACTGGAGTGGAACCACCAATAGTGAGTAGAACTGCTTTATGCTGGAATAAAAAAAAAAATCCAAGTCGAAATGACATTTATCAGATCAATGCAGGCCTTAAAAAGAAAAGAAAATAACATGCCACTAAAATAAGTGGGGAGCTCACCTTTCCAAAGGATCCCTGACCCAAGACTTTAAGTAGCTCAAACTGAGAAGGGTCTGCCTTTTCTGAGCCCTCCTTGACATGGTGGGTGATGTTGATCTCTTTAATAACGCCATCATCCTGCAATTAAAAATCAATACATACATTCAGCGCACAATGGCAAACAAAAAAGACTCGGGACCAAAGTGACACATGCTTGCCTTGCCTGGTTACATGCAAAGAGGGGTTTAGTTTCTTAAATGTTTAAACCCTAGAATTAAAAGCAATGAAAATGTATTTGGAAAATTGGTAACCACTGGGCAGCGATAACAAGCAGCACTAAATTTAATACTAATTCAGATTTAGGTATTTAGATAGAAATTCCTGTCACACCAGACCAAAGCCACTTCAGAGAGGGTCCCAAGTATATAAGTCTAAGAACCACTGCTCTAGAATAGCCATACAAAAAGGGAAAACCTGCACGCACTCTACATTTCCACTATTAATAAGACTTCGTTGTATGTAGTGGAACCATATTTGACTTTGATATAAGACACTACTAACCAGAGTGCCATTTCCACAAATCGCCCACATACCTGAGGCCCTTTATGTACGCACAGCGAGAAACCAGAACTCGATAAACATCTTCTGTGCCAGGACTCTCACAGAAGAAACGTGCACATTTAACACCTCACATCTGAAATAGCACTCTTCTCATCCTAGGCACAGACACACAGTCTGAGAGGTCAACTAGTTCCAAGTTAGTAGTTTGCTGCACTTTACTCCCCTCAGAATAAAATCACCAATGCACAGCACACTTCAGATACTGTAACCTGGACTGCCTGAAAAGCCAGGTCTGCTATAAAGAGACTGGTGGTTTGTGGAAAAACCTTTGGAACAAGTGCTTAAGGAATCATTTAATTTGAGTTAGTGGAGACTCAAAGTGCTAGTTTGCTGTGGTCTGTATTGAAGTGTGAAGCCCAGGTGGGAATTACATTTGTAGAACAAATAGAAGGAAAACACTAATCCCTCATTTTAACCTTATTTAAGAGGGTAAGTAGCTTCAATTTAAATTGCGATTTTATTATTAAAGTTATTATTACCATTTTTCTCTAATTCGGCCATTATCTGTGAGCTTGTCTGTAGAACCCTAAATGCCGGGACTAGCCTTCCTCATTCCATTCAAATCATGTGATAATACGACCTTTGAACTCTGTGTAGAATTGAAAAGGTCACAATTTAACATGCTCTGAATGGATTGAGAAAGGCTTTTTATTCCCAGCTCTTAAGACACCCCAGACAAGCAAGCTAAGAGCAAGGTAAAAGGCGAGGGAAGACCGACAACCCCAATATGGGAGCAAAGAAACCCAGAAGCATTCAGAATACCAGCAGTACTCCTTAAACAGCTGAGTGCAACCTCGCTGGTTCATTTTCTTTGTTTTGCATTGATACACCTGCACCAGAGAGCATTGGCGAGGAGCTCATGCAAAAACAACTGCAACAGAAACCAAAAACAGGAACATGCCGGCTCTCATAAATACGAGCGGTTTACTGTTAAAAAGGATATGGCTTGCTCTAGAAATAGGATATTACAACAGAGAATTAATGAAGAGCTTTAATATGAGAACCAACCCCTAAACAACACACTTAAATACTGTACTGTTCAGCACCTACACACTCTATGAGTTTGTTTTTTTTCTTTCAAAATTACAACAGCAACCATCAAACCTGTCAAGTGAAACAAACCCCCTGCCTATAGTAACCATTCCCAGTAAAAACGTGGATGTACGCTCACCGGAACCGAGCACAATTTGCTCCGACAAGAAGGGACACCCCCCCCCCCCCAAAATGTTTTTCTACCAGCCAGTACAAGTTGATGACACAGGCATCTTGAATAAGCAGACACAGATGTCCAGTTCATTCAGATTTAACTGTACAATATAGACAAGCCCCAGAGCTTTAAAAAGTCTCATGAGCAGTTGTTTTTAACATGTATGATGATACAATAACAATGCCTTTGATCAAGACTGCCTTTATACAGTACAGTGTGTGCCAGTAAATATATTTTGGGGATTTCAAATAGAGGTACATTCACTACACTGTACGAACCCTTGTAAGTAGATGTATTAATTCATGCAACACAACACATTTGTTAGACCAGTAGAGTACCTTGTTAAATACATTAATGTCCCATCCTCACAATCACAGAATTATGCGGAAAGCAATGGTCTCAAAATATGTACAGTAGAATAACCGGCAGGATTTGACAACTCAGAAGGAATTCAGATTTATTTTTGTAAGCAGCGAAAGAGAAGCTAGTAAAAACTCTAATTTCTGATGGTCCTTAAAAAAGAAGCAGAATCACATGCCCCACTGGACAACCCATAAGGATTGAACGGACACTTCTAGTTTTGAAGAAATCTCAAACTTGAACTTTTGCACTCTGTTAAAACACTGAGCCCTGAAAAACAATCAAAGAAAACCCAGTTGTATTTACTAATGTCTTTCTCAGTGCATTATTCATCAAACTGTTTACAGTAGCCTGTTGCTGGTTTCTTGAACAAAAGGTTTCAGCTGTACAAACATTTTGTAAAAAGCTCATGAGTTTGTGCTTTATTCATTCATAATATATAAAATGAAGTGGATAATGGTAAGTTTGCAGTTAATAATATGCATAATGTAGTGTACCATGACTTATGATTCATCCAGAAATGTTAACACTCACTCTGAATTACAATTAATTAAAAAATAAATAAAAAAACGGACTTCCTGCATTCATTGGGGTGGTTTTGACTTTTGCTTTACACTGGTTTAGCTTTTATAATGGTTTACTCAAATCATGAAAAATCTGAGCATCTTTTAAAATACGCAGTTCCAATCAACATCCACAGCTTAAAAACACTACGTCAGTAAAAATATTTAAAATGACTTCTGTTTACTTGAAATTAGAGCCCTATGCATGAAGCTGTTACCTCATGAGTTATTTAAACAGTAATTTTATGAATACAAATATTATATTCATGAAACTGTTCTATACTGCCAAAAACAGTCTAAACAGTTTCAGGAATATCATTTTATTTTTTTGTAATTCATGAAAAATCAGCAAAACTCTATTCAAGTGACTTCAGTTAATGCTTTGTAATTAGGACCCCGCTTTCTGATAAGTTTTAGCTTACAAGTTATAGTAAGCAGACAGCCAGCATGCCCCTTACTGCTCCCAATCAACTCAAACCACTGTCCATCTCTGTACTAACCGAGTTCTCAATGTCGTCAGGTCCCGGGACGCTGTCAGGCTCCGGGGTGTTTCTTACTGGCTTGGACTGAGGTTTCTTGAACAGGTAAAAAATGAAGGACCCTCTGACTTTAAACTTCCGTTTTTCTTTTTCCATCACTCCCTCCCTGCCAGCCCTGGAGCCCCCCTCCCCAGAGGGCAGCCTTGTCATCCCCAGCACCCAATTTAAAAAAAAAAACAAAAACACAAAAAAAAAAAACACAAGCACACAACAAAATTCACCAGGTCTCTCTTTCCCCTCTGCACTGCACGCGGGAAGGAAGAAGCAACAGCAGATGGTGTAAGTTTATGACCTAAATAATGAATCTGCGAAGAGTCACACACAGCTTCACAACGTTACTGAGCCACATCCGTCAAAACAGATGATGCGGACACACTTTCGTTCTCCACCCTCCAAAAAGTGAGCAACTCCCCAATAGTAAACAGAAAACACACACATCAATATATATTTTTTTTTCTGTGTCAAAAAATTTGAAAGAAACCAAGAGGCCGATCTGATCCAACTACAGCGCTCCGATAAGCCACAGTTGGATTTTATAGCACCAGGGAATCCCATTGCATCACCCATGAATATTTAGAGGTGATGCCAGAACAAGGCTAGATGGTTGGTGGAATTCAGTGGGATTTACCCTGAGTAAATCCCCAGTGCTGTAAAATACTTGAAACAATTCTGCTGTGGCTTAACCGGGCAGGGTATCAGGTGATGAAATGATGTGGCAATGCAGAGTAACACTCACAGGAAACAGAAGCACTAGCCAAAACATTTATCAACAGCACTTCACTTTGCTTCTTAGTAACTCTGAATACTGTTGAATCATATGAAGAAAAAATAGGAAAAACAAAACCTACAGACACGACAGACTGTCTGTGACTGGTGAGATTCAGCAATATAAAATTACTTCAGGGCCTGGATGGAGGTTTAATTGGTTTAATTAAACAATTTAGAACAGGGTTGTAACAAAGACCCGGAGGGGAAGGGCCAGCTTTGAGCACCCCTGTTATAGAGCATAATGTATCTCTTTAAACACTAGAGTCTAGACCAGGTCTTCTCAAACTTGGTCCTGGGGACCCCCTGTGTCTGCTGGTTTTCATTCCAACCGAGCTCTCAATTACTTAACTAGACCCTTAATTGAACTGATAATTTGCTTAATTAGATCTTTTTTCTTGTTTTCAGCTCTTGAACAGTTGCATATTTCAAGTTAGCGGTAACATTTGATAAGTAACTTGAACTGCAACTGTTTAAGAGCTGAAAGCAAGTAAGAAGGTCTAATTAAGCAAATTATCAGTTTGATGAAGGGTCTAGTTAAGCAAATTGAGAGCTCGGTTGGAATGAAAACCAGCAGACACAGGAGCGAGTTTGAGAAGCCCTGGTCTAGACACACCAGGGACAGGAGAATGTGTGCTTGTTACAAAGCATTCTAGAGGAAGTACAGATCACAGCACTGCAATCTCAGGTGAAGGTGAAACAAACATCGATCAGATAATAAAGCACTGGAAGAGTAAGACCATTTCCTTTCCAGTGCAGCACGTACTGTATACAAGCCTGCCCCCTGCTGGAGGACTCTGTTAGACAGCCGGGGGCAATGCACACTGCTACAACACTAACTATGGAGGGAAAGGCCCTGGGCCTCATTTTCAAAGGTTTAGTGCAAGTGAAGAAAGTTCTACTGCTGTTTTTTTACTTCAGTGTTATGAAACCACAGTTCCTAGGCGCAGTCTGAGATCAAGAAAACGATGGTTCTTGGTCAAACTTTGATAAAAACTTTAAATAACTTGCAAGTCTAGGCCACGTGAATGCAATGCATATCTTAGGGGAAATACATTGCTGCATCTGGTGTTTTTAAATACCAATTCTGCATTTTTGCAGGTGCTTTTTACTCACTGGATTTAAAGCGAACAACAATTATTTGCAAGATTTGTACAGCATGCGCAATAACAGAAAATGTCTGGTTTTCTGCTTGTGTTAAGTGACAAGCCCCACCTGGGTGACAAACTCATTACACCTGTGGCTGTGCAAACACAGCCACACACACACATTTATCAGGCAGGGACAGAAATTAACCCTATCCCTGCCAACCACCAACACATTTATCTACAAGCAAGGAATTGCCCTGCCACAATATATACAGTATTTACATAGCTTACCGTGGTGGCTATATTGGCAAAGTCCTTCTCTACCCAAGTTATGTCTGTTTTGTCCTGTGGTAAGGTTGGGGAAACACAAGTCAGTACACAAAGCAAGACAAAATATATCACTCTAGATTACACAGGACCACACTGTAACCGCGACAATGCATGTCTTTGCTGTGTGCTTGCTACAAATAAAATGACCTTTTTATTGCACTTACTCAAATTCTGTTTCTTTATTTCTTTTCTAGTCTGGGTTAAGGTAAGGTTATAGTTCAGGAGGTTCTCTTCAGATCTAGTTGTTGTCATAGAGACACGTTACATATAGTTGCTGCCATAGAGACACGTTACATATGATAGCCAGCAACAGTGTCTTAATACTGTAGAAGTAAGAGCCAGCGTCGTCTAGCTCTCGAGTTACTTTGGATCAAGTCTCCTTTTTGCTGGTGCTACGAATAAAGTCACTTTGGCTGAACTAGCCCATGTTAAATGTGTCTAGGACAGACAACTAGATCTGAAGAGAGCTGCACCACAACTCAGTTAAAGCTCCTTAACTCAAAACTTCAGAAAATATCATTTGAGACGACCTACTTTAATAAATAAAATACAAATAAGAAAATCACATTGAGATTTACATACATGGAGCATCAGACTGACTGCTTATGGCTGCCACAGTATTCCCTTTTAGGATAATGACAGGGTAATACAAATGTTAATAGCGTATAGCAATGGGCTAGAACATATTATAATTAAGATACAGTAGCCTCACTTGCCTCACGGTAACGACGTCTGGTCCGAAACAGTAAACTCCACATTTCAAAAGCACCCAGTCATGACCTCCCATGTCATCTTCAGCCTGCCTAACTGTCCTGTCTGTTGAGCCTCTCAAACAGACACCCACCCACACACCCACATGCAAATGGTGTACAATGCCTGAAGGAGAGCCTATGCTAGTAGCCTCCTCTAGTTTGGTGATTGTTAAAATACAAAGAACACATGTAACTTCCGTATAAAAACCACTTGCTTAGTCATACTTCCTCAGCCACCTCAAAAGCAAACGTACTGTATTAATAAATGAGCTACCCCCATTTCACTATCCAAGTCTCAATTGTTCACTAGTTCTGTTGTGCGCTACAGGGGTCGTCGGAGGGTCTTTGCAACCTGGATGCAAAGGATTACCTTTGCATATGGTATTTATGTTCATTTTTAAAATACAAAGCCTGTGGCAATACTGGTGGACAATTCCAATTACAAAACAGCTTGCAATGTATGTTGTGGGGGAAAAAAACCCCACAACCGTTTATATAACAATTTATCAAATGAAGGTATCAAAGGCATCATGCAAAGGAAACAAGTACATCACTGAGGTCTGGAATAAAAATTACACCCATTTTACTGTACATGTATGTCATTTGATAGGGTAGAGGTTTTTTTTAAAACTGTAATAATGCAGTACAAATTATACTTTTCATGGCTAGAAATAAAACTCCCATTGCATAGCAGTTTGATCCATTCCTGGTTTTACTATCTTGGTAGAATATTCAAAATGTTAAAACTCCCATGTTCTTCCCAGAGATAATGCCGATCCAAAATTCTAAATGGAAAACATGCAAAAAGAGGAAGTCACTTTTCACAGGTCACATGTTTTGCATTGCCCAACAAACCAGTGTAAAAAATTCATGGCATCTGCACTTACAATATCAGCTCACCCTCCACTGTAACTGCAGAGATGGAAATAAGACTCCTATTGCATAGCAGTTTCACCCATTCCAGGTTTCACAATGAGCCTGATTAGCCACAGTGTATAGCGACCAAGCTCAGGTGTCTCATTAGATAGTAAAAGCAGGAATGGATCAAACTGCTATGCAATGGGAGTTTCCATCCCTGGAACCGTACTATATCCTGTTAAGGGAGACATTTTAATGAGCTGTAGGTCAATATGTTCGTACACTACTCTTTCATGCATTTCACCTCTGGAGCCCTGGCTTTCAAACACTCTGGCGACAAATGAAAAGTGCATCGATTGTGATTTTTTTTTTTTTTGGACCAATACTGAGAAAGCCAATAATGGGCCGTTACCGATTAGGATCCTGATATTATTATGTTAATAATCCATTTAGGATTTGTTAATCTATTTAGGATTTCTGTGAACCTGGACGAATGCATCATTATAATTTCACTTGCTGTATGCATTTTGATAGACACTGCAATACGTTCTGCAAGAAAGGAACTTAACACAACCCCTGTAAATCCAACGGCATGCTGCAAGATTACTGAATAAAATGACACAGATTCTGAACCCATTCTTGCTGCAGTCCCAGCTTCCGTTCACAAAGGCTGCCAGGAGACATAATATAATTATGATGTACAGTAATTCACAACACAAAACCACTGCACTATTCAGCAATTTCTACATGACATAGGCCCAGGACTATGGCAAGGGGAGTTTACGGGAAACCTCATTGGCGCCTGCCTGGAGCCAGAACCATTAGAATTGACTTTTCAGGAACTCTGAAATTGCATATAGTATATTTATCATCACATTGCAGAAGAGCAAGAAGGACTAGTTTCCAGATTGACAAATATACAGTACACTGTCTGAGAACACACTGAGTACTGTTACTGGTACACAAGCACAGCTCTGCTCCAGTCTGCATGTTTCTTTTGACAGTATCTGTTCCTCTTACCACGGATACAGCCAGGAGATTAAATGGTAGTGCCAGCACAGTTTTGAATGTGAAAGAGGTTTAAGGTGGTTTACTGCTAAATTACGGTTTGACTGTCAATGCAAAAACCATAGATTCACAGCGTACTTTGGAAACGTTTGGGTACTACAATACTGAGAAAAATGAACCAACACCACACATATGGGAAATGAAGTGTGCGTCACGATGATGAAAAAAAAGTTTAGACATGTATACAGATTTCTGAAATCTCAAAACAGCAGACGTCTCTAATACAAGACAGACAAATCCACTCAAAACCAATCAAATCTAATATACTACCAAGATGTATGCAGTACAGCAATTTCTATTCACTTTTGACATTGAAACTATTTAGTGAGTTATCCCAGGGTTGAAAGCATTGTCATGTCGATATCAATGCTCTCAGTGTGCTGTAAATGTAGAACAGTAAGACAGGAATATGTTGATGTGAACTCTGCAAATGTATTCAGCAAATATCTGTGCCAATGGATCTATTATTTATATTCCCTGCTGACAATTGCAGAGACTGTGGGTGAGCTGGTAATCTGCATGAGAATGTTACTGGTGGAGGCAGCCCAGAATCTGACTTTGAAACAGCATTGCAACCACAGATGATACGACAGTAAGGCAAATAACACAACCACCATTGGCGATGATTAAATAAAAAAAAAAAATAAAAAAACATGTGCATTAGGGTTTGCGGATTAATGTTCCTGAAACTCTCCATTCACGTTTTTCTGCTGGTACTTTACAGAAGACCCCAGTACAGGTTCATTTAGAAGACAGTAAAGAGGGTTTTAGCATTAGAGTCTCTTGAACCAGATGACTCAGACAACAGCGGGCTGAAATTAATGGAGGTTAAATATTTTCGTCTTCATGCAGTCACTACCACTTTTCAAGTGGTCAAGTGAATCAGCTGGACTACGAAAATACTTATGCAACAAATTACACACAGAGCCGCAGTAAATCCATGTGTGGTGAGCCTTTAAATTCATTTCAGAAGGTCAAATCAAAAGCACAGTGCACCTTACTGCAACACACAGAGTGGCAAAGTGTTCAAGGTCTTTACACTCTGACCACTAGGTGGAGCGCTAAGACCATACTATGATTGGGAGACCTCCAATTTGAAATTTGGAATCTGAAAATGTACCCAGCTGAATTTTGTAAACCGCAATCTTAATTATACATTAAAAACACTAAGCAACAAATCACTGCTGGAATAATCGATAACCACAACAAACCATCACATGTCCTTCAAAACATGAGCTACTACAACTGCTAACTCAATGTCCTTACCAATGCATAGACAGCCATTCCAAAAAAGTTGACAAAAAGGCACAGCAATTCATTCTCTTTAAATCGGAACTGTTAAAAAAACCTTAGAATGAAGAAAAAAAAAACAGAAGCAAAACCACATTTTAAAGAGAATTCAATTTTAGACAATACACCAGTAGTCCTAATCTTTCTTCAATTCTCATCTGTGCTGTAGCTAACATTCCTGCAATAGGACAGGTGTTTAGCAAGTTATTATTGTCACAAATATTTTTATACAACATGTGGAACACAAACAAAACATGACACAGAATCTTCACGGACAAAGGAACTGTTTCTTGTTAATTATGACATTACAATGGTAACCAATAGCAACATATTATCACATACTGCATGGAATATATATTTATCTGCATGGAATCACTAAACAAATGTAACAATGACTTCAGTTGACTCCATTATTATCTTGTTTGAAGTTTAGTGCTGATATTTTTACAGTCCATCAGCATCTTTGATAAAACGGATATTGTAAAGCACCTACAATGTGCAAGCACACAGACATATCACACTGCGCTCCAGCATTGCTTGTCCTCACCATTATCAAGCTCACTGGACTGTACTGTTGTGCAGAGATACCACCACCCTCAATTTCAAATAAATGAAGAACGCCTTTGTATAACTTTGTACAATATGCTTAAGGTCAAATCCCCACCGTACAGTACAACTCAAAATCCCCTTTAATGTGACTCAGAACAGGCTTATTGAAGAAAACTTGTTTCAGATGTCAGAAAATTATTCAAGACGGGGGGAAAAAAATATTAAACTGGGTCACCAAAAGCCTTTAAATTTTTTTTTTTTTTTGGTACAAATCCTTTTCAGACAGATTTTTCCTACACTATTTGATCTGGAGCAGTAATTATGCAGGACAAAAAAAAAAAAAAAAAAAAAAAAAGTACTTTGCTGTTCAATTTTAGACGAATTACATCTCTCAGATGATTATGGTTTAATAATAAAAAAAAAAAAAACACACACACACACACACACACACACACACACACAACTCTTCATACTCAAGGTCTCTGAAAACAGGGGAGAAAGGAAGATATTAAAGAATGGACACCTTTGAACGAATGGCCTGATCGCTCACTGCTACCAGTTCCAATGTTTCCAAGGTAACCCAATGCTGTACGTCAGCCAATCATAGCTGCTGTTGCATTACCTCCCATTTTAGTTTGAATGATTGTCAGCCAGCATAACACCTCCAGAAGGTAACGCAAGTCAAAACAGATCTGAGAATACAATGATGCACCCATCCGCCATGCAACAACTGTTTTAAGCGCATGACCACAGACTTCAGGCACCTTTTGTGGCTACCACAATTCTCTGACCTCAATCCATTGTGCAATGGAAGTGTTGACTGCAGTTTTAAATATAACTAGCTTAAATTTGCAAAAATCCATTGGTTTATGGGTCCTCATTAAAACAGCCCTTATACGCTGCAGTCCATAAACCCGATAACTGGTTGGTGCACCAATCTTTACTTTTTATCATACAACCTGAGCCCCTTCTAGACGTTTCGGATTGCAATTGGCTCTAGTCCAATAGACTCTTGATTTTTTACACAGTTGCCATTGGGAGGTCCCTCAATGTGTCTGCACTAGTTTTGCACTGGGAGTGGTCCAAATTAAAATTGTTAGGAAACCCCAGGTTTAGATAAATCTTTTAAGCCAATTCTATGCAAAATGGTTGCACTCTGTAACATGAAGCACAACATTTTCCCTGCTGAGTCGTGAAGGCAAGACTGCAGACGGCTTCAAGCAGTGTCTTTAAAACTGCCTGGTCTTTAAATCCTCCTGGATTCCCCTCCGTCACAAAGCCCCCCTAGTGCTCCTGACATTGAGGCATCGACCCAGTCTACATGAAACAAGCTCAGTGCTGTTCCTTAACCCTTGAAGCAGCTTAGGAAATGTATTCCTCAATTCCGACGCCCCACGCTCTGTTGAAATACTGTATTTGAAACAGACACAGCACCACCTAGAGGTTAAAAAGGTAGGTACAGCTTATTCAGATATATAAACTTTCCATTAAGACGGCTCCTAAGCCATATACAGCTCTTTTTAAGTATCCCAATATACATTTAACAGGTCTGAAAAGACAGCAAGGAAAATCTGAAGCCAGTACAGTCAAAATGCAGAAAAAAACCCCTAAATGAGCAGAACACGACTGAAGCATTGTCTGAGTATAGTTGCCACCACAGTATTTGTCAGAAGTGTAGCAATTTTTTTATTTTTTCCATTAGTATGGCTCTATTAAAACGGTATTACATATAGTTTTATATTTCAAACAATAGGTCATTGGGGGTATTCACATTTAGGAATAATATCTATTTTTTTTTACCCTATACTGCAAAGTCTATAAAGAAAATACAGACGAGTGGGAAAGAAGCCTTCATCCTGAAGATGACTCATTCTGTTAATCCTCTTGACGTAACAGAGTTTCACGGTAACAGAACACACTTCCAAGCATCCGTGCATTCCCCTATAGGCGGAGAACAAGCGTGTCAGCTAATAACGCAGAACGGCTTTTAAACGTCAAGATGAAGAGTGCTGCGAGACTCCAGAGCACCGCTGCTGCCCCCTTCATCTATAATTCATCAAAGGCAGCTCTGTGGTGGAGGTCAGGAGTCCTGAATCCTGCTTTTTCATTTCCAGCTTGGCTCAAGCTCTCTCCCCGCCATGAAGCTTGTCCACTTAGTAAGGCTAAACTTTCAGATCTCAGCAAACCCCGAGGTGTGCAGTTGTAGTGCTGTGGTGTTTGATGCATTTGATTTCAACCTCCCTTATACAAGTTTACCACAGTAAATGTTCCCATACTTTTTCCATGGTTAAACAATGCATGCAACACAGCTTTACCTTACCTCTCTGGGCTTTCCAATGCTTCATTAGATTGTGCTATGCTTTTGCTATAGTAAACTTTGTGTAAGGACCCTGCAGGAGAGAAGTTCAATGCCCTAGAAATTCTCTTTTGTGCAGCAGTTAAGACGCTCGCTTGCAGTTGCGAGGGGGGCAGTTTTCTCAACACCGCTGCCCTTGTCACTTTGATTATACTATACCCATGCTGTTATAAAGATGCACTGTATTGGCCCTTTACTTATTAAGTGGTTTCCATGGCAGCCCCTTGACCCAAATCCACATACTAGATATGAAAGAGATTCTATTGTCAGTCTGTATTTTGACCTTGCTGTACAGAACAGCTTTTTTGTACAATTATTATTTCTCTCTCAATTATAAGGGGGTCCCCGAGTGGTTCATCCAGTTAAAGCGCTGCCGCTGGGAGCGCAGGATGAGTCACACAGCTCGGACGGCGCCAGTTCGCATCCAGGCTGTGCAAAGTTGTCAAACTTTGCTGGGGACCCCCGAGGGGGGCATCACATTGGCTCTGACGCTCCCAGGGGTGGGGGATGGGAAACCAGCAGGGATTGCTTCTCCTCATACAGTAAGCCATAATAGTAGCACAGTATTTCATGCTAGATTTGAAATGTCACATTTCTTTTTTTTTCAGTTTTTCATTAAGTAAATGGAAAGCTACAAAGCAGTGTGTGATTCAATATGTTAATGTAACACTATTCAACAGGTTTATTCAACTTTATGAAGCAAAATGAGTTGATTCCATAGGGCGAAGCAAAGCATTTGTTCATAGCTGTATGTATACAAAAGGACAATCCATTGTACAAATGCTTTTTGGCATAAATGTCTTAGTTAACCTTCACAGCCAGCAAGAAGAGCGAGTATATTATCAACGCTTCCTGTATTTCATTTAAGGTTCTGGTTTGACTGTTTTCCACAAGATAACAACCCTTCCATTACTCGCCGCATGCATAATAATAATTACATGTTTCTATTAACATTTCGTTACTGTGGCTGCCACAGGGACATTTTATATTCCTTTTTTGTTTGTTTCTTTTGTTTAGTGCTGCAAAAAGCTCCAATTATTATTTATTTATTTACGTGTATTTCTACTGTTGAGGTAAGTACATCCAGATGAAACAGCCTTGTCTTCAGGAACTTTCAGCACTCGTGGTGGAATTGCATTATAAATAGGATGATTTCTTTTTTTTTTTAGGTCTTGTTTCTCTAACCAAATTGTTTCACCTGAACACGAACGGCAAAGAATCAAACTGACCATCTAAATGTGTGCCAATGGGGGACATGGCACTGCATCAGGTATTAGAAACCCAACTATGCCTCACACTCACTTTCCTAAACTCTAAGAGAGCATGAACTTGGGAGAGGAAACAGGGTAACATTTAGACTGTGCGAGCCAGCAGGAAACAGAAGCTAATGGGATGCAAGCTATTCTTCCGGTTCTGCTGGAGAGCAGTCTGTTATAATAACACTTAATCAGAAAGGGTTCTGTTTAAAGCATGCATGAACAACACAGCAGTGATTACCTGGAAGATAAGTCCAGGGCTTCAAATCCCACCTCTGCCACTGACTAACTCACTGTGTGACCCTGAGCAAGTCACTTAACCTCCTTGTGCTCCATCCTGCAGATGAGATGTTAAATCAATATTGTAAGTGACTGCATATAATGCACAGTTCACAGCCTACCTCTGTAAAGTGCTTTGTGATGGTGGTCCATGAATGCTTGCTCTCCTTTTAAATGTATCTTTTCAGCAAAGCAATCCATCATCCCATATCATATGAAGCACCACGTGTATCATGATACATGCAGAATTTACTGTTTCCAACGAACATGAGGGGAATTGTATGGGGCATAGGCTCGGGCTGCTGTGCCATAAGGGCCTCTATTTCTATCCATTTAAATAGTCAATCCAATTAAGGTATCAGCGACGCTGCGGCAGGAAAAGCAGTTCTGGGAGAAAGGCTAACTGCAAAGCGCTTGCGGTTCACTCCTCTTGAGGAGAGGAGATTCAAGTTTGCACGGGATGGCTCTGCTGGGACCCATGGGTGTGAAGTGAAGGGCAGCGGGACGAGACAGGTCACTGCCTTTGAAAGGACTCACCACAGCGGCCGTTCAGAGTGAGTGGGAAGCTGGGTCTGGACTATTGACAGTGCCGTGCTTCTATTGAAACAAATTAAATCCATGCCATTACCTACTCAATCCTCGACTTAACTGTGAACTCGATTCATAATGTTCACAGACTCAAAACATACTGTGATGAAGATTACTGCCTGTGCTCGTTCTGAATACTAAACCGACGAGCCAAAATGTTATGCAAAACACTGCAAATGCGCGGTCACTCATATTGTGTATTTTGTCAGATATAAAAAAAAAACTGCATCACTCCATTGCAAGTCAGTTTTAGTCATGATGGCCAAGACAGCAGATCTGACTTTGAGACTATATGTACGCTTTTGTTTGGTAGTTCATTCCATAGCAAAGAAAGTTCAATTTCCTGACGCTCTACCAAAGGAATTGGAGGTTCACTGAGGAACGCTCGGCCACGTCTCTCTCCACTGCCGATTGACAGTGTTTTGGCATGCTTTTCTATCTTCTTTTCTTTTTTGTAAAAACACTCTTGCGCAATTCACGAGTCAATGAGTATTTTCCCTCTGGTAAAAAATAAAATAAAAAAATAATAAAATGATAGGCTTTTGAAGTAGATCAGAATTTCTCTTTGTAAAGCAAATTCTGCTCTTTAGCAACCTCAGCTGCCGCACAGAAATAAATGAACAGAATTGTGTGGGCTCCAAGTGACAGCTGTATCTACTCAACGGGGGCAATCCTGGACCGTACACACATTTTTATTTCGAGCACCACAGAATACAAGACAAAAAACTGATCCCAGGCCCCTTTGAGTGCAATTTTCAAACTCTGAATCCTAACAATGTCCCAAATATCACAGCCTGTCCATTTCAAAAATTCATGAAATATTTTTTCTCTAAACCCAAAGAAAGAAAGAAAGAAAGAAAGAAAGAAAGAAAGAAAGAAAGAAAATCTTTGCTCTGGCAACAAAAAACATCCACCATGCCCCTCTAAATTCCTCCTAATGAAACGAAACGAACGCAGTGCAGCTTTCTAATTATGAACAGAACTGCACAACTCAGCAAGTTCCAGCCTCTTCTGACTGAACGGCTTTCCATTTCAAGTGTAATTGCTTATCTCACGAGATGCCCTAATTTGATAAGGCAGCAAGCAACCTTTACTTTCAAGAGGTGCCTCTCTCTCTCAGGCATGCGAGTGTAAGAGGGATGTACAATAGGCAGACATGCTAGAGACTTTCTTGATGATCCACTGAACTCTTGAAGTTAAAGAAAAGTTTTCAGTTTGCATGCCTTGTATTCCACTTCAGCAGAATCTGCGAGGTCAAAGCATGTTCCAAATTCCGCAACATGTCAGTCAAATCAGGAAAGCAGCTGGTTGGTTACATTTTGCTTCAGTCCCCAGTATTTATTAATACTGTGCTAATGGCGATTTGGAAGAAAACGTTTTGAGAAACTGGCCCACTGTACTTTACTGAGCTTGGTAATACTTATGACACCTTATGAAACTAACAATGCTGTAGAACCATTTTTGACGCTTCAGTGTCAAACTAGCCATCCTTTGACTGTTCAGCACCACAGACTAGAGGGTTTGTCAATCCTGTATACAGGAAGAATGGTGTTGCTCGATGCTCACACACATTATATTAAAACCTTCAAAACTAAAAGAAATCTAATCATGTTTGCATTAGCATGTTCGGTTTATGTAGAACAAGGCTGTTATTTTTTTCACATCATTAAAATGAGATGACACAAGATGCTTGAGTGCATGAATTATCTAAAAGAAATATGTAGGCCTATATATTAAATTAATTGGATAGTACGAGGAGGGGGGGGGGGGGAATACATAAAACCACCCACAAAAATGCAGTTTTATACAATGACAAATACAAGTCACATTCCAGGCTACACGACAAAAAAAGGGTTACTTCATTTCACCATAAGCCTAAACAGTATTAAATATTCTGAGCAAGCAACTTACAAGGTCAATCCCCAAATCTACATGGAATCTTTCTAATAGCACAGAGAATTATTTTACCGCTGTATGTAATCTCAGATCATTAGGCTAGGATAATGTCTGCAGTGGACAATAAAGAAAACTGAAAATCAGCAAATGGGCAAGATACAGGACAGACCGTCCCCGAGATAATGCACGCTACAACGCACTCTAAAATCACTTGCCGATTCAAATGCATGCCCAAATCATGAACCAGCCTGTTTTTTCTTGGTTCAGATATTGCTGGGGGAGGCAGAACTGCACCATCAAAACCTGTATTTGTCCACCCCCACCCCTCCACAGCACAGCTATAATGCAGCCCTATCTGCTCCCTCATCAGTGGTGATGGGATCATGTTACAGACAGCCGTGCCTTCTCTCTCTCTGTCTCATGCAGGGTCCAAGGGTCTGATTGATTACAGCAGCTCTGGCTTCCTTGATAACCGTTTAAGCGTGGTCACCATTCCATTGCTAAAATACAAAAGTACAATACATTTTATACCCATTCATATTCTCTCTCTCCTTGCGTCCTGTCAATGGGACTCAACACACCATCTCACCTCTAATAATGTTCGGTGGACAAGAAGGATACATTCATTTGAAAAAAATAAATTATGCACAGTTCTATACAGTAGATAATGAGGATAATACACATGACTCGTTTTCCATGCTGTAAATAATCCAAGAGCTTTTTTTTTAAATTTTAATTTTAAATTCAAGTCCTATTTTGAAATAGGCATTTTTGTAAAAGAGAATAATATTTAAGAGTAGTGTAATTAGCGTCCTTTTTTTTTTCTTTCTTAACTGTCCCTTTAACTTTTATGATGTTTGCTGCTATTCAAATGGTTCTTTGCAATAACTAAAATATTTGTTGTTGATCAGTCATTGTGCCCCAAGTTAAGGAGCTGCTCTTCAGTTCTACAGTAGTTGCCTGCCATAGACATACTGTATATAACACAGTCTAGGACCAGTTAAGGTGTCTTTATAGAAACAAGAGCCAGAAGAGGGCCCTGGTGCTAAATAACATACACTTTGCCAAGGACAGACAACTAAGAACTGAAAGCAGCTGAACACAGATCTCTCTCTCTCTTTTTTTTTTTTAAACACGGTATCGGATTGATTAAAATAACAAGAACCCCTCATGATGATTGCACACCCCATAGAAGGGATCGTGGCATTTAAAAGCAACTTACTCTTTAAAAAGGGAATAAAAAACTAGCAAGAAACCTTTTCTATACTAACCGCCAAGCCCTCCCACTGCCTGGCCCTTCACCAGCACTGCTCTAATGCCACCTCATTCCACACAGCGCTGCACAAACAAACAGTGCAACCTTTACCCCCCCAAACTGTAAACCCAACGACACAAACCAGGCTGTTTCACTCCCTCGCACTCCACGGCTAGAACAGTGACACTGCCACAATGGGGACAATAACCCACCAGTTCTAAATATCTGGCATTGTTTGTTGTTCAAACATAGATCAAGTTCCTTGCCTTTTTTTTTCTCCGCTTTCGTACACGTTAACGTTTTTCTTACACAGGTTGGTTTGACCAAAATCCAATTTTTGGCCCCCTGGGCCTACAAAAGACAAGGAAAGGCAGTTGAGGCTCTTGCTGCATTCCTGCAGGCACTGGAAGCACTGCTAGTGCAGGTCCTGGATCACAGCCTGGGAGTAAATCTTGCTCTGCAGAAACACGCGCCGGCTGTGCACATTCCAGCCAAAAATGCTGATGACTGACTTAAAAGAACCTGTATCTGTGTGCTTCTCGGAAGTGGGGTTCAGCACGAGTACCGAAGATGGCAGCTGGCTTACTGTACTCCAAGTTTGACTCAGTTTTTTAGTCCTCACTTTGTGGCTAAAAAAAAGTTAAAGAAATTTTTTAAAAAAAGGTTCAGCGCTTCATGCTGTAGTTGTTTCTTATATTTTTTTTTTTCAGAAATCACCCAAACTGTTGCAATCAGCTTCAACAGACCTTCTTGCATACAGCCTGAGATTCACACCTGCCCTGCTACTGCTGGTAGTAACAGGAGGAATTCAGGCTGATTCCTTCTACCAGTTTTTTTACTGGAATATGGAATATGCCGGCAGGACTCTACAGCTTAAATATCACTCTTTATTAATTAGCGGGTGTATTAATGGGTGTCCCTAGTGGTTAAACTAAATGTGAAACAAACGTTTAAAAAGAGCTTCATTTGTTTTTATCCATAATGGATACGCTTGTTTGCTTAGTTTGTTTGCTGGTTGCACTACTAAAATGAATCATGTCTTTACTAAAAAAAAAAAAACCCTGGTACCAGCCACAGTAAGATCAAAACTAAAGCAGTGGGCTGGACTCGGCATTCCCCTTTGCGCTGCTCTGCGGTATGTTAATATTTGCCCTGAGGAAACAAGGTGGGGACATCCCTGCGAGGCCAGGAGGGAAGGAATTTAACCATTTCCAGCCTTAAAGAAGAAAAAGGTGGCGAGAACTTGGGAGGAGTCTTGTAGAGTCTCCAAGAGTCTTGTGTGTTTTGGTGCACAGCTTGTTGGATTCTCTTTGGTTCCTGACAGTACTCGCATACCCTACAATTAGATGTGATTTTAGGTGGTGTAGCTATTCTATAGTAGCATAGAGAGTATGCTCGTGTAAATGTTTCTACAGTAAGATCTTATTCTTCATAAAAAAAAAGGGAACGCTGGCTACTTTGGAGGTTAAGACAACTGTTGACATGCATGCTGTGTAATTAAATTAGACCCTACATATCCTCCAATGAGTTCCTCTTGGCTCTATTCCTTCTGCCGTTAGTCTTTGACAGAGGGCATTGACAGAGGAGTCAAAATAATCCAGTATTAAATCTCTCAAGAGCAAAATAGCCTGCACCCAATCCAATTCCCTTCTGAAAGGAGAGAGATGCTCTTCTGTATGGTAGCATGTTTGTTATTTAATGAATTAAATGTAATTTATGCATTTTGTAAAATGTATATTTTTACATAATAAAGTCTGTGTTGGGTCAGTCTTTATGTCACCTGGCTTACAGCTGATAAGTATCTATCCTCTAGGAGTTACTCACTGAATAGGCTAAGCCTACGGACACATGTAGGGTTGAAATAAACCAGGGCCTACACACCAAGGTTGTTGCCAGGAGCAACCTTACAACCTTACAGAACACCTACAACAGACCTAACCTAGAATGAATATACAGCTTTTGTATCAGGACATATAAGCAAATATTCAACGAGTTCATGTTTCTGTGCCAAAACCGGGACTGAAACACAGCTGTTTTTAACATCAAATTAATAAAACGGCAGTTCAATGCAGATGGACTCTTTCCCATTATAAATTTAGCCAAAAATGTGAATTTAATCTGCAAAACTGCTTTGCATTCTGTTTTGCATTCTGGCTGCAGGGTTACAGTTAAAATATTTATAAGAGTTAAAAGCAAAACGGTTATACCATAAAAATCTTCAAAGAAATGGTACAGCATTTCATTAAACACTTAACCGGAAATGTACTTTATTTATATACTGAAATTATTGTAACATTTAAAATAGAGAGATAATCCAAGAGTAATTTTTATAGAATAGAACCAGATTAGCATTAATCTAGAATTGCCTTATCTACATTAACGTTAGGTAGTCCAAGACTAGTTCTAATCAGAGAGTGAAACAAGCCGTAAAAGATAAGCAACCTGTTACACAAAAATAAACCGTTTAATCTTTTAAAAAGCAGATGCCTTAAATAATCTATTATCAACAGACGTCTTTAGATCTCAGGACAACACTGTGCTCTTGCTAATGATATAGACAGGCTCGTCAAATCAAGAAAGCACTGAAACAGTGCTCAGCGAAGTTCGGCACAGCAGGGGTTAAAGAAGAAAGCTTTCAACATGGATTACCCTCACATCCCTTTAACACTCTGCCGAGTCTCAAACGGGCCTGACCCCAGCGCTTAATCACTGCAAGACGGGACAGGCAGAGGCGAGTCCACCGCAACAACAATGCATTGCTGGACAGACGCTCCCGGTCAAGTGAGGAATGCTACTGGTGGCGCTGGGGATTTGCCTTCTCTTCAAATATGTGCACAAGCCCAAACGAAGCAGTGCCACAAATATTATCACCCTTTTATGGATGCAGAATAACAGAGTGAGGAATGTGCTTTTCAGTTCACATGTAATGCAAGTAACTCACCCATACCTTAAGCTCTCAAACAATACAACACTAAATTATAACTCGGTAGCACTTTATATTTCCAGTAATAACCAATGATAGTTATAGGATATATATATTTTTTTTATTACCCTAGTCTAAAAGTATAAATGCATTTTAATTAACAGAACCTAGGGTGATTGTCGAGGATAGGTTCTCTTGAGATATAGATCCTAGGCTGTCACGGCTCACTGATTTCTCAATGACAGCGCGGCAAGTCTTGTTTAAAACAGGAGACAGCGAGTTAACACTATGCAGAGACACAAAGGCCTGATGTGGCTGATCCGGTCGGGCCAGAGGTTTATACTGCACGCCGATGCGTTAGTGTGCATCTCTGCCATACTGGAGTATATAATCCTTTTACTTAATTCCCTTCAGCAGCCAGCAGTGAAGACAGCGAAAGCTAAAACCCTCCGAATCATTTCCTTTCAGTGGAAGGCTTAAGATTAAAGGATTGAAGTGGATCACATTTAAAAGAACAAACAAACAGATGAAGAAAGCAGCTGCATGACTTTAACAAAGAATGAAAGAAATACCGTAATGTACGTGTAAAAACGTCTCTATATGAAACAGGCTTCTACTCAAATTGTTTGCCAAAAGAGTGTCAAATTTACCTGACTAACTTAAGTCCTGCATTTCATGTCCCCTGCCTATGTAATGAGCAGTACCAAGTGAAAAGCGACCTATTCACAAAGGCTCAAGTTTGTGCAATAACCAACACACACACACACACACACACTCATTTCCTCTTAAGGGGACTAGTATTTGGTTGTGGAGACAACACAAAACCCTGAAATATGAAGAAAAAAAAAAACAGGGAAAAAGAAAAAACAAAAACGCTGCTCAGATTAAAAGCGCACAGATAAAAGGAGCAGCTCCACAGAATTCCCTCTCCTCATGCAAGTTGTTATTCTTCAAAGCTTGGCTCTTGCCTTGTCAGTTAGGAATTTCTAATTAGAGATTGTTTCTATAATTCAGCGACCTATTTTTCATTCTTTTTTTCCCCCCCCTTGTGACTGTTCTTTCTTTCCAACGTCCTCCTCGGCTAACGGCAATCCTTCTGGCTGTTGAGCGCTTTGCAAAACGCAGTTCAACACCAGGTACAATCGTATCAGCAGGATCAGTCAGTCTGCTTTGCTGGCTAAATGACATTTGCTTGTTGCTGCAATATTTCAGCAATAAAACTAAAACTACAGCTAACTATATTAGGGCTGTAAGCAATAATGCAGATGGCAAAGGTGACTGTAATGAAAACTCAATGCCACACAAATAGAGATCAGATGTATGGTTGGGATACAGTAGCTCCATTATCCTCCATTTCCGTAGGCTACAAACAAATTGTAAAAATCAGCCTGGTTCTCAAATGAACTTTTACATTCAGGCATATCAAACAAAGCAGAGGACGTACAGTACTAGGGTTGGATAAAATTCAAAACACCTGCCACAACACTGTCAATACAGTAAGAAGATTAAATTAAAACACCCGAGCTTGTTACTTACACTGGTTACTCAGGCTCCTGGAAAAAGACGGTCAAATTACCGCATATGTAACTTGTTTTTATTGCAAAAAAATTATACTAATATAATAAAGTTTTTTGTTATATTTTTTGCCGCGTCTGTGTTAAGCAGCTTTGACAAGGAGCTGCTCTTCAGTTCTAGTTGCTTCCTATAGACATAACCTACACTAGAATTAACCAAAGTGCTTTTATATCAGCGAGTGCCAACACCATCCAATGCACAGCAGGGTGCTGCCGGTGAAACTCCCATTCCAACTGATCCTCTTTGAAAAAAGAGTTTGAGTGCATTGTGGAAGTCACCATTAGAGGTCCTGTACTGCAGAGACTGACCACAGTGTATACTCTAGTGAACGCCATTCTGCCCAAAAGCTTCTATAAACACTGCAAGAGGCTTGTAAGCATTATTATCTTCCCTGCCTTCTTTCCAAGGATATCTCATCTTAGGGGCTGCAGCATCAAGAACTGTATCAAGTCTCCATAAAAACCCTAGCGTGGTCTTCTCATTCAATCCAGCAACCCAAATCAGACTGGACCCCATTGACGTCATTGAGCAATGCTGGTCCCCTTTATGCAGTGGATTTGACTTTAATGCTGATATGAAATTTTATATGGAAATTGCCTGGGTTTTGCTTCGTCATAAAACAGCATACTATCTACAAGGAAGAGCCGGTTTAAACCGAGGTGCATCTTAGAAATCTATACGGAAAAAAATAAAAACAGAAGGGGATCCAGATATATCCATTAAAAGGTTATCACCATTTCTATGGCAACGCAAAAAAAAAGAACGTTTTAAATTACTGTAGCTGCAGGTTAAATCAATGCTCGCCTACCACTGCGTGTGTGAACGACCTACAGCAAATAAAGCACACAGCAACGCAGCGTGCGTTTGCCGCTGTGCTACCCAGAGGCACCTTTCGCTTCAAAATCCTTGCTGCAAGAGCAGTACCAGAGGGGCATGTATTATACATGGTGTGTAGAGCTCCTCTTACAGGAGATGTCATCGTGGGTCAGGGGACAGTGAAGGGAATCTGCGAGAGACAGCCTACATACAAATTATAACTCATTAGAAATCGCATAACAGACCCATCAGTGTGGATGGGGGTTTAGTGTTGAATGAGTTGGCTAAGGGAATTACAATCAATGCCAGTGTGTACGAGGTGTAAAGGAGTTGGTTGCTGCTTGTTAACAGGGGTTAAATAGTGTGGGTTTACCTCTCCTGGTAATGTATTTAATGTATGACATCTACAGTGCACACAACACACAAAATGTACCGTCACGGACTGATTTCTCATCCATCGTTTGTAAGCTAAATTAACTGCAGACCAACAACGTTTGGCTGGGTGGCACATGCAGGTGAATAAATATTTCGCGCAGCAATTAAACGAGAATATTCAAGTGTTTTGCAGATCTGTTGCTATTAGGAATTGATGTAAACGTTAAGGTAGCTGTCAGCTGTCTCTTCCCTAGCTCTCTTCCCTATGGCTGCTATGAAGAGTTGTTCATGAAGCCAGGTCCTTCAGACAGCAGAATCACTGTGTGTCTCTATTTCCAGCTTTGAACAGGAATCTAGCATGACTGAATTAAGACTGGTATTACACGCTGTACTGGGTCTCAGTAAAAGGACAGCTTTAATGAGTTTCAAGATTGGAGAGGCAGGTGTTTTTCGTGCAGAGACTATAACAAAAGACAATTTGTCACGTCCCTGATCTGGCTTTTCAGTAGTTTCATCTATTACTTGAAGGCCCTACCAAGGACTACTAGGTGATGCTGGATAGTTTTAAGCAATTTATACTGTATAACTTAGGCAACTTATAATCACGCATTAAGCAGGCAAGTATATAAAAAAAAAAGTTTTAAAAAGGCAATAAGAAAAGCATTCATGTCGCATTGTAGAACAGTTTAAAAAAAAAAAAAAAAAAATTCTTTGGTGTGCCATTTTAATTGCTCAATATGAGAACTACTTCCTATTTTGGCATAA
This sequence comes from Acipenser oxyrinchus oxyrinchus, assembly GCA_030684275.1. NCBI lineage: Eukaryota > Metazoa > Chordata > Actinopteri > Acipenseriformes > Acipenseridae > Acipenser > Acipenser oxyrinchus. The sequence continues at coordinate 1,398,428 of CM060289.1, forward strand.
GTCCCAAGCTCCTTATCACATACAGTATTGTGTAATGTATTGCTCATTCAGTAGAGCGTTCTTACAATCTCAGACTACATTCATCTATAAGATTAAAAAATAAAGAAAAAGTGACAGTACACAATCAGAGCATTGGGGTCCACTAAATTATTCAATAATGATATACCTGAATGCAGTGGTTAGTGCTGAAATGTAAGAATCATTTTTCTGCACTGTATTCGAGATAGCAGCAGTGCAGGGTGCTAAGACTACATGTGCACTGTAATTGATCCATGGTTATCGATAACTGAATGAGATTTGAAATTCAATTACATTGCACCAATTATTTACAGATCTGTTTTGTAGTCCCATTACAATCACTTATTGTCTGGAGCGGGTATATTATTGCATCATGATTTTGATGTCATGCTTTATCAGATCCTATATGTCTATATCTATCTATACTGATTTATATATATATATATATATATATATATATATATATATATATATATATATATATATATATATATATATATATATATATATATATATATATACACACTTACATATACTGTACACACACACACACACACACACACACACACACACACACACACACACACTACAGAATCATTCATTAAAAATCATTAAAATGTCTTTCACAAACAGATGCTATTTTTCCAGTATGACGTGCGCCCACATGCTGTGCTGGGTGTTGAGGTTCAAGTGAAGGATAGGAAATCATCGGTTTTCACTCTACAGGCCTGATCTGTAATGCCGTTACACTTTGTTGCTTTCATGAGCAACAATGACAATGCAGCAGCAGCAGCAGCAGCAGTAACATTCCAGGCAGTCAATTTTAACGTAGTCACAGTGTCAACTGGACCGGCTTCAGTGATCCGCCTTCCCATTCGTCACAGCTTAACAAGGCACAGAAAAATATTCGTGTCAGAGGTTTCTCTTTCGACACATTTCTACTACCTGGAATTCACTTGTGATACTATACTGTACTCCAGACAAGCCAATGACCAGCTTTGCAAAGCCACCACTGCCGCACTCACATGGTGCATGTCTACAGCAGAACTCCATTTAAAATGATGATGTGTACTCGAGATCATTTTTTAGACAGGGTAATGCCTGTTGTCGACTGCATTTTGCTTTCTGAGAACCCATAGTTTCAAAACATTCGCCATTGGGCTTTATGTCATATAGCACAAGCGTTCAATGTTCATTTAACATTGTAATGCTATCAACATCGTCCATTTAGTTTGACCCCTCACAGCAATTTTGAATGCAGGTTCATTTGTCTATAATATTAACTGTTGGCCTGGTCTCCTATGGTATTAGAGCATCTTCCTTTGACAAGAGGGCTCTTATACCACGAGATACAGTGTCAACTGTTAATACTTTAATGAGTGATGTTTTAATTTAAAAATACATAAGCAATGCCGTTCCTCATATCATTCAAATTTTTGTCAGTTGGGAGTCTACCATCCACACTTATCACGAAATTAGATGTTTTGAAACTTGGCTTTTTGATTTGCTAGGAATGGCTACACGATTTATGTGTGTCAATTGAATCACATCGATTTACTTTTTTGGACCCCTAGAGACGTTACCAAGAGGGCCGAGGGACGAGACTGGTTGCCATGGAGACAGCATTACTGCAATGAGGAAGTGCAAGAAAAATGTGAACCTTTGAGGCAATTAGCTTTTCAAAACAGTGGTCCAGTGGTTAAAGAAAAGGGCTTGTAACCAGGAGGTCCCCGGTTCAAATCCCAGCTCAGCCACTGACTCATTGTGTGACCCTGAGCAAGTCACTTAACCTCCTTGTGCTCCGTCTTTCGGGTGAGATGTAATTGTAAGTGACTCTGCAGCTGATGCATAGTTCACACACCCTAGACTAAGTCGCCTTGGATAAAGGCGTCTGCTAAATAAACAATTATTATTATTATTATTATTATTATTATTATTATTATTATTATTATTATTATTAAATAATAATAATAATACTCTGTGTACAGCAGTCCCTTGCTTCTCAACAAGCCCACACAGTGAGAAATCCAATCACATTCAGAATGGGCTTTCGGGGAATGCTGAATGCATACATGCCAATCACACCCTTCACTTTTTTTACTAATTGCACAATGGGGGGGAGAACGGTAAATTAAAGCCCCACTATGCATCACGTTATGAACGTTTGTTATCATGTGTTGCAGCACAATATGTTCTGAGGGGTTATATTTTTGTATGTTGTGTAACAAGATAAAATGACCATGCAATATGTTTTGTATTAAACACAGTTCAACTTATCTTAATTATTGCCTTTGATACAAGCTATCTCATACAAGCCATCTGATACAACAAAGATAATATGCATGTGGCTGTATCAGAGAGAGGGCCAGCAGATTTAATAGTTCCGCTTGTCGCTTGACTTGAATGGAATGATCAAGTCTGTTTGGTGCCAGACCATTAGGATCGTCCAGACAAGCTCAAACAATCTCAGGAGGCAGGTAGAGACAGACCTAGAGAAAGATGAGCAGTCAATATTGGAGCAACAGAGCCACTCAGCATGATTGCAAAACATCTCCAAAAAAAATCAATGAAAATTATATCTGAAACTACTTTCTATTTAAAAATGTAGACCGTTAGAAAACCAGCACTCATGTTTTGAGAACGAGAGAAAAACAAAGCCAGCCTCCTGCCATAGAAGCCTCATCAGAACACTTTAATTAAAGGGCTGCTCTGAAAACAATACAAAGGTGAGCTCATGCAACTTCCCGGCTTTGCTTTTAACCGCTGCCAATAACCCTCTACCCCCCAGAGACAAGACTTGCTGCTTTTATCCACTGCTCATAGCATGCAATCTATACAGCTACTGTTTTCTTCATTCACTGTACGAGAACTTGATCTGTAGACCAAGTATAACCCTTGAAAGGGCAAACATCCACGATTATATACTTATTTGAAAGTGATTTGACAGTGTCATTTCTGAAAATCAAGACACAAGTTGTGAAAAACACCAATACTGTCTATTAAAAGCAATAGATCTCTCATGCCAATTAGAAACCTCAGAACTTTAATCCACCAATCAGAAAGCTCCATTGCAGGGTACAACCACATGGCAGATGACCAAAAAAAAACAAAAAGAAAAACAAGAAAAGCAAAACACAAATACATCTGTAAATCACAGCTTTGAAATGTTTAAAAATGGCAATAAAAACACTGTTTTCATGATTTACAGCCCTGACCGGGCATTATCTGTACAGCCTCTAATACCAAGCCAATTCTGTTTCTAAAACATCAACATTGTAAAAAGGCTTAAAAAAAAGTAAAATAAAGACGTCCTGCTTCTTGTAAAGTGTCTTTGTTTTATGTTTAATGTACAAACAATGCTATTGCACACTTCACACTTTTAACTTGGATTTTAAACGTTCTTCCTGCCGTCGATCGCAGGGAGACCAATGTGCACATAATATAACCCAGACGGTCAAAGGAGCAGCCAGGAAAACAAAACACTTGACACAAAATACACAGAGATCGGGGGCCCCAGCCGGCACACTCGAAACAACATAGAATTATATCTGCAGCTGAAGTAAAGTAGAATTGAGAACTGTGGACAAGACATAATGTCTTGATGGATGCAGTTCAAAGGATCACAGTAAACCAGACCCAGCCCCAGTACCACAGAGAGAGAGAGAGAGAGAGAGAGAGAGAGAGAGAGAGAGAGAGAGAGAGAGTGAGAGTGAGAGTGAGAGTGAGAGTGAGAGTGAGAGAGTGAGAGTGAGAGTGAGAGTGAGAGTGAGAGAGAGAGAGAGAGAGAGAGAGCGCATTGAAACAGGAGTATGTTACCAACTAGAAGCAGGGTTCTTTCACCAGCAAGTCACTACCTCACCCCAGCTCTGACCTAGCAGCACACAACAGCCATCAAACGTTTATTTATTGAGCCTTACCTCTTGTTGGACACCGTCTTCCACACTGCCCTGTCCATTCTGTAAAGAGAAAGGAACAGGCTTTAGCATACACACCCACCCACACACACAAAGCCTGTGCAAAAGGCAAACCGGTAAAGGAAAGAGGTGTGTTAGAGAAGCACAGGAGCACACACTTGCCAAAACTTTGTAAATGCACATTGTATGATTCACTTTTTACCCCTGTGAAAAGTTTTACACATACTTGACCGTTAAACTGTCTGTGAACAATAATATTGGGGCCCTTCTGTGGAACAACAACCCCCCCCCCAATTAAAAAGCGACTTTGATAGACATGCATACATAGCTACTGTTCAGATCTTTGAAGTACAATGAAAGTGGAACAATAGGATCAGATGAACATGGATATAAAACAAGAGTAGCTGTATACAGTACACCAGGTCAGTTCTGCAGCTGAAATGTGGAAACTGAAGGAAAGGAAAGCTCCTCTTGCAAGTCATTCAAGAGAAAAAGAAAAAATAATAAATGTTGTACTTCATGTGGACAAGCAAGGATTATCCTACTTTCTTTATACGTTTTTATATTACATTATGTTTCATCTGTGCCAAAATACATGGGGTATGATGTAACCAGGCCACAGAACGTACATCATCATGTAAAGAGAAGCCAAGGACAGCAACACCCCAAATGGTGCCATTATCTTTATGAAGGTTCAACTCTTAACGAGCTGCAATCCATCTGTTTCTTCTTTCATTAGAAATAGACATTTTAACACAATCAGTGTGTTAACTTTAGATTTGGCACCTTTTACAGGATCTCTTTGGAGGTCTAAACCCAGGCAGTTTAGCTTTCAAGATCAAAATCCAAGGTGATATGACATCAGGCCAGTGCACTGTACTGCATACAGTACCAACACACCTCTATTCATTAGAGTAGCATGCAAGAAATGCGGATTTCGATTGAATGGTTCAACACTGCAGTAGAAACAGCAATCCTAATCAGATTCAGAGCTGGAGATAATATGTGCTAAAAGAAGAAAGTCTTCAAGTACTGAGCTGTTGAAACTGATCTGGTGAGAGAACAGCAAAACATAACCCCCAGTCCTGTGTGAAAACTGTTACATCAAAAGATAAGGATTAACTGACAAGGGGTCTGTACTTTCACACCATTATAATCAAGACATTCCTTTACTATACATCATTTACGGCTCAATTTATTTTGGGGACCAATAACTAAAATGTGTACTGTCACTGCAATTCAAAGGTTTTGTTTTACTAGTGACAGCACAATCCGACTGCTAGGTTTATCGATTTAGCATCTTAAGCTGGGTGTCAGTGCATGTGCATGTACCCTCGTGGGATCTTTACCAAGGAGCCTAAAGCAATCCTAACCGTTTAAATGCCCTGTTGCTTTATCAAGGTGTGGAACCATTTCCAGTTGCGCCAAAGTGGCCTAGTTCCCATTTATCTTCCCTTCCCCACAGAACACGGATTAGAAAAACAAATTACTGACGGGATAAAAGCGATCTACAGCACAGCACTAATTTGAATTTCACAGATCGTTTATTCAGTTGGGGATATTTAATTAACTGAATGCCTGTAATCTACATAGACAGAACTTCTTTTCCTCTACAGTTGTTTTTTGGGGGGTGCGGGGTTGTTTTGAAGCCGCTCTAAGCACACCGTAGGAATAACTTACTGACTGAGATACAACCTGAAAAGGACGTACTTTACACATTTATGTTATATGTATGTTTTTTATTTTATTTTATTCACCCCCTTTTTCTCCCCGATACCACCGCCAAGCCAATTCTTTATATCCAGGAGCTCAACAGTGGATGTCGGCAAACCACTGACCCCTGGGAGGTCATCCTTGCAAGATTCCGCTGAAGCTCATTGGACCAGCTGGGGCCTCAGTAGCACAACAAGACTGGGCTCCATTGGAAAGTGAACATTTCCTATATCTGATTTTACGTGACAAGGATACAGCATGTCAGAGATTAGTCTGATAATACAGCTCATGTCAATATGCTTGGTACAACCAAGACAGAATGGAATGATACAATCAGACTCTGCGTTTTATTTGAGGTTTGCAAGCAGTATATCATTTGTTAGGTCTAAATTAAACATTGCTGAGCTGCTACACCTCCTTACTACAGTGCCTACAGCAAAGGACAGATTTAATACCTAGGAGCCATTTTAATATCCCTCTCCAAAGAGTTTAACATAGACAAAGATTTTAGTCGAGACTTGAGAGCATCTAAAAGGCGGATAATGAACCCTGTGGATGCAATTAACTCAAATTCTAGTTAATTGAGGAAATAACTACAATTGAGGGGAAGAGAAAAGTATATATATATGCACATATTATAGGGCAAAAAATTAATTTAGGAAAATGTTGCCACGTGCAGACTGGATTCAATGAGCCGAGCAAAACAGCCTTTTACGTGATAAACTGTACTCAGCAGAACTGTGCCTAAGGCACATGAGATTTGTAATATTAATATATAATGTATATAATATTAATATTACAAAGTCACATACAGATTTCCAATGCCATAATGAAAACTCAACGTTGCAATAACATCTGTTGGCCCAATTGTGTATTTCTCCCCCATAGGAGCAAAGTGACATACCTTTCGCTAAGATTTCATTTTGCACTTGTTAAATATCTCAATTGTTGATTCAGTTGAGATCGTTATTTGCTATGCTTAATGTTCAAATATTTACTCTGAAAAGGCTCCTCATTGCTGATTATCTGACGAGATGGGGAAGCATATAAGCGCAACACTCCGCCATGTACTGAAGTATGTGCAACACTGATATGTGTCCCCTCCTTACTTGAGGAAATGTGTTGAGTTCCTTCAGTAGCAATCTGTGCTGCAATAGTTAGCAAGAATGGCACATACTAATCTAAGCAGAAACAGGAAACATCTATATGAAATATAGATAAAGTATCGTTTTAAATTACACCCAAAATAAAGACTAGAGTAAGCAATATATTACACTACTCTGACCACTTTACCATATCCTTCCTGCATGAGATAAACAAAACGAATGCTCAGCTCTTTAGAAGGACGATGGTGGGGTTGTAAGTATTCTAACCACAGTGCCTGACGACTGCACTAGGCAGCTTAGGTTTTCTAGAACACCATGCTTACTGAAAATGCAGCTCAACTGTCTGGGCAGACTCTTTGGGGGGGTGGGGGGTACTTAAGAGTATTTTATAAATAGAATTAAAAAATGCATCAGCAAATAAATAGTTTCTTTGTTATAAGCAAGATCATTATTGAAGATCGCAACACCAGCACACATTTCCAGGTACTGCTTGGGAAAGATCCAGGACTGGGGAGTTCAGGTCAGAACTGAGCTACACTCAGAGCAGTGAAAGGATGGTCCCTGGCTATAGCCAGCATTTCCCCTCTCCTTTAAGGAGCACTAAACGCACACATTTAAATAAATAAATAGCAAGACTGGGAAGGCTGCATTTGAAGCCAGTGTCATTAAAAAAAAAGCCATTTGTGCTGCTGTTATCAAAAGAAGTGATAATTACACAGCAAAGCGTTTCATTACCCCTACCTGGATTCTAGACATTGTCAGCAGCAATGGCAATTTCCAGCCTGCACGCGATACAACATTTCTGTAATTGGCCATTTCACTTGTGCATGGAATACGTGCCTGTAGCTTAATGAAGTCAACTTCTTCAGCTCTGTGTGGCTAAAAGGTTGAGCACGTGTTTCAGGATTCAAGTTAAATGTTATCCTAGGATATGATACCTTGCATTAATATTACTCTATTCTATAGTTTATCCCTGGGTGCGCATAAACAGTGTAAGTAATTCTGAGAATGATTTCCGTCTGGCTTTTTGGAAGTACTGTAAATGTACAGCATGCAAGCTGGACATGGTCTGGAATATAATATTTTTTCAGCAGCATGCAGCTGAATGCAAACGTTACGCATGTCTACCTACAGCACAATATATCCTTAATGGAGTGAATGGCTATGCTTCATGTAAAAGTAATAGAAAACTTTTTATCCAAGCAGAGACCGATCCATACAACACAGAGATTCCCAGCAGTGTCAGGGTTCAGCAGTCAGAAAGGGTCCCTTTTCTTCAAGAAGTTAAAAGGGAGGGACACCGTGTGTAGGCACCCATTTATACCGTGAAAGCAATAGCTTCGATTAGAAGACATTTGTAGTTTAGACATCTTTCTGCATTAAACAAACAATACGATTTTCAGGTATTGAACACACCCAGTTGGCTGTCATTGATCAAACTAACTCCAACTGACTTGCAGTGGGAGTGACTCGCCAGAAAATAACCTGGCAGAGAGACAAATTACCAGCAAGCCTGCCAATAAACATTACTGACCAATAAACTCCTGGATACTGAATGAACTTTGATCATTCTAATCTCTGCAGCATTCACTCACCACCACCCACAGTACCGCCTTGCAGTGTACCCTATGCAGCTCACTGTAGAGTGTCTGCAGATCTCCACCAGATTACTCAAATCAATTCGGTTCATTCAGAGATCTCCAAGCACTCACGGTTTCCACGCCAACGTGGACACCAGAAGCGAGGATGTCACGGTTTTGTGGACTTTCAATAGGCCAAGTTCCGTCACATTGGAGGAAGTGACACATTGACAAGCTGAGACCACCTTTCTCAAAGACAGGGATGGAAATGAGGCTCCCATTGCACAGCATGTTCATCCATACCTGGTTTTACTACTGTAAGTTTAATAAGACACACCTGAGCTTGTTACCTGCACACTGTGTAAGCTCACAGTAAAACTTAGAACGGGTGAAGCTGTTTATGGAATAGGAGTCTTATTTCCATCACCAACAGTGGGCTATGATTTTGATAACGGCAAACCAACAGAACACTTAAGTGCTATACCATAAACTGCATTATAAACAATGGTGTGTTTTTACATCTCATTTAATGTTGCAAACTTTCAAAAGGTGCTTACAGCCACACATGGTTAGGAAACTGAAACACTGTGATAGGATTGTTCTTCAAAAGTAAGATATTACCCTAGATGTAAGTCTCTACTAAAAAAATATGTAAATATGTAACGTGCTCATGCCAAACAACTGTAAAAAATCGAGCCAGCTCTTTACTGTGATTTTAAACAGACCGTCATAATTAATCTTTGCAGAGGCTGCCGCTATATATTTGCCATTTCACAAGAGCAAACATGTGAGTCACCATTTGTTTTTGAACTACAATTTCAATTAATTTTATTTCTATAGGCCCTTCCATACCACAGTATCTCAAAACAATACACATGTTGGTTAAACAGACCAAAAGCATGCAGTATCAAAAAGGAAGGAGAAATCACAAAACAACAGTAAATTATAGTAACTACCTATGCTGCTTGCAACCCTAAGATATCCTCAACATATATAGTCACTGTTCAGTTTGGGCTTACCTGGGGAAAAGACCACACACATCTTTCATTTTTGCAACTTTTTCCTTTTTACTCATACTTGTAGCTTTACTGCAGGTAAACAAGTCACAAAGCAAGTTGTATATTGCAACATGATTCTGACTCACAAACATAATTGTTTCTGCTTTGTTTATTTCTGTTTTTAGACATTGTGTTTTGTCGTTCTTATTAATTTATTGCTTTTATTGCAATTTTTTTGTTGTTGTTATTTATATCATTACTATAACTATTTACTTTTGAACATTCTTACTTGTTGATACTACATGCTTTTAGTCAGTTTAACCGATATGTAAAGCGCTTTGAGATACTGTGGTTATGAGGCGCTGCATAAATAAATGTAAATTATAGTTAAAAAAAAACACATGCCATGTTTTCTCTTGTGAAATGGCAAATATTTTTTTTTATAGATGGGAACGGAGTAGTAGAGACTTGCATTTAATATCTTACTTCTGAAATCATATCACAATGTCACAATTATCTGACAAGGGAGCGACTGTAAGCGCTTTTGAAAGGCACGTTTGTAACATGTTAGGAGATGTAAGAGACCCCTCCGGTACATTCAGAAGGCACATTCCTAATATGTATAATGCACAATGTTTTTCTTTCGCCCAGTACAATGTGCGTGGTAGTATACTGCAGACTGAAACAGTTCCAGTCTTCAATTCCAATCGCACATTCATAATTCCATTTCTCCAGGTGTTTAAAATAAATAATTAAATAAAGGTTCCCGCTGAGTTCGTTAAAACTACACAATGTTGCGCAATCTATATCAGAAACCACATATTGTTCCCCCTCCCCATCCGTCAGACTACAGCCAAATACACATTGCCAAATGGACTTTCGGTTTAGGATTCAACAAAATACACTTCGCAAAATGTTTATGCTGTGTGTGACTCTGCCCTTGCACATGTAGCTTACCTGTATCCAGGTGACCATTCCAATAAGCGTGCTACATTTTAAACGTATTTAAATAATACTAATACAAAAATGATTTAGCGTATGTGTGACCTGTATTTTGTCCTACCTCAGTTTCCAGATGGATGAGCTCCATTTTGGGCCAAGGGTCTGCTAGCTGTGCAAGAGGCATCTTGAGCGGTATCTACAGCTAGGATCACGGAAGCGTCTGCAGCCCAAACAACGATACCTTACAACTTGTATGAGGAGGTGCCCTTCGGATCCTGCAGCCGTGATGGTCGCAAACCCACAATTCAGTCGTTTACAAATAATAATAATAATAATAATAATAATAATAATAATAATAATAATAATAATAATAATAATCCCTGTGTATGAACGGCGCTGGCGTCTCCCCCTTTAACTCAGCGATGCTCTGGCGAATTCACCCGTGTAACCTCCCTGCTTATCCCGACTTTCCCCGCTTTAGGTTGCCTCTCCCTGGCAGGTACGGGCAGGTTTAAAAAAAACAACTGATTGCACAGCAAATGCACTGATAAGAAACTCTCTACCTTAAATTCCTGGCTAGCCCTTTCTTCTTAAATTCTTAACCCACTGTCTGCAGAATTTCCCTTGCAATACACGACCCCCCACAGACTAGTGCGTTCTGTACCCTAACCAAGCTTATTCATCGGGGTTCTGCTTCCAACCCAGTGCCCCCGTGCCGCCTAAATCAGCAGAACCGTCTCTCCGCAGCGCTCCGAACTGCATTCAGCAGCAAGTAGTGACAAACCCGTGCAGCGCTAAACCCAGCCCCCTTGATGTAACGCCAGTGCCGCCAAGGTCGCCCTCTTCAGGAGAAACTGCAAACCTTTTTCTGGTCCGTTGGATACATTACTTTGAAAAAGGTTTTTTAAATTCAATTATCTACCTTGAATTGGTTTATTACCACAATTAGCACAGTGGTACATCAACAACTGAATATGAGTGCGTATTACCGGTCTGCAATTGAAAAGATACATTCACAAAAACAACCTATATGTTCAATGCCGATGCATCACAACTCCAATGGCAACTATTGGTCCATGGTAGCACAAAGGCAGCCACAATGCTTTGAGCTATTGGTAAAATGGTATTTTGAAACGCCAATGGTTTGAAATGCTATGAAACCAATACTTACTGGTAACCAATTGCAGTAACAGTGTGCTGCCATATCAATACTGTGGCCAACTAATCTTACTGCTAGGGAATGTTATGGCCACTTTATTAGGACCTGTCTGCCCAATTGGATTTGGCATTGCCCTTAATTATAAATGCAAATTAGGTTGACCATGTGGTGGGACATACACTTCCAGCACTGTGCAAACAGCCTACCAGCTGACCCCATATTAGCAACAGGTCCTTATAAAGTGGCCAGGAAGTGTATGTTATCACTAGCTAAGAATCTGTACTATTTGCAAAGACAAATATGTATCATATAGCAACCTACAAATACCACCTTAAAGAAATATGAACCTTTGGCATATTATGCTAAACCAAAAGCCCACACTGCCAAAAGCAAAATACATGCCCATGTAATAAAATAATCACATAGCTCACTTTAAAATCATATCCCTATAATTAATGTTCAGTTACTGACTGGCTCTGCTTCTGCCACTTAGGTACACAACAAACACAGCAATCAACTACGGACTCAAAGACCTCCATGAGAGATATACAAAGAGCTCCTAATACCTCAGTGTGGTGATGTTGTGTTTCTGTCTTCCAGGAACTGCACAGTAAACCCTATTAACACACACCAAACATGGGAAAAAAGAGGGCTGGAGCAAGCTTCAATTGCAACTGTCAAATCACAAGCAGTACTGAGAGGGTCGGGTGCTCATGATGAAAGAAGCTTAATCTTACAAGATTAGAACAATGAACACTGAAGACGCTATGCCTTGTCGATTCCAGTCAGGACGGGTGCATTAGCATTACAGTACAGCCTCCTCATCAATTCTTACATTCTGACTGTGCTTAACCATACCTTCAATAAGCTTTAAAACACCTTGCTGTGCTTTAATCATCATTTATATAACGGGCAGATAGGAGACCCTTCTTTACACAGAGGGTGGTGAGGGTGTGGAAGAGGTTACCATGGGTTACCAGACCACGTTGTTGATGCTGAATCACACTATCACACTAATCTTTAATAAGGGCCATCTAGACAGGCTCTACAGTATACCTCAAGAGAACAAGTTCTATTCTAATTCTGAACTCAGCTGGGATGGAAATAAAACTCCCATTGTATAGAAGTTTGATCTATTCCACATTTTACTGGCTGTTTATTTTGCCAAAGTATATAGGTAGCAAGCTCAAATGCTCTAATTACAGTACAGCATGGAATGGCTCAAACTGTGATACAATGGCAGTCTCATTTCATCCCCATAGCCACACAATCAATATTACAGGCCAATCAAACCACGTTGTTTCTTCTTGCTTGTTTACATAGGATATGCATCTTTGTACTTGCCTCATAGGGGCCTCAGTATTTATTGAGTGCTTTAGCTTGAAGAAGCTCCCATAATGAAGCACGGAGGACTGATATGACAGCCTGAACTCTGACAGTTCCCAAGGTACACACAGAGAACTGAGATGTGTGAATTTCAGCACTTTTATTTACATGCTGTACAAATAAATTTAGCTCTGATTTCAATTGAGGTTCTGTCCCAGCGGAGAAAGGAGACAGAGCTCAGGGTGTTCACAACGGAGATTCCATTCCGCTCTCAGAGATCCAGAGATTAACTGTGTGCTTAACAGAGCGGCTGTGTGTGTGCTGTTTTCAATTGAGAGAATGTGTGATAACCAAGGCTTCCTCAAAGGACCAATGCATTTTTCTTCACCTCTTATTATTCCCTGCCAGGGATGCATATCACTGCCTAGGAATATTGCAGAGGTGGGCTTTTGACTGTAAATATCCTGAGAACACCTGGGCCAACTTGCAACCTTCATTAGACAAAATCCTTTTTAAACCGTATCACTCCTTTAAAGGTATGATAACTGAGGTTTTTGAATCAAAAGTCCCTTACTGTTATGTGATTCCACAAAGTTCCAGCAATGCAGCATAGAATGTTGCATTCTATTGCATATAACGCAGGGAGCAAACATAAAGTATAATTCTGTGAATACTCCAGCGGCTACATCGCTTCTAGTGTTTGATAAGTTATGTATTCAACCAGACGTTAATTAAAGAAACAATAGGAATTTTGCCAAATAGCCGGTATTGTTTATTTAACAGGAAAATGTCAGGTTGCCTAGAGATTGCATAAATTAAAATATAATTACTAATGCAACAGATAATTCGATGGCATTGGTTCTCTATTCAGTGCTTTGTGAGTCTCACCTGTTTAACATTATCTGACTGTGTAGGACAATCATGCTGCATTGTTTAGCATTGTCCTCCATTGATTTACAGTCTGATATTGGACAGCTTGCTACTGTTCCTGAAATGTGTCCCGTTAACAGAATGTCTAGCTGTCAAAATGAAAAGAACTGTGCCAACAAACATTAGTGTCAAAATTGTCTGTTGCCGTGTACTGTAAAAAAAGCAGAAAATGAGTTATCCTTCACCATAAAGATCACAGAGAACGTCACTGTGTGCAGCCTCATTCAGCATGACAAGACTGCAAGCTGTTTAAATTGTTCTGGGGGGGGAGGATGCATGACCCTGCATCAATATAGCAATTGGGCACTACTGACATATTGTGTTCCTCACACATTTCTGCAGTTTAGGTATAGTTCAACCTGCCAACAGAGAGCCAGCTATCAGCCCTCATAGGGACATATTTCCAAAGCGTTTCCTCCATTCTTTAATTAACTCCAGTTTTATGAAATGAGAAAAAAATCATGTTCATTCTATGAAATGAGAAGCAAAACAAAGTGCTTTAGAGGTCTTGAAATGTATAACTTATTAGTGTTGTAAAATTAACAGGAGGTGTTTTACCTCTTTGAAAAAATAGGAGATTATTAAAGAATGGAGTAAACCCCTTTGAAAATATGGCCCATAGTCTGCTAGATCTGCTGTCTTGCCCATCATGACTGAAACTAATTTGCAACCGGGAGATGCTGCTTTTTATATTAAAGAAAACACATCAGGCATTCCATTTAAGGAGTAATTAACATTAACGTGAGGTACACATATTGCTACATATTGCAGGCGTTTGTCGATTTTTATGTTCCCTTGAACTTACTTTGACGCTTAAAAGAATGATAACCCAGCTTTTAAAATCCATTTCTGACCTCTTAATAGCACAGGAACATTATCACTGGTCCCATACTATAGATTACTCTGATGCTTCCTGGTACCTAATCACTTCCTGCGCTCGTCTGATTGTAGCTAGACTGCTGGCATATGTTTGCTTTACATAATAGGAAGTGATAAGGTTCCAGGAAGGAGCCGTTTAGCCATTTAATCTACAGTGTTGTAATTGACAAATAGGCATATGCCCAATAATAAGTGTGAAAAAAAACAAGCAAAATGTTGCTAATGCTATGATATGATTTGAAAGCCTTGGTTCTCACTCCTTCACCGCTATGAAGCATACAGCATTCACATTAGTTTATCATCCCAGAACTGTGGTTACACATAGTTAGAGAAGGGCTCAGTGCTTTCTTCAGGCATGCCTACACAGGAAAAGCATGTGAGGAATTTCAGTACTGACAGTACAGCTCTAAACATCTGGTGAACCCCAAGCAAAACGATATCTGAGCTGAGCTCTCTGACAGCTAGAGCTTCCATTCCGTTCTGCTGAAACATGTTGCTTTTCATGAACTATGAAGTGCTCAACTGAGAGACAAGATTCACTGAGGCACAGTCCATTCGGACAAATGTGCGTGCTACATATTGCATGTATTGTTTGTGTGTTTGTCCAGGAAAACGAAGGTGAACTATTTGTTTTTAATTAAAAAACAAAGACTGCCAAAGGCTTAGTCTTAGCTTGGACTCTGCAAGGTAAAATTAAGCAACTGGCAGACCTTTTAAACTGGTATGTATCAAGGGCTTATAAAACTAGCAAGCAACTTCCTGCCAGTATTTCTTTTTTTCTTCTTCTTATTTTGTTCCTGTCTTAAAATGTGCCTTTGCACTTCAAAATATGAAGGTGCCTTAATTGATAAAATCCAAAGAAATGTAATTTTGACAACTGCCTTTTTAAAATCTGTTTATCTAGTTACATTTACTTTCTTCTGGTCTATTACTCAAACACTCCACTCATGTTGCCATGGCACTTGCAAACTTTGCTGTAGCTCAGTTACAGGAAGGCAAAGAGAAATGTATTTTTTTTATATATAAGAACCATGTTGAAATGTGTCTAGCTTAAAACTACTACTAAAAGCAAACGGGCACTACATTTTTAAATTAGCAGTTTATTTTTTATGAAACCTTTAATTGCCATTAGTCACATACCATTGAAAAACATTCAACAAGCAAACGCATTCACTAAAAAAATCCATCTGTAATTGCATTGAAAGAGAAAAAATGAAAGTGCGTACAGTTTCAAAGGGGGGCAATTTAAAAACAAACAAACAAATCATTCTAAGAGCTGCTTTATCACTTTTTCAGCTGCAAGGGGTCAGGTATTATCATTTTGATTTGAAACAGACATTGCTAACAGAAGAAAAAACACACAGAGGTCCTGAGGGCATTTTATATATTACGCTACTGAAGGAATGTTCACCCCCACCAAGCTCAGAGAACCCCCTTCCAGGTGTGTGAAACGGGACTGCTTTTCAAGTTAGCTACACAAGATGGCGCTATGCTACACCCATAATCTACACCTTTAGCTTGTCTCAAATAAGAATACAACACATTATTGCATCAAACATTTATTTTATTCCAGATTAGATTTATTGATTTCACTAGCAACCCCTTGTTCTTTTATCAGCTTCATACAATCAAATATAAAATAAAAAATACTGGTACCAGATCTAAACATTTTACATGTACAAAAGCAATCTTGTATATTGACTGTGTATGTAACATGGTTTTCCTACAGTGATATTGTTTGTGCTCTGATTCCTGAGACAACGCTGGAAAAGACATGTCTACTCGGGAGATAATAAAGTCATACAAAATACACAATAATATAACACTTTTAAAAAACAAAGCACAGCGCTTTGTTATGGTGGTCCACTATGAAAGGCGCTATATAAAATAAATATTGATTGACTGATGATTGATTGATATATCCTTTCTGTGCTTTTTCTCTTGTACAATGCACTACATACGTCTTTTGCAAAATGTCTGACCAGGTGAATAATAATACAACAACTCTACCCTTGCAAAACTTAAAACGCCAGAGGCCGACCAGTTTCCAAAAGTCTGGAATAGTGGTAAGGTAACTTTCCGAGACGAGATAGAGCGGAAATCAGCTATGCGATCAACCTCTGACAGAGAAGTTATGACCGCCCGAATCAACGTCACGTGATTCTGCCTCTTGGCTGGCAAGCCCGTCTTGGGTGAGGCGATAAGGAATAGAATACTGTACCTGTAAGTGGGCGTGTCTCTTTTCTGTAGGACGTTTTTTTTTTTTTTTCATATGCGAGTTTCGAGACAATCTAACCTCGCCCAGAATAGAGATCGGAATCAAAACCAAATAAATTGACCCCCCCCAACTCCTGAAATGGAGCCGATTGCAACCTGGAGTCACGAGAGCGTCCTACGTTGGTTAAGAGGTAAGATAATTAAAAATAAAAACTGCATGTGTTTATGTTTTAACTAAAGAGAAAAAAAACAGCTCAACTGCAGTCCAGAGTCCGGGATTGGAATGAGGAAGTAATGTGGTCAACTGTACAACGAATGCAACTAGATGTCATTACCGCTGGATAAGTACATGCAGGTGGACATTGTAGCTTCCTATCAGAAGTAGTTCATAACAACATTTGTAATCTTGCTAAATAACGTTTTGAATACCCGGTCCTGCGCAAAATGTAAGCGCTGTGTATAGTTTTGTTGCATGTTGATTAATGGCTGTTTGTTAAAACACGGTGGCAAAAATATGAATAAATAAACTATTTTGTATTTGTGATGCGGTGTTGTTTTCATTTACAGACTCGAGGATAATTCTAATAACACACTGAGCGTAGTCAGGTACACCAGTGAATATCTGCGTAAAAATAAATTGCAGGGGGAAAAAAAGTGCAACTTGTGAGAGTTCGCCTTTGGATTCGTGTCATTTTTGGATTTGCGTTAAATGTAACATTACAGGGATGTAGCAAAACAGGTTTTAATCTCAAAGAGAACTTAATCTCAAAGTGTCTTTTTAAGAGGCTACAGCTTTTTCCAAACGTTTTGTATCACGATTCTTCTTCTTCTTCTTCTTCTTCTTCTTCTTTAAACTATATGAACATAATTTAGATATTTTATTAAACATCATGCAATCAAAGAAACTACACAATTATATCGCAAAAATCTACCGGAAGCCATAATAGTAGTACAGTGTTTCATGTACAGTTTTGAAACGTCACAGGTTTCCATTTTTTTGTCAGTTTTTCGTTAAGCATATGGAAAACTACAAAGCGGTGTGTAATTCAGTATGCTAACGTAACATTCAGCGGTTTCAGAAGTACTTGTTGGTGGAATTCTGAGCTGTGGCAGAGGTATTAATCTTTATTGAAAGTTGAAATTAAACTTATGTTCAGTGAGTTGCTTGTAGGTACTATAATAGGTGAAGTACACTCAGGGACAGTCGGTTCAGTTCAAAAAGATCTCTGCTTGAAATCTTATGGAAAATTACATGTGGCAAGTTTACCACAGTAAAAGCACAGTAAAGTGTATAGTGAAAGCATAGGTAAGCATAGTAAAGAATAGAAAGTTATGGTGAAGCATATTAATAAAGATGGCAAACCAGGGTATGCCATGGGAAAAGCATGGGAAAACTGCAAAAATACTATGGTAAACTTTTATAAGGGACTGTATAGCAAAGTAATATTATATCTCTTAAAGCTGCAGTATCATACAATCCTGTATGATGTTACACTATGATTCCTGGGGTAATGCTTACAGTTTTGTTCCATAGCCTTGTGTTTACTTTGTTGGCTTACTAGTTTGTTTACATTACACTAAGTGGGTATGTATGCTTTGGTTTAGCCAGTTAAATTTTTTTTAATTTTACATTTTTTTTTAATGTTATTATACAAATATCATTTTTACAATAACCTCATATGAAAAGTTGCGCAATAGTCTTATCCCTGTTGACAAAACAAGGGAGCCGCGCCTGCCTGCTGTGGAGTGTTAGTGCCACAGGATCCCTTGGATTCAATACTGAACCATCTCTCTGTTTGTTGTGTATGGCGCTCCCTCAGCATGGTGTAGCCCAGTGTAAACAAGCCCTTTTCCAAAGAGATTCACTGTCCATTGTGATAGGCTCAGTCGTGGTATAGTCACACACAGCTCTCACATAGCTTACAGAAGTCTTGTGGACCACACCATGTAATCAATCATCCGTCGCAGCAATCGGTAATGGTGGCACACTACTGCTAATGTCAAGAGTTAAATTATTACTGGGGCAGTAATCTAGGAATGATGAAGGCATTTAAGGAGAGGGCCTGAAGGGGAATAGTGTTGGTTGGGAAGGGTTTTTGGATTTTATGCATGCAGGCAGAGGTTCGTCTTTAATGGCTAACAGCTGCAGTTTAAATGAATATTAATATTCACTGTGCTGTGTAAAAATCATTTGTAATGGCGCAGCTTAACAGATCTGAAATTCAGTGATTGTACTCCAGCTTTTAATATAGAGTCATGTTCTTTTATGTTACAAATAGGAAACCATGTTTACACTGTCGGGGTAAAAGTTTATTGCAGTACAGCATGGGAAATCATACTAAAGAATACTAAAGGGAGTCTGTCTTAACATGTTTCAACATGGGAATGTTTTGCCGAAGCAGAAGAATGTCTGGGAAATCAATGGTATTCATGGCAACCAATGACTGTTTCTTTCCCTCCTCTCAGGTCTGGAGCCAGCCCTACAGCAGTATCACTTCGAAGAGTGGAAGCTGACGGGGGAATATTTACTGCGGCTATCTTACCAGGACCTGGAGAGACTTGGGATAAAGAAGATTGGCCACCAGGAGCTGATTCTAGAGGCCGTCGAGCTCCTCTGTTCCCTGGTATGGACGTTTCTCCTGTCTTTTCTTTTTCCATGACACGTATATTCATATATTACGATAGAACTTGCTAAGGAAATCTTTTAGGATAGGTATGATGTATGTCACACATACATTTTTGCAATCTGTGAATATATAAATTTAGAGATACGGGTATGCTTTGTCAATTTTGATGAAACGTGCAAAGTGAAATACCACAGGTGTGGCCATAGGGGGCGCCACCAGTCATACAGTATGCTGGGGCATTCCTTCTGTTTCGATGTACTACCAGGGCAACATACTGCACAAGGGCCAATGTCCCAAACTCCTCCCACAGCTGCACTGCATATACTGTAGGAGGGCTAGCGGCTAGCGGGTTCAGTGTTCCTCTTGTTTGGCTGCTTTGCCAACATGCTGGCGAGATTTGTAGATGCCCAGAGGGTTAGTGGGGGAATGTACTGTGTGCAGTAGATCTTTGCTTAGCATTTACTTTATGATCTGTAGACATCTTATCTGCATGTGTTTTGACGACAGAATTACGACGTGCGCCGAGAGAACATGCGCTCGGTGACAGAGAAGCTGAGGGGCGTCTCGCACACCCTGCAGGGGGTGATCCAGAGCCGCTGGAAGGCGAACACTTACAAAGGCACGAGCGTGAGCAAGCTGGCCCCGGAGATCCTGCTGTCCATCATTGACCTGGTCACTGCGGCCAAAGCACTCTTCTCCTGGCTTAACAGGTGGGTACAGCACACAGTCCTGCTGCTGGAGAAAAGGATATGGATTTCATCATGCAGTCAAGTAGGTCCGCTGTGGTCCACATACAAATAATAATAGGATTGTTTGAATGTGTAAAGTGATTGGACACTATATTGGAACCCTGGCCATCATACTGTCATTAGGGTATAGAGCCGCTGTTGGGCGCTTGAAGGCTGCATGAGGTTTTTTACTGTGAACTATACCAGTATACATCAGATATTGAGAAATACATTTTACATTTTCTGTTGTGTAAAATGTCATTATAATGACAGCATGTGGTTACAGTCACCTACATTACTGAAGCAGAGTGATTTGATTACTTCCTTATTTAAAATTACTGCTTACTTTATACAAGTTTATCCATTTAGCACATTGTTGTGTTTCTACATACCTCTTGATGGTTTCATTGAGAAAGGAGGCTGTGTGGTCCAGTGGTTAAAGAAAAGGGCTTGTAACCAGGAGGTCCCTGGTTCAAATCCCACCTCAGGCACTGACTCATTGTGTGACCCTGAGCAAGTCACTTAACCTCCTTGTGCTCCGTCTTTCGGGAGAGACGTAATTGTAAGTGACTATGCAGCTGATGCATCGTTCAGTCTTTGTAAGCCGCCTTGGATAAAGGCGTCTGCTAAATAAACAAATAATAATAATAATAATAATAATATTCAGGTAGGGTTAGCAATCCTGGAAGCCTGTTGTGACTGCAGGATTTAATAATGAAAAACGACAGGATGCAGTTTGAGATTAGCAAGATTACTTGGACTTTGTACAGTGATCATAACTTTGTCATGTGTCTGGGCAAATCAGCTCACAGTGACACAATCGGTTCAGATTATATCAATGATTTCAACCCAGTGTATTATTGTAAAATGTAGAGGACAAACAGAAGACACAGTGTGTTTCTGGAGAAGATGCATATTAACACTGAAATTCTCTGTGACAGCAAGTAGATTGGCTGGGAAATTAGTAATCTAACATAAATGTGTTAATCTTGTAAATCTAGGGATTCCTGTGCAGTTTATCCTGGGATTTTGGGATTCAAAAATTGGCTGAGGTTCAGACCAGGGCTGTAGAATTATTATGTGTTTTAAATGACTTTAAGAGGATCTTTCCCCATCATCACTCTTGTTTTAATCATCAAATTGATAAATGCGGGTTTTATATTACTATGTTATTGGAATGCTAGGAGGACATTACTACAAGAAGCACTAACATCCTCTCTCTCTCTCTCTCTCTCTCTCTCTCTCTCTCTCTCTCTCTCTCTCTCTCTCTCAATGGCAGGTACCTCTTCTCACATCTGAATGATTATTCAGCCACTAAAGACATCATCACACTCTGTACCCAGCTAGGCAACACTGTTAAAAAGGTAATCCACGACCAATGATTGTTCAAAATGAGATCCCAGTGCACTGCAGCTGAGTGAGCAGCTGGTTGTTCAGGAGGACCGAAGCACAGTTTAGTAGGATTGGGATGTATTGAGAATGGGCCCTGGGGGGAGGGCAGAGAGAGGGCGTTCCCAAAAAACGACATGTATTTTTAGCATGCCTTACTGTGTGGTGTCAACTACTGAAACATTTCCTGTTTTGTTCTTTCTTTTCTATAAATGCCATTGTTCTTCATGGAAGTTACTGTTTGATGCAATGACTAATGCATCGCGCCTTCTCTGCAGGTGTGCAAACACTCCTGTTTAGCATCAATTCCAATTGGATGTTGACGTGTTTGTATTATATAAGAATGTCAACGATGCTCTTAAAGGGGAATTCTATTTGTATTGTGCATTTGTCTGCTGCGGATATTTGGGAATCAAATGAACATAACTGGTGTGCTTGGGAGTGGGAGGTGGCATTCCCATTCACGTTTCAGTATAGGCTACTGAATTTCCTTTTCAAATGTACACTGGTCACAGTTAAAGCAACTGTACACCTGGCAGCCTTGTTTCAATGGTATATAGTTTAATGAATTACATGTTTTGGTCACTTCTGTTTTTTTTTTTATTTACTTAAACTAACCAAACAAGAAATGTGGTGATCATTCTCAAATCATGCAGAGATCGGGTGTGGGTGATCCACAGTTAATTGTTCATTTGACAACCATGCATTTAGGTAAAAGCTTTGTTTGGACACGAGACAGGATTTAAACCCAGAGGGCTGCAATCCCCTGGTATGGGAATGCTACGGGCTATTGCATCCCATCAGCTCCATAGCTCATTTTGAGTAGTATAATTAGAAGACACAATGAGCTGTATGTGTGAAATCTTCAAACAGTCAAACAGCACATTCTGTGTGATGTATAGACCTGTCTTGTTTCAGTACCTGGCCCTGTGTACAGTTGCAAATGAATATTAAACAGCAACTTAGCTGTTAATGAATTGAAAACGTTATGACCTGTGAAGTGTTTTTGTAAAGGACTGGAGTTTGCACTGGCAATTGCTCACTCTGCTGAAGTCAGTTAATCCCAAAGAACCCTAGAGAAGATGTCATTGCTTGGTTTGCTTTTATTAACACATGCTACCTGTTACATTTTCTTAAAACTTCAAATGAAAAAAAATACCAAAGTTTTGCTAATGTTAAATGTGTATTGTCTACTTTAATTTTATCTGTGTTAGTTTGCATCAGTTATTTATCATACTGCAAAGAAAACGAAATAATACGAGGTGTTTCTTCATATTGAACAACACCTTCTTCAAGGCAAGCATTTAACAAATAAGATCAATACATTCAGCACATTGGGAATATGGGAGGTAATCAATCAAAAGGGAACAGTCCAAAAATATGAAAATAGGCAGCTATTGTTGATGGCCCTCTTCTCAGACCACAGTGATTAACAGTCTGGAACTAAATCAAACAGGTGCTAGACAGTGTGTGACCAAGACCTGTCAAATCTCTCCGCACGGTATTATAGTTCCGTTTGTTATGTGTGTGGCTGCGTGATTGAGAATGAATCCCGGCACTGTGTGTAGTGGCATATGATTCATAAAGCAATTACTCACCATTGATAGGTTAAGAACAGCCTGATATGTTTTTGTAAGCTCAGTTGGCCATTAACCCTTTTTGTTACATTGTGTTAGTGCTAGCATTGGAAATACAAATTGTGAATGCACAAGGTTAAGGTACTAAGCCTTACTGTGAATGAATTGGTCCCTGAGAACGGGGAACCTTGCTTTGTCAGTGTCATTTTGGAGAGAACATTTCTTTGTGTCGCAGCTCCCTTGAAACCCTGTTGTGGCCCTCCAAGGGTCCCTGGGCCCCAGTTTGGGAACTAACTGTATAAGCAATGTCATCTTGTGCAGTGTTTGGCAATTCAGACTGCCCAAACAAAACTATCTGAAATCCATTCAATAAGGAAACCCTACAACGACTTACAAAACTAATATTTATTTTCTTACCCGTTTTAATGTCCAACTGTGTGTTCTGTATAGTCCTCTATATAAGTTGCCTAGTTTACAAACTATTCCAACAAAAAGGTCTTCTGAATAGACTGATGCCGAGGAACTGAGACACACTTGCATGTGTTTATTTATTTATTTTTTCAAAGCAATAATTTGCTGGATTGGTTTTAAGTATGGCAAATAATAATCTACAGTAACTCAATGTTTTTTTGTTTGTAGTGTGAGAATATCTGTACACAAGATAAGATGTATTGGAATTTGGACTAATCCTTAACTGATTTATTTTTCATACATCAGTTATTATTTGTATGATTGATTGCCCTTTTGTAGTTTCACTTTAATGAATCCTTAGAAACGGTTACCACTGTATTTGCACTTTTCCCATGGTTATGCTATGAATTTGCCATAGTTTACCGTGGTCTGCCATGTTTTTTAAATATGCATTACAATTATATGCTTACCTGTGTTTTACCATGCTTTCACTGTGCTTTAACAAACTTTACTTTGATTTTACTATGGGACACTTTCATAAGGGAAACAACAGAGTCATATAGCCCCCTAGTTCTCTGACTAGCCTTAGTAGGAAGGCTTCACTAAACTTCACATCTCTGGTGTTTACAGTACACTAATCTACATTGCAGTAAATATGTCAACATACATGGGTTGTGTTGCAACTCTTCATGAATGCCATGTTAACAGTGTTACAGGAATATCTTTATAAGAGGAACAAATAGACTTTTATAAACGTTCCCTGATATTTTGATTATGCATGGTTTAACTGTACTGTATTACATATTTAAAAAGTACTTTTTTTTTTTTCTATTGTTTTGGATTTGCATACCTCTTGAACAATCTTCTTCATTAGTCTTTAAATTCAGACCGGTGCTGTCTTGGTTGTAAGGTTTTGCTGAACCCCTGCTGTGGGTTAATTTCATGGATATTTATGTGCTGGAATGTGAGTGCATATTTTTTCTGGTTTCACAAAGTTAAGGCGGGGGAGGGGTTGGGTGATTAAGAAAGGTTTAGGGTTGGTAAACGGTTCCTTATGAAACGTAATTGGTACAGCTTTGAATATGGAAGCACTTAGCAACCAAACTCGACTACAGTAAATGTGTTTCCCAGTGAAACTGGCTTGCATCAGGGAGATTCATCTCTTTTATATAATGCGACTCTAAAAAAAGACAAACGTCTAGCTCAGTGTTTTCAAAGGGGTGACGTTTGCAGAACAAATGGCCGAAAGCGTGTGTTTTTAATTTTGAGGTCACCTGTCAATTCAACAAAAATGAGGTAGTTATTCAGTTTTTAAATACCGGCCCCATCTCTCATCACAGATTTATTACTGCCCCGAGCAGCAGTAACAGTCAAGCTTTATTTATACTTGATTGAGTCAAAGCCTGTCAGAGCAGGTCTCATTACAGGACACTAATTTGGGTACAGGCTGTTCAGCTTGTTTTTCCAGAGAGAAAACTTCAGCTGCATGGTGAGGATTGCCAGAGTGCAGGGGAAGACCTTAAAAGCTACACTGCTAAACACAGCATTTCTGCATGGTTCGATTTTATTTTCTTAGAAGTTTAACAAAAAGGGGAAAACAGATGTAAAGGATTGCAAGCGTTCTGGACGCTTTGAAGTGAATGTCGGACGCTGTCTGGGTCTCACCAGTAGCTGCTGAAGAGGTTTTGTTTCTAATATATGTTTCTGCTGTTTTGAACCACAGTTTAATATTTAATCACCTGGGACTTCAGTGGAGGCTTCAGTGGTGAAAACCCTTTTATGATTTCAGTTCTTTTTTTATTGAAGTGGAAGAGGATGTGACACAGAAAAGGGGAAGAAAAAAAAGGCCTAGTGTACTTCTTTAGTTGTGACCTTTTGAACAAGCAGCCTCGTTGATGTGCGTGCCTCTGCCAATCTTGGTTCTTTTTGAGTTGTTTGGTGTTTTCCCTGTTTTTTTCTGACTCCTCTAAAGGTTCATTTTAATGGCAAATAAAGGTGAGTCCTTGTCTTTTTAAATAAGCTGCTCTCGCTTTTCTTCTAAGGCTGTGTAATATCATGTACAGTATGGCAGGTGTGTGTGCCTTCTATGCCTGAGTGATGTTATTATTGCAAGTGTAATTTAGCTCAGAACTAATGATATGTAATATCTGATATTGTTTTATCCTAGGATTCTGGCAGTGTCAATCTACTGATTTGCATTCACATTTAAACATTTAAAATGCGATTACAGCTTAAGAGAAAGTCCATCAAAGCAAGAACCTCCACAATACTAGCAATTCAGAAACTTCAAACACTTTTTCTTGGTTTCCAGAAAATGCCATTTATCTTCCATGTGTAAAGTGTACCTCGTATACAAGTTTGCACAGTACTGTTGTTGTGCATTCTTTTCTGGAGCTTGCTATGCGTTTCCCATACTTTACCATGCTTTGTCGTTTTCAGTTCCTTCCCATGCTTTTAAATCAGCCTTTTTTATTACATGATCATCCAGCACCTCCACAGAACTCCGCTTCTGTGGGTCACATCACTGGGAATGCACATCACTATGCAATACATCTAAAGTCTATTAGGAACCAGTGTGCAGTGAGATGCATCACACGCTTAAGTGGCAGAATTGGTGCCTGAGATAGAGGTTCAGGCAGCAGTAAGAAAGCAATTTGTCCGTGACTCATCTTTCAACTAATACACTGTAGCTCAGAAACTGACGTTTAAGGATCTTAGGCTTTATCCCCTCATTATTTTAGCCAGGCTGTATAGAACAGTAAAACCTGCTGGATGTCACTCCTGTTAATGTCTGCTTGTTAACACAACATTAAAATCTCCCGGACAGAATATCAAGGGGGTCAATGGGGACGGGCTCCAGATAACATCACTTATTAGCTCTAACATTGAACATGCAATTGATTTCCACTCTACTTATCACAAGGTTTGCATGTATGCACATTACAATATTGAAATGGTCCAAATATGAAGCATGGTAGCATATGTAGTATACAGATAATCTGCTGTGTGATAGACTGTAAAATGAATAGAAATGTTGATAGACAGTAAGCAATGCAATGCCTCGTGCTATGCTGGAGTTACGCAGAAATATTTGTTGTGTCAACACTGTGTAATGCCAGGTTATTGGTGAACTACTAAAGTCAACTCTGCTTAGGCTCAGTCCTCGTTGCAGGTTGATTATACACACGTTGCATACCGCATTAGTCAATGCAAAATATTCAACAAAATAAGTAACAAGATCTTATTTCAAAACCTTTTTTTTTTGTGTACACCAAACTAATTTGCTTCGTTTTAGATTTGATTACCTCTTTACTGGTGTCTGAAAATCTAGCAAAACCATAAAACCAAGCATGGTACAGACGTGTTAATTAGGACGCTTCCATATAATTGGAAAAAATGTAGTTTTCTTTCAGTACTGCACGCAGGAGTTGATAATGAAAGCCATTTTGCTAAAGTACTTCAAACTTGCTTTGAGTCGTGCAGGACCAGATCAATCAGTCACAGCAAACATGCAAGTGAAGGGCTGAGTGACTGAAGTTAATCTGTAACGCTATCAGCAGGTCCTTGTTGATCATGAATGCCGGCACCGTAACTGTTGCATAACCATTTTTTAACATTTTTTTTTATTAAACCTAGTAAGAAAAGCCATCAGATTGCTGTCCAGCTTTTCATAGATACAGAGAAAGTCACGTTACATTGACACTATTTTCAAGTTACCGATAGCTACCATTTTTAATTTACAGCTGTAATAAAAATGTAGTGTTTTTTTTTTTTTCCCAGGACAGCACAGCTTATGAAAAAGAAAAAGAAGTCGTGTCCATTGTGAGTATCTTTTTGTTTCTTCCTGGTCTCGCTGCATCTGTCATTATTTCAATTTGCGTCTCATTCTTTTGTGTCATGGAAGCTGTTTAACGACCGAAATCCACAGAGTTTAAATCCAGCGCTCAGCTGAAAGTTTACTGTGGTGAGACTAGAAAAGACTGCTTGCAACAGTGAGTGACATGCTCACTAAAGCTGAGGGACAGAGGCCCTGCCCTGAACACCCCCTGCCTGCCAGCAAGCTCCAGATTATATAATTTACCCTGCACTCCAGGGAGCGTGCTATTGCCTTTACTGAATGACCCACTGATGACCCTCAGGAAGCATTAACAATGATGGCCAGACAAGTCTAGCTGCCACACCCAGCCTTCAACATTCAATGGATCAGTGCAGGAGTGCATTGGTAATGTGTAAAATTATGCTGGCCAGTATTTATTTAATCCCCTCGGTTTCTTGAAACATCATTCCCTACGCCGCCTCCTAGTAAAACTTCAATAGCATTTGCTTTGGGTGCTGTTTTATAATAATACTGTTCTTGTCTCCTATGCCCAGTGTAAGCAGCTGGTTGGCATCTGTGACAGCATCCTGAAGAACAGCTCAGAAAACCTCCTAAACCACACTGCGAACCTGGAGAGTGTGGGGCTGATCCCTGTTGCCCCAGGAGAGAATCTGGTAGGCACTCCTCTTAATAATGCATGCGTATGCAAGTATACAGAAAGCACCTTAAAGACGTCATTTGAATCAGAGATCTAGTTTTATTGGTGCAGCAAATCTTAGAAATAGGAAATACTTTCATTTATTAATTGTTATTCCTGAAAAGGATGCTTACCAGTGTTTCAGAAAATATCCTTGAGATTAAACAGCTACACAACAAGGGATGAAGAGTCTGCCAATGACATAGGACCAAGAACCAGAAACCGCAGATTTCTAAGTGGACCTGAAAAAACACTTGGTGTGGCTGTCTGTTAGCTCAAAGTAACATGAGTTTCAATCTCATAATGTTTGTCAGGGATGTCGTTTTAGTCTAATTAGACTATTCCATGGAGACGCCAAACTGCAGAAAACAAAACCCAACCCCTGACACTAAAGTGTGTGCTACATATTGTAGGTGTTTCAGAATTTATTTTTGTTTCCAGTACATGGCCTGAACACATACTTTATACGTATTAAAAATATATATTCTGTATAATGGAATGGTTCAAACATTATTTTTCAAGCAGAATTCCATACAATTCTCATGCTTTTTTGTGTGAAGATTTTAGCTCTATCACATTGTGGGAGTTGATATTGGATATTTTTTTAAAAATGTGAGCAGTCTTGAGGAACCAGATTGAAATGAAATGTACTCCTTGACAGTGAGTGTAAATGTGCAGTACAAAACACCTCTTTTTTTTTAGCTTTGAGATTTATTCTGGCCCTAGTGGAACACACAAAGCTCGCAGAGCGACAGAAACAATCAGAGTAGAGTTGAGTCTTTCATATGGTGGTGTTGCAGAGCCAGGCTGAGATCCTGTTCCATTATTCCTGTCTGAAAACCAATGACAGCCCATAGGAACCAATGTAATACCCCCTCTCATCACAGGACCAATATCACTCGACTGTAGAACCAATTAAAACAGCAGTAGCCAGGAGGCATCATGCCCTGCTGAGAACCTTCTAATTACAGGCTTTAATCCTATGGTTTGAAGCTTTTGGAGTGTTAACCAGCATCTGCATGTGTTTCTTTAACCTTTGGATGGTGTGTTACAGGAAGCCTTGTACAGTGTTGAGCCATTGCACACCCAGAATTAGTTTCCCTGTAATTTAGAACACTAGAGCGAGATACCATTTTGTAACCCATAGTGACACTAAAATCTACCACAAGAAAAAAAAAAAAAAAAGATTCTTCTTGGGGCCCTTAGCTTTGTATAAAGAAACAAAAGCTGGTTTTTATTTCATTAAGTTTGCTATTTGTTTAACCTTGTATGGATTGCTTCCGAGTGTGGGTTGGTATTTATTTGAGAGGTAGGAGTTGTTTTTTTTGTGTTTTTTTTACTGTAGTGGCAAGCAGGTTTCAATGCAATAGGCGTGGGAGAGTTTATGACTTTATAGCCAATTATAAATTGCTCATGAGAAATTGCATGAACACCGCAAGGGTTTGTCAGAATTCAAGTCTTATCTTCTGTGTACAAATGTCATCCTGTACATAGAACATACAAAAAAGAACAATTTTGTGTGTAATTGTAGTTGTATTGTGATTAATAGGTTGTGTCGAGGGTCTCTCGCATAGTTTAAACCGCCAGAATCTCTCGCCCAAACTACACAAAGTGACATCAACAACAAGAGACGCCCTTAACAACGCATACTAACTTTTAAACTGCAGTGAAATGAAACAGTCTGAACTGTGCGCTGGACTGCTTTTTAAAGGGCTTTCTATTTAGTACGTTTTCAGAAAGGAACCTAAAACTTGGTTGCCAGTCAAATAGAACCAAGGTCCAGAATCCTATTGAACAGTACCTGCCATCACTTTAAAAAAACTGGACTGTCAACTCACTATCACCTGTGTAATATTCCCCTGAGCCGAATAATAGCAATGTGTGCATAAATAACATTACTAAGATGAATGCTATCAATGCCTCCTTATGGTCGGGTCATATTCTTAAAGTTCTAGAATACTGGTGCACTGTTGTCAGTAGACTCTTAATGCTGTTTGTTTATCCACTGTACAGAGTCGTGTTCTGGATCTGGAACACAATAAAAGCAGATGGGAGAGATAATCCACTTTCATATGATGACATACATTACAATATCTTGTTTGTGAATGAAGATTTCTTGACGTCATTTAGAATAGCCCTTAAACCCTTTTTTTTTTTTTGCAGGGAATTGAGATCACATCAACTGGCTCGAGCCTTCATTTTGTGACAGGAACGGCTGCTCAGGTGAGATTCTCCGTTTACCACTAGAGCCAGTCAGTGGACTGTGTTCTGTGTCTCTGGACTCTTTATTCCTGCACGGCTAATATAATGTAATCAAATAATTTAATGTATATGAACTTGCCATTTTCTAATTTATAATCCAGTAAATGAACCATTCACCAGAGAGGCTAAATATCCATGGCTGCTTATTCAGGGTCATTTTTTTGTATTGAAAAAAATGCAGGGGACTGCTTGGCATAAGTATTAGGAATGTGTGATGATTACCCCAGGTCTCTTTGGAGCCTAAAGGCACATTCCCTACTGCCTACTGTGGAGGTTAAGATATTTGTGGAGACGGAGTTTAAGGAAATGTTCCATTAGAATTTCTCAGCAAAAAAAAAAAAAAAAAGTTTAATATTTTTTAAAAGTTTAAGCATTAAAACAAAAACTATTTAACTGAAAATGCCTTGTTTGGCAAGGATCTTGTGTTTATTTTACATTTTTGTTGATGCATTGTAAACCGCTGTTGCAAATACTGTATATTTAACGTCAAATATACAAGTGAGTTTTTGCAGAAACGATCAGGGGGAACATCTTTCACAATGAAATGATTAACCCTAATGAGAGCGGTGCCCCGCGGTGGCACGCTGGGAATCCCACATGTGTTTCCCCAGTTCACAGTGAGCTGAGCTTGATTAGCGTCGATAGGGCTCAGTGCTGTACGTGCTGTTTCTCACAGTGAGCTGAGCTTGATTAGCGTCGATAGGGCTCAGTGCTGTACGTGCTGTTTCTCACAGTGAGCTGAGCTTGATTAGCGTCGATAGGGCTCAGTGCTGTACGTGCTGTTTCTCACAGTGAGCTGAGCTTGATTAGCGTCGATAGGGCTCAGTGCTGTACGTGCTGTTTCTCACAGTGAGCTGAGCTTGATTAGCGTCGATAGGGCTCAGTGCTGTACGTGCTGTTTCTCACAGTGAGCTGAGCTTGATTAGCGTCGATAGGGCTCAGTGCTGTACATGCTGTTTCTCACAGTGAGCTGAGCTTGATTAGCGTCGATAGGGCTCAGTGCTGTACATGCTGTTTCTCACAGTGAGCTGAGCTTGATTAGCGTCGATAGGGCTCAGTGCTGTACGTGCTGTTTCTCACAGTGAGCTGAGCTTGATTAGCGTCGATAGGGCTCAGTGCTGTACATGCTGTTTCTCACAGTGAGCTGAGCTTGATTCGCATCGATAGGTCTCAGTGCTGTACATGCTGTTTCTCACAGTGAGCTGAGCTTGATTAGCGTCGATAGGGCTCAGTGCTGTACATGCTGTTTCTCACAGTGAGCTGAGCTTGATTAGCATCGATAGGGCTCAGTGCTGTACATGCTGTTTCTCACAGTGATGTTTCTGTGCTCCACAGTCGCCAGCTGGATTCTGCGAGCAGATCCTGCCAGGGGACGAAGTGATTCAAGTCAATGACCAGGTTGTGGTACGTATCACTTTGGGAGGCACATTACAATCCATGCACACTTGCCAGGGTAAATATCCATGTGCATGCAGGGGAAGGATGGAAATACATAAGACTCCCATTGCATAGCGCAGCGGCCCATTCCATGTTTTACACTGAGCTTACCCTATCAAAACAATAGGACATATGACAACTACAGGTCTTAAAGGGCTGATAAAATATTTTAAACTCTTGTTAGCGTAACAACATTTTCAAGTCCATTATATATATTTTTTAAGCTGGCACAGAATCTAGGGTTCAATTTGGGGTCTGTAATTTTTGTCAGACAAACCCCATATATCTCAGAAACTATTTGAGATACACAGTTCATATTTGCTGGTTCTAGAATTACATTCCCAGGTGACATCCAACCAGGTGTGGCTGACTTGGTGTCATACTAGTTTCTAGACAATAATACACCAAACAACTTGATATACTGGCTTTTAAAACAAAATACTAAGTACTATTTGTCATCCGTATTTATTTCCTCATGCAGGTAGGCTCGGCATTCTGAATTTACATTACGCTGTGCCCCAGTTGGGGGTTGCTTTGATTTTCCTTGATCGAAACATTGATATCTAATTTTGTGTTGATTCAAAGGTGGGTTGGAGCAGACAGAACCTTATAAAGAAACTCCGGGAAAATCCTGAGGGTGTGACTCTGGTTTTAAAGAAGGTGCCTATCTCCTTAGTAAGGCATGAGAAAGCCACAAAACCTCCAGATTCACAGGTACAGGTAGGCACTGTGTGGCAAGCCACCTCTTCTGACAAATGCGCCAAAGCAGCCCACTTTAGGAACAGTGTTGTCCAAGTTCATTAAAAATAAACAACAATTTAGCAGGAAGTTCAGTTCCTGCTTTTGTGTTTCACTGCTTGTACGTCACTTCAACTACATACCGTACAGCACTGGAGGAAGAACGTCTTTGCATGCTCTTGCCTGCTCTTGCATGCTCCGGCTTGATTTTAAAAAGAAAGATATGTGTGATAACAGCAGCAATCCTGTTTTTCTGTAGGTCCCTGGAGGTCCCGAGTCTCCCACAGTATTCAACAGGGTTACTGCTTCTATAAGGTCTTTTTCCCAGCTTTCCAAGTAAGTCATCCTATTTCTTAAGTTTCTGATACTTTAAACTTCAATAAATGCTTTCCGTCTTGAACTGTTGCATGCGTATCAAACTTTTTGTAATACAGCAAAATATATAAATATATATATATATATATATATATATATATATATATATATATAAATATATATTTTTAAATAAGTCACACAAAGTTTGGTGAATAGGGCGTGATTAACATTTAACAGGAACGCCCTACAGAGCTGATAATGTAGCAATATTCCTGAAGGGTGTAAGTTAAGAATCTTTTATTGATTGATGATTAGTCTTTGGTATCCTACAGGAAAGAAACAACATTTCAGCAGCATGTCCTGTTCTAACAAACACTTTTGCAAAAGAAAATGTATTCAAATCTACTGCTTGAAGTTGTAGCGTTTTTTCATTTGGACCCAACCATATTTTATAGTAAAAATGACAGGTAAAATAATTTTTTTAGCAACAAGTTGACAAAGTTTGAAGTTTTATTTTCAGCACCCATATAAAGGATACAACACCACCTGACTGTACTTTGTTACTATTTGTATAGATATCATTGGGCATGGGACCGGTTGTAGTCGCTTTTAATCCCTGTAATACTTGTACCATATTTTATTTGATTCAATTTCATTCACTTATTTAATACTGAACACTTTTTCTTCCAAGGAATAAAGGCGAGAATTCAGAAGAGAAGAGTCTGGGAGGGGGATCGGAGGCGTCTGAGGCTGGGGGAGATAGCGGGTACTCCCTGAGCCAGTCCACCTGGTACGATTCTGACCAGGAGGGGGAGCTACTGAGCAAGGGGGGCCAGACCCCTCCATCTCTGACCCCACCTGGTAAGAGACACTCCTGGCACAGTGTAATAAATTGACACCACCAGCACCCTTGTTTGTTCAGAGTAAGGACTCGATTCTTTAAGCTTTACCCCAGTGCAAACACTGTGCATTTAAACTAGAAGACAGACAGGCAGTGTAATGTTAATGAGATGTGTTGTGCTTTGTTAACACTAGAAAGCCCTGTGCGGGAAGGCAGTGCCCACAGTCCTGGGATCAGTCCGGAGAGTGCTGGGGCTCCCAGTGACCCATCATTCCTTCCCGGGACCCTTGAACTGAAACGCTGCTCCTGGCAGCGCAGGCACAGCTTTGAGCAGCAGGGCAGTGATTCCGAGATGGCAGCACAAACACAGGAGGTAAGTGAGAGGGCTTCTTCAGGGCTTGAAACTAGCACTAGCCCCGCACCCAGACCTGGGTTTGAAGAATCAGAGCCTGAGTAAATCTTTCTGATTGCACAGCTTGAGTAAGTCGCCTGAGTCAGTAGTTTTACTAACAGGAGTTGTTCATGCAGCTCTAAGGGAGGAACACTTTCATTAACATCAAACCCAGGACTGGGTGCCAGGCTAGTGCAAGTTTCAAGCCCTGCTTCTCCATCCTCAATAGCTGCATGGAGTTTTTTCTGATTGTTCTTTAATATTACAGATTCCATTGACTGTGTTTTTTTTTTTGTTCTAGTTCAGAATCTATTCTATAAGCAAAATTTTTATTTGAATTTTTGGAACCGGAAATATTCATGCCAGTATTTCTTACTGTCATGTAAGAGTAAAACCTTTGTTTAAGACATAGAGGTGACTATATTCAGCTCCTTATTCAGATCCTTTCTGTGAATTTGAAATATAAATATTGTCCTTCCATGTAGGCGTTTACAGAAGATCTTGAAAAATACCTTCAGCAGAATCATTTGCAGATCACAGTATTGCAACAGGAATTGCTGTTGCAACACAGTGGATTTGAAGCATTGCGCACACAGCTATGCCAAAACGTTTTGCATCACCCTATAGAATTAAACCTGACAAACTGAAGAATTGTACATTTTGAAATCTAACATGAAATACTGTACTACTATTATGGCTTCCGGTAGACTTTTGCGATATCATTTTGTAGTTTCTTTGATTTACATGATGTTAAATAAAAGATCAAGATTCTGTTCATATAGGTTTTTTTTTTTAAATTATGTCTCAATCCTAAAATTCTAAGTGATGCAAAACTTGCGGCCATAGCTGTAGGCTGTCAATACAGTGGTCCTGTACGATATTTGGTGCTGGATTGTACATCACACTTTAATATGCAAAACTAATTAAAAAACCTTCTCCTCTTTTTAAAAACCTTCTCCTCTTTTTGCAGGCGAGAGCTTCCAGAAAGTCAAATGCAAAAGGTGAGGATCACAACCTATATCTCCACTTTACCCTTCCATGTTTACGTACAGCATGCATGCATTCAGTAATGGTTATAAATATTGCATATCTGCATGTTTGTATCATCTAAACATAGATACCACATGCCTTATTCTGTGATGACTGTAGATCCCTTCTGACATGTTGTTCTCCAATGAATATGAAACTTTTAGACACAAGAAAATGAAAAGTTATCGTATAACATGATGCAAATGTGTAGGTATTGATTTCTTAGATTATTGCAATATTATATGACCAGTGCAATCTCTCTGACATCGTGATTGAAAATCCTGTGATAAAACCACATGGCACAGTCTGTTTAAACAAGCTTCATAAACAGCCCATTGACAACAAAGCAGCCTGTCTCTGAATAAGTGATTTGCTTAAAGTCAGATGCTTAACTGACTTGGTTAAAAACCATTACCTTAAAACAAGACCAAAGCACTTGTCATATAATAGCTGTAGCTGTAACTGTCTCCCTTGGCCACCTCCTCGTTCACACGCTGTGCCCTGCAGTTACCGCTTCATTCACACCCTTCTCTGGGTGAGTCTCACTGCGGTGCTGTCAGTGTTTCCAAGGGTCTGTGTTTTCTGTGCACTCGGTCAGTCTCACTGTGGTGCTGTCAGTGTTTCCAGGGGTCTGTGTTCTCTGTGCACTCGGTCAGTCTCACTGTGGTGCTGTCAGTGTTTCCAGGGGTCTGTGTTCTCTGTGCACTTGGTCAGTCTCACTGTGGTGCTGTCAGTGTTTCCAGGGGTCTGTGTTATCTGGCACTCGGTCAGTCTCACTGTGGTTCTGTCAGTGTTTCCAAGGGTCTGTGTTTTCTGTGCACTCGGTCAGTCTCACTGTGGTTCTATCAGTGTTTCCAGGGGTCTGTGTTCTCTGTGCACTCTGTGAGTCTCACTGTGGTGCTGTCAGTGTTTCCAGGGGTCTGTGTTCTCTGTGCACTCGGTCAGTCTCACTGTGGTGCTGTCAGTGTTTCCAGGGGTCTGTGTTCTCTGTGCACTTGGTCAGTCTCACTGTGGTGCTGTCAGTGTTTCCAGGGGTCTGTGTTATCTGGCACTCGGTCAGTCTCACTGTGGTTCTGTCAGTGTTTCCAAGGGTCTGTGTTTTCTGTGCACTCGGTCAGTCTCACTGTGGTTCTGTCAGTGTTTCCAGGGGTCTGTGTTCTCTGTGCACTCGGTCAGTCTCACTGTGGTGCTGTCAGTGTTTCCAGGGGTCTGTGTTCTCTGTGCACTCGGTCAGTCTCACTGTGGTGCTGTCAGTGTTTCCAAGGGTCTGTGTTCTCTGTGCACTCGGTCAGTCTCACTGTGGTGCTGTCAGTGTTTCCAGGGGTCTGTGTTCTCTGTGCACTCTGTGAGTCTCACTGTGGTGCTGTCAATGTTTCCAGGGGTCCGCAGTACCGCCAGTCGCAGACGTATCTCGTGTCGGGAGCTGGGCAAGGCTGACTGCGAGGGCTGGCTCTGGAACAAGAAGAAAGAAAGCAGCGTCTTCGTCACACAGAAGTGGCAGCGCTTCTGGTTTGTGCTGAAGGGCCCCTCGCTGTACTGGTACAACAGCCAGCATGTGAGTGTGACCTTTAAACCGTGTTCAGCATGGGCCTTCACTGACTCCCTTTACACAGCTCCACTTCCCTTTGGAGTATTCCCTGTGTCACCGTGCAGCTTGGTGCTCTGTTCTTGTTGCTCAACTCTGCCCAAACTGCCTCACAGTTATGAGGAGCCCCTGAATGTGTCTGCACCAGGTTTGAATGGAGTAGCCGCACTGGAAACTGAGAATAACCCTCTTAATGTATCTACAGAGCAGGGACAAGCTGTGGTCATGTGACCTTCGCCATGTTGCCTGTGCGAGAAGGACCACCCTTTTGGGGTTGAGGGAGCAGTTTCCTCCATGCCTATCCAGTCTCTTATTTTGTTTTATTTGGACTACTGTCTTATGAAGGCAGCGGTCAGGTTGAACCTACAGTACTGTGTGTGATAACTGTGGGGTTACCTAAAGATTTAAAAGCAGCTCTCTCCTCCATGTTGGTCTGTTCCCCTTGCTTTGCTGAATAGTTGACAGCTATGTTTCTGTGCCATCCTGCTTTACAGAGTTTGGGACAGGTTGACTGAGTTTAACATTTCTTCTGAAATGGAGTGTCTGTGTAGATATAATGTATTCAAAACCTGACATTTTTCTGAAAGGTTAAAGAGTTTTATCTTTCAAATTAAAACATCAGTTGCCAC
The DNA here is from genome assembly GCA_030684275.1 of Acipenser oxyrinchus oxyrinchus. NCBI lineage: Eukaryota > Metazoa > Chordata > Actinopteri > Acipenseriformes > Acipenseridae > Acipenser > Acipenser oxyrinchus. Next base: position 1,435,683 of record CM060289.1, read on the forward strand.
TAGACTCACTTCATAATATCTTTTTATTTGATTTTTTTTTGCAGGAAGAGAAGGCGGAGGGTTTCATTAATGTCTCTTCATACAATATTGAAAGTGCTGGCGAACACAAGAGGAAATAGTAAGTCTTTAACTGGAGCGCTGGTCTACACGTCTTTACAACAGCAGATGGTATTTGATCAGTGGGGCCCTATTCATAAAACTAAAGATTTTTTTAAGGAATGTTTTTGTTAAAGATGGTTTTGCTAAGGACTGTTTTTATGTAAAACCCTTATTCACTAATTTAATCAAGCTTGATTAGAAGACAGAAGATTATTCTCATTTTCAAAACGCTGTTTAAGAACATTCCTTTATAAGTGTTTTGCGAATAGGGCTCAGTGTTTAAAGCAGTTGTTATACTGAAAATTCTATTCTTGGGTTGCTGTTTACTATATTATTCCATGGTTTACACTTAATTAATCAGCTAGTTGTCTGTCCAGTTTTTTTAAGGTAGTTGGTACTTTATACAGTTTTTTTTTAAATTATTTAATCTTCAGCTGGTTTCCAGAAATAAAAGTTGCCTGTTATTCGTTGTTATTAATCGAGAAGTTCCTCTGTACTGATATGAATTTACTGGGGAGACCGATGCATGATATTTTCAACATGGGCTTCAATACGTCAAAACTGTTTCAAAGAGTTTATGTCTAACTCCTTACAGTTGAGAATGATTCAAAAGGCAGACGATTATATACACTGTATTTTAGTGGTGTACCTTTCTGGGATTTTGTTTTACAGTGTGTTTAAAGTCTGCCATGAGAGGTTTCGGACATTTTTCTTTGCTGCGGACAATGTTACAGATATGAGCAAGTAAGTATGGGGACCTAGTTTACTGTAAAAGCAGCGTCATTCAACCTTTTAACATACTATTCGTACCCAACACCTGCGTTCAATCGAACACTTGAAAACCCAGTTTCCTAGACAGCATTTCAAATGGGCATGTTCAGGGTGCTGGACTGGAGCAGCAGACTCACTCACTTTGAAGGCCTAGGTGAGGATCCAGATCAGATCACACAGCACAGCTGACAGAGAGGCCCAGGACTGACTGGGGGGTGTTCAGATCAGGACCGAGGTGTTACAAGTTCACAAATAGAAACAGATGAGCATGCACATAGTTGTGTAATCTCTAATCTCCATCCATGTATAGTAAAAAGAATTGACGACGTGGTTTCAGCATTTCAGCCTTCGTCATTGAGATGAGTAGGCACTTATTTTGCTCACCCGACACCAGGCAGGATATATGCAGGGTCTACTGGTGCTGTACTTTATCAGGATGAGGATACAGTTACAGAGAGGGTAAAGGTGGCGTGCGCTGTCTATACTGGCTTACACGGTTCCTCTGAGTGATGAAACTAAACCTCAGGTTTGGAACTACAAAGCCTAGAATTCAATTTAAAAAACATAAACTACATTTGCTGAGGGTATATTTACTGAGGGTATATTTACTGAGGGTATATTTACTGAGGGTATATTGCCAGGGATGACACACCACTCTTGCTAGAAGGAGCTGCAGGGTATCGAATGTGGGTGTTGTTTTGCTTTCGAGGCCTCAGGTGTCATTATTGGGAGTTATGAATGAAAGCTAACCTCAAGACCATCTGTATTTTAGGGAATATTGAATTTCTTTGTTTTGACATGCTATGTTGTGTGTTGCTGTTCGCTTTGATGCTTTTTTGTGCTTCTAATGTGTTTGACATCCTCTTCTGCTTCGAAAGGCTGCATTTCTGAAATGTGTTTATGTAACTGTGCTTTTCTTGTTTTTTCTTTGCCCCCCAAGGTGGATCAATTGCTTGATAGCCGGTATACTAAAAGACAAGCAGTACAGCAAGAATTTCCCAAAGAAAGAGGAAGGTAGAGTTTCTGCCCATTTCATATGAATATCCCCCCAGCAGTGCCAGCATTATGTTTCCCCCCCTGGCTGTCATTTATATTATTATTTTATATCTTGTCCACTGTTATCAGCAGAATATGTATATACTAAACACTTGCTTTAGAGACAACAGCGATCTGCTCTTCAGGTGTGTGGAAGCTAATGCAGTGGATGATCCTAGCTCACAGTATAGGTGTCTGTAACATGTATAGGATATACACAGGCTCAGTTGTAGATAGGACTGTTTGATGGACAGTGAAATACAACACAAAGTCATTTCCTTAAATAAATCGGGTTCTGTGTGTTATTGAGCATACAAGAGTAGTATTTAAAACACGCTGATGTCAGGTCACTTTATGTCTCTGCTTTCATTAGTCTTTCATCTTCTCCATGGTGTGTTGGTTGATGCAAGCCTACACAGTCCACACACTCTGTGCCAGGGTCGCTATTGATTTTTAATGCAGTGCCCGCTGAGCACACCATCCCTTTCAGATAAGGAGTTGTCATGGCAACCTGGTGTACTCACTTGAGCTTTCAATTGCTGGTGTCATCTTTTGTGTCTGGTTTTATTAAATAAATACCCCCCCCGCCCCTCGCTTTGCATGCCTGTGGCCTTTTATACCTCCCTCCCCATAAAATCATTTCTGTTTATTGGATCATCAGTCACACTGCCATAAAAGATTTTCATTAAAGAGGAAGTCTTTTTAAATCATACTTACCTTGCTGAATTATTGTTCCCAGGTTATTTTCTTCTATCCTGGCACGCTGCTTCGCTCTTTCAGTTTGTGTAAACGCATGCACAGCCCCTAACAGTCCCTGCTCGCTGTCATCAGTCAGGGCTATTGCTTCTGCTTCTCAAAATCCTACTGGAGAATGACACTGTAGTGCGGTCAAGAGTCCACTTCTAAATACGTGCATGATACAGTCTGTACCCCAAACCCCAAACCGACCCCCGGCAGAAATCGAGAAAGGGATATTAAACAAGACAAAACTATGGTTATAGTGTGCAACGTCGCTTTGCATGCAACTTGAGAGCTCAATAGGATGATATGCTGGGTACATGCAGCACAGCAGTCAAAACAGGCAGATAGCTGGAACCAGGAAACACATTTCACACACTGTCTTTGTAGTTGCATGTTGTATTTTTAATTGATCTCAAAAAGCCCCAATTAAACTTTCCCTAGAATAAGTTCTGTTTGAATCACTGTGATGTGTTTTAAATGCCATGCAACAGGTTTTTGCAAGTGTTATTTTTCATGAAGTAGAGAGGAAACAAAATGTTTTGCACGTTTAGTTTCTGATACTCAAAGCAAATTTTGCAGGAAACTGCAATGTAGGATTTCAGAGGAACGAAGAACAATTTCCCACCCTGTCATTCTGCATGGGTTAACGAACAACTCTGGAAATCAAAGGGTCCAAATGTTCACATAAGTTACTAAACTAAAGGCCCGGTATTTGCACACTTATAATCATGGCAGCTTATTTCCATGTGCAGTACTCCACCTGCTGGTGAAAATGGCATTTACATGCAGTGATGATCATCTATGGAGGGGAGAACCGTTCCTGAAGAGTGAGCGACAGCTGTTGAATAAGTGACCAGTCAGATAAAGTGTGTTTATGTTAATAATGATTGAGCTTTCTGGCTCTTTCTATCCACCTGTGCAGACTGTTACAGCGAGACCGAACCCGAAGACGAGGACTCGAGCTCCCCACGAGCTCCCAGACACAAGGCTTACACAGTGAGTAGCGACAGTGCCTCGTTTTCTGTAACCGTCCCCTTCTTGCTGTCTTTCAAATGTTATTTTTTTAATAGCTCTGCTTTCATTTTCTTATACCTGATTGTATACCTGTGTTCAAGAGCTGTTTTTTCAGCTCTAGTCACCTGTCATAGATATATGTAACAGTTCTAAGCTTTGAGAATCAGTTCTAAGCTTTGAGAATAAGGCCCAAAAAAAAAAAAATCAGAGATTGAACTGGTTTGGTTTGCGATTCCCTTCCACAGAAACGACAAAGTGACGGGGTGCAGACAATATCAAAAGGCAAAAAAGGGAAAGATCCCAGGAATAAAGAAAATATACCCCAGAGTGGAGGAGCCACCTCGACGGCAGAGAAGACCCAGACAGGTAATGAGCAATACACACCCAAGGAGAGGGACTAGCAAATGTGTTGAAAACCGAGTCCACTGCATACAAATCCCTTTGTCTCAGCTATTCACTTGTGCATTCCAAGTCTTAATTCAGACTTCTTCTCCTGTGGTTCCACACTCCGGTCCTTGAGATCTATTCCAGTCCAGGTCTTTGTTCCAGTTAAGATTCAATTCATCATTTTTTTTCAAATGCATGTCATAAAAAGAAACTGTGATCCACTCTATAAAAGGTGCCAGAAAGGTGCATGTCTTGTGGTTAGGTTTGCATATTACTCTCGTCACTTGTTGTATGAATATATAGCTGAGTTAAAGGATGCACAAAGCTTCTCGTGTGCAGCCTTGTTTGACATGTTTCAGTTTTGAATTCTGCATTGTTTTTTTAGGGGTCAAGGATGACATGGACAATCTGTACGATCGCATCAAAGAGGGAGGGGTCTCCCTCATTGGCAGCCAGCAGCTGTCCACCATGGATCACTTTAGGAAATCCTTCATCAAGCGGAACAAGAACCCGGTGATCAACGAGAAAGCGCTGAGACTCCGAGCGCTCAAGAGCACGCTCAAAGTAAGCTACAGAAGAGTGTTCTCTCCACACTGCTCTAAGGGTTAGGCTTTCTGCAGCTCACATTTCATACCTGTTTAACACCCTGCTTTGTGTGCGCTCTGTTTCTGCTAAGCTTACAAACGAATGCCTCTTTTCAACCATGGGAAAAGGTGAATTTCTGAAGTTGGGTGGTTTTAAAACTGACCACTAGGGGTGTGCAATGGTCAATTTTGTCATTAAAGTTACCAAAGGGAAAATCGCAGTTGGAGTGGGGATTGAACATATTCCATACCTGTATGAAGTTGCTCTTTTGAGTACATGTGTGTAACTACACATTGCCTATAGCTAATAGCCTGTGTTGCAGAACGATGTTGCTTTTACAGCAATATGAACTCTTTTATTTGCGTTAGGCAAAAGAGGCGGAGCTTCACGTCATCAGCACAATCCTGGACGACCCAGAACTGACGTCGCAGAAATTCAAAGAGTGGAAAGTCAAAAACGAAGACCTCTGCAATGAAATTGCGAAACTGGCCAAGGTGAAGACGTTGTTTCAAGGTGACCAGCCTGCCTCGCTGTGCAGCAGTGAATCAGGCATGGATGAAGAGTTGCCAGGCTCAGCCACTGACTCTGAACTCAGGGTGCCTGAGGTGGACAGTCTGGCGGGTTATAGAATAGAACGGGGAGAGTCGCTGGTGGATGATCAACCGCCAAGCCCAGGACTAGAGTGTTCCCCGCAAGTGATGATCTCTGAAGCAAAGCCACGTGACTCACTTGAAAGAACAGCTCACGGCAATGCCACAGTAAGCAGTAGCCATGCGACGGTCAGTGTCTCTTCAGAGGATTATTTCTTCATATAGGCAATTCAGCCTATAACATTCACAGCAACTAATATGGAGACTAATGACTCTCCTGTCCACTGAGCGGGTTCCATTTCACTAAACAGTTGGGGAAAGAGAAAACGAAATAGTCTGCTGCGTATGGTGAAATGTGGCTTTTACTGCAAGCTTAGAGTGATGAATTCTGTGGCAGCATTTTCAAACAATAATATGAACTGTTTTATAAGTAGACCGCTCAAATTCAGGAGCTGAATTGGGCTAAGCAAAGGCCACTATTTTCAAAATGTTTATGTGTATATATATATATATATATATATATATATATATATATATATATATATATATATATATATATATATATATATATATATATATATATATATATATATATATATATATATATATATATATATATATATATATAGAAAGCACATGGTAGTATTACCTCTTTAAGCAAGGATTTTGCCTGGCTGGGTATCATGCTCAGCATTATAGGCTAGATTCTCAAAGCCATTTCATCCAAAACGTCATTACCATGATCCGATAGTAAAACCACAACCAGTAAAGATACCAAAGTGAGTAGTGTGATTTTGATCATTATTTCGTTTTGTTGTTAATAGCGTTTTTTTACTTTTAGAGAAATGAGGAGCCTGTGGTCGGTGCACACTGACAATCTGTATTTATGGTGTTACTTTCAAGGTCAACTTTTACAAAACAGTACAAAATGCAGACAGCAGCCTAGCTGAAAATTGATGCAATGACCAGCACTGGCCAGTCATGATCAGAACTGATACTTTTCAGCCGGTTATGCTGATTCAAGAAAAAAAAAAAAAAACCTGTCTATTTCAAATCCCTTTTCTGTAAATTGACATTGCCTATTGTTATAAACCTGTGTCGAGGGTTTTATATACGTGATGGTTATCCAGTAAAAGCTGCTGGAATTCTCATCAGGAGTGCTGAAGGAGAGTTCAGAATCCTGAAGGAAGTGCATCAGTCCCATAGCAGCTCTGCTCACCACAGCGAAGCGTCACTGTTATTAAAATAAACCAACCCTGAACATGCCTCAACTAAAGAAGAACTGGAATCCGACTTAATACCTCCTGTCTTTGACAGCATTAACACTCTCATTAAATGCAGTAGAAGGGATTGGTGTTACGATGTGATTATGTTTTGGAGTTATTGGGACTGGTAGTTAAATGCTGAGTTTCATTCATGTTACTGTATCTAACTGTATCTGTCGGGTTTGAACGATGGATATTGTCCTTGCACGATGGATATTGTCTGTATTTAGGATCTTACAAAACAAACAAAAAGATTTTGCCCCACCTGTTTTACTCAAAGGGACAGGTGGTCAAACAAAGTTGAAAGGTCGCATTCCTACATGCCTGTTCTTTCGAGAACGAGGAAGAACGTGTTATGTTGAGAGAACAAGGATACCAAGCAGCAGTGACAGCAGTGGATAAAAAGGGAGTCCGTTTTTTTAGGTTGGCACAACAAAACGGAGAGCATTTGAACCTATTTCACTTTTCGAAAATCTGTCCCCAAAGTGCCTGTATATTGAATAACTATACAATGAGTCGAGGGTGTGGTTTAGTTTGTGTATAAATTGTAAACGAATGATTGTATATAGCTGAGGTTAAACGATGGTCTAATTCATGATTACAATATACAACTAAATGTGTTATTACTGTAAATGTACTGTAATTACTGTCATACAGTGTGAACAAAATGTAAAAATAAACATTTTAGTAAATTGGTATTTTTTTTCTATTTAAAATATGATCTCTTGTACTCAGAAAAGGGCTTAAACTGTTATGTTGTCCATAATGCACCCCAAGATATTTTGAGTTTTTCTGCATTATTCCTACACCTTGTTTTATTGCTTCATTTAAAACATCATTGGTAATGAGCAGGCAAATGGTTGTAGTGCAAATTTAAATTAAAACAAATACTCAATTAGATGCAGTAGTGAACAATAAATCACTCTTCTCAGATGAGCGCAATAAATCATTTCCAAGTGTATCACTTGTTTTTGCAATTCCTGGCCTGAATTTAATTTTTTGAATACAGTAGTTAATATACAAAAAAAAAAAATCCAGATTATTGCATGTTTATGGAATGTTTGTAGTATTTTACAGTCAGAAACTTTGGGACTTCTTTATAAATCATTTGTCTTTCTTGGCTTTGAGTTTACCAAATGACCCTACAATGCCAGACAGGCACTGCCAAACATTCCATTGTAATCATGTGATTATGCTTAGGTTGGCCCCACCCACGCTACTAATTTATTGAAGCTACATATTGATTAACAACACCGTTCCTTATGTGCGTTGTTTGTCATTGTGTTACCCAGACTTCTGTACCAGTTTCAACATTTACTGCTGCACCTCGGGTAGCTACTGTATGTGTGAATGACTAATTTTCTAATTATGATCGTGCGGGCATACTGAGTGACGTCATGTGCGACGAACGTTCTTGAATTTACAGAATAGTGCACATGACAAACGTCATAAAGCAAAACAAATTGTGTAAACGTGGAGCAGACAGGTGAAGCGCCACATGGCACCGAGTGACAATAACCTAGACCTAGAAAAGGTATTTGTCTAAAGCCACGAAGAATGGAAAACACAACAGCATTTACGAGAAAGGTAAGTTCGATATTCATTTCTTTTTCATCCTTGTCGCTGGCCCACAATAAAAGCGCATGCATTATCGGTACACGAAAGCCAAGCAGGTCTTACAGTGGATTATCTGATTTTTAATATACACAAATCCCGGTGGTTTATACCGGTGTTATTACTATCACAAGATAAAAGAAAGTATTAAAAGTATTATATTTGATTATTAAAGAAAGAAAACAAATGTTTTTGGGTAGGTTTTGTTATAAACACGTTGGTTGTAATATCATTTAATAAATGCGCAACTGAAAAAAAAAGAAGAAACTCGTTTAAAGCTAATTGTGTTCTGCGATTAGAACCAAGAGGTAATAAATACAGAATTATTGTTTGTAGCTTCATGTTAGTTAGACAAACCAGTAAATACATACTTTAGGCATAATTCTAGGTAATATTTTATCCTATATTAGTTAAGTTTCGATTAAAGACGGATTAATTAAAAACTATTGGACAAGTGCTAAGAATTCAACAACATGCAATTCATCAACAGTCGTCTGTAGTTCGCCAACTCGCCACCAGGCGGTACTATTTCACCATTTCCCTGCGTCTCAAACCGAACCTACGTTGTAATCAGCTTTGTTCCCTGATCAGCAGTGTGCAGTACAATATGCAAAAATCATATATAATTATATATAATGCCATTTTGAATTGTTTTTGAGTAAGGCTCCAGCTATAGCATAGCTGATAACAGTCTGAAGATCTCTGACCGTCTAACTGTACAATTTCAAATCTTCATTGGGAAATTAATATCTTTATTAAAATATATAAAAGTCACACCATTGGTCTCATAATAATAATTAAGATGAGCATACTGATAAACAAATTATACCTGTATACCCTTTAGCATTTTGGTTTGTCAGTTTTGAAGCTAAAATGAGTGTTCTTTTTGTATTGTTTTCATATTTGCACAAGCAAGTCTACCAGTACATTTCTTGTGCTGAATATATCTTTGTTCTTGGCTTTTCTTTTTTTGTGTTTTTCATTTAATACAGTTCAAATGTAAAATCACTTCCTGTGTTGTAGGTCAGATTTTCTCTAACAGTCTGACTTTCAGAACTGGCAGTCGTGTGAACCGGTCTGCCTTACCCAGCATGCCGTGCTCTCCCCCCTCGAAGCAGTTGGGCTGTTTCCTTTTACTGTGTTTTGTTTCTGTAATGTAGAATTGTGAGAAGCGCAGGAAAAGTTCAGCAGCTAAGGATGAACCTGAGCTTGAAGTCATTGACTTTAAAGAAGTCCTGCAGGTTAAGGTGAGAGTTAATAGTAAAAGGCCAAATCATATGCATATGTTTTAAAGATTTAAAAATATTGATTGGATTCCAAATAGAACCCAAAAAGTTCCAAAGGGGAGGAGCTTGAGAACTAAATTCCATCGCACTGTAGCTTTCCAATCGAGGGCTTTGAATTGCCAAGCCACCGCTGTTGGCTCAGTTGAATTCAGGGCTGTCCTGGATGCCATTGATAGTGCACCTCGCTGACAGTGCTCCGAGTGTGTAATTTGTTGTCCAAGCCCTGGCTGGTTTATTTCCTTATTGATTTATGTATTCTAGGATGACCAGCAGGTGGAGAAGTATGTGTCCCACGTGCTTGTCGGATCGCTTATAGATCACATGGTTTATAAGATGTGTATCTTGGGTTTGATTATCGGGAACTCCATTATGATTGCCTGCCAGACCAACCCATACATTGCCGAGGTATGAGAACACAGCACACTGTTTTATTTCTTTTAAGTGTATTGATTTGTTTCTAGTTTCCTGTTGTGGTGCCTCCCCTTCTCCACAATCACTGTGGTTTATCCCTTTGATCTTAATCTTTTCCAGACATATGATACCGTGTTCAGTGTGTTCGAACACATGGTCCTCACAGTGTTTATCTGGGCGATTCTTGTGAAATGGTACTATGGGTTTTATATCTTCTGGAAGGTAAGAATTTGCTACGAGGGAAGGCAATACAATATGTATGCAACATTTGGAAATATTAGCTCTTGTCTTTAATTATCATTTTTTTCATGAGAAATCTAACCGTTAGAGAGTACGTTTTCACTGTCCCCTTGTTTTTAATGCTTGTCATTGTTTTATTACATTTACTCAAATTCTGTACTGTGTTACGTTGATTTCTAAGTTCAGGAGCTGCTAGTTCTGAATACATAGGCTAGATCTGCTAAAGTGTATTTAGAAAAGTAAGAACTAAATTCTCTTTATACATTCAGTATTGCACTTGATGAGAAACACATTATTTATTAAATTGCCCTTATTCTCTCCTGTTTGTGGTTCGACATTTCCCTTATGAAAGTTTCCCACAGTAAAAGCACAGCAAAGTGTAATAAAGCACAGTGAAAGCATGGTAAAGCTTAGGTAAGCATTCTAAAGCACAGAGAGGCATGGTAAAGCATATTAAAAAACATGGCACACCAGGGTAAACTATGGTAAATGCATTGTATAATCATGGGAAAAGTGCAGTGCAGAAATACCGTAGTAAACTTTTATAAGGGTCATTTTTCTTTAATCCAGTCATAAGGTTTAACATCAATCTTTTCTACTGCCAAAACAGTCCCCTTCTGTTTTTAGGATGGCTGGAACATCCTGGACTTCCTTATTGTCCTGTCCCTGGTTCTGGGGCCTGCTGTGCAGGTCTTTATGAGCAGTAAGGTGTTGAGGATTCTTAGGTGAGGAGTGAGGGTTGGGGAGTTTTAAAAAAAATAGATACTTTACATATTTAAGACAAAGCTAAAACAGAGTTGAAGCAGCCATTTAAAACAGGAGTCTCAAACTCCTGGAGGGCCGCAGCGTCTTCTGGCTTTCGTTCCACACAACCTCCACACAAAAGGCAAAGCTATAAACAACTAGGTTATTAGACAAACTTCATCAGTGTGGTTTTCACTGTTTTAGTGGTGTTTTGTTGATTGTATTGGTCTCCATTATTGTGAGGATATGTCGATGCTGGTGGTGCAGGTCATGGTACTCCAACAACTGGGGGTGGGACATGTGTTTCCTTAGAAAGTTAAATTAGTGTGTTTGTGGATCTGTGAGCTAATAGAGAATTATCTGAGCTGAGCCGAGCCACACATTGGGGACACACTGGGATTCCAATGTGTTTGTTGAGACACCTTGTGATTGGTCACTGGGATTCCAATGTGTTTGTTGACACACCTTGCGATTGGTCACTGGGATTCCAGTGTGTTTGTTGACACACCTTGCGATTGGTCACTGGGATTCCAGTGTGTTTGTTGACACACCTTGTGATTGGTCACTGGGATTCCATTGTGTTTGTTGAGACACCTTGTGATTGGTCACTGGGATTCCAATGTGTTTGTTGAGACACCTTGTGATTGGTCAGTGGGATTCCAGTGTGTTTGTTGACACACCTTGTGATTGGTCACTGGGATTCCAATGTGTTTGTTGAGACACCTTGCGATTGGTCACTGGGATTCCAGTGTGTTTGTTGACACACCTTGTGATTGGTCACTGGGATTCCAATGTGTTTGTTGACACACCTTGCGATTGGTCACTGGGATTCCAGTGTGTTTGTTGACACACCTTGTGATTGGTTTGCAGGGTGCTGAGAGTGATCCGCAGCATACGGGGCCTCACTGCCCTGCGTGGCATCGCTATGATGGTCCAGGTCATCTTACAGTCCATCCCTGACATGGCTAACATCTTCCTGCTCCTGGTCATTTTCATGCTGGTAAGGAGCGCCACAAAAACCCTTCAGCTGCCTGCGTCGTCCCCTCATTGCCACAGTACCCACTACCTTGCACCGAATAGCCAAAAACGACTTCTGAAAGCTGGCACGCTGCACAGCACAAGGGTACGTCCCACCAAACATCAATCACTGGGTTTGGACAATTCATTAATTCATTAGAAAGACCTGCCATATCACAGTCAATGGGTGTAGGGCCGCCAAGGGAGGCATGGACGACACTGATTCATAAGAACATAATGTCTATTACCAAAGCTCTAGTCCTGGTATTTGTTGATCCCCACAGGTGTTTGCTGTGTTTGGTGTGACGTTGTTTGGGGCCGATGTCCCGCAGTCCTTCGGAGACCTGGCCACAGCCATGTATTCCCTCTTCATCTGCATCACTCAAGATGGCTGGATGACAATCTATAAAGATTTTCAGTACGGATTACAGATTGAGTACCTTTCTAAACCAGGCAACGGGAAACAGTTTAGTTATCACAACAGGATGAACGTTCCCTTGTGTATAATTGATTCATATTCCTAGTTATCTTCTAACTCTAATTCAGTAGTAGATAATGTAAGTTATGTAAGTATTAACACACAAGAAGGCATGGGCTGTACTGAGTGGCTTCAAACACATGGGAAGTGGGTTGTATCAGTGCAAACCACGCATTGAAGTGTGTTAGTGGGCTTCTGAAAAGGCTGGTGCTGAATTGGGAATGACAGAAAAGTGCACAGTTTCTCATTACTGGGATTGAATATCCAATAGTGCATTGTTACTTTTTAATTGCATGACTCCCAACAGAAAGCTCATGTTTTTGTTTTCCCCGCAAGAATGAACAAGCCCTTTCTTTTCTATTTATAGAGCCGAAGGTGACGGTCTGAAGTATGGGGCTGCTATCTATTTCTTTGTCTTTCTGACTGGTGGGGCATTTATCTTTGCCAACCTGCTGGTTGCCGTGGTGACAACGAATCTGGAGCTGGCAATGACAGAGTATGAAGACGTGACAGACGACAAGGGAACAGCACCAGCCTCAACAGTGAGTGCTTGTAAACAAGCTGAGTCCCCTGTTTCTCATGCGTGATCACGAATGCATTGTGGAAGTTCATTCCAAACATGCTCGGTTGGATTGAGGTTGAGATTGTGGTGACAATGGAAGATGCCTCAGTTGTGCTGAACTGCCTAGTTGCATATGACCATCACTGTGTCTGCTAAGCACAAGGTTATTTGCAAACCTCTGACCCTGAATCTACCCCCGCTTTACCATGTAGGAGAAACCTGAAGAAGACCTTGTGAAAGATCTGGAAGTGGTGCATCTGGAGCAGGTGATAAGGGAGACCACTATGACCCGTCGGCAGAAGCCCCACAGGATCAGCTCCCTGGAGAACCTCACCATTGTGTCATTCGAGCAGTTCTGTGTCGTGCTGGAGGCCATACAAAAGAACAGGAAGGACTACAGGATAATCCGACAGGAGCTCAATGGGTACTGTTACTTCTGATGTTTTTTTACCTACATTAAGCAACTTGGGATTCAAAAGCAAAATGGTCAGAAGGTTGACTACTTGACCTGTTTGAAGTCATGGATAATCCACCTGTTGTGGATGTGATCGATAAAGACAGCGCTGCTTTGTGTCCCCTGTTCTTTAACCTCTTACGTGCACAGTGTATATTGAAGCAGTATTGCATGACAGGGTGTAGCTGTGGGATATCTCCAACCCTGGAAGTGGCAATATCCCACAATGACACACACACCCAGGAGTGCGATATTGGGATTAAACCATGACTAGGAAAAGGTTTGAAGAGAATAACCCGTTGAAATGAATGGAAGGGTAATCTATGCCATTGTATAATTAAAATGGTGATGATCTGAGCATGATCCCACAGCTTGGAGTCTGAAGACCAGTGTTTCTTATAAGTTTTACCTTCGTGTTCTGATTGACTTCTATACCTAAAATGCCGTGTCTGCCTTGTGTGAATGTTTAGTCTTTGGATACACGGGAGGCAGTTAACATCAGCACCCTGTAAGTACAGTGCTGTGATAGTTTCTGCTGTCATTCCAGCATTGCTGAAGAGGTCCGCGGGATCCTGTTCAACCGAGAGCAGGAGCAGGAGGTCATCATGCGCAACAAGCAGGTGCCGATGCTCAACGAGAACCTCCTGATGAACGAAATCGCTTCTGGGAAGACCGGGGACATGCTCTCCACGCTCATGATGCTGGAGAAGGTAAAACAAGGAGCTGTGAAGACATGCAAAGAAACGCTCGCCGCTTCTTATCCAATCCAAGGTCGAGCCATTGCTCCCCAGTGCGCCTGGCAGCCACAGATTATGTATTTTTCAATTCAGTCTATTTGGACTGCCTCCATCACAGGTTCCAATGGCCCCAGTCCCCTTGAGGTTCATAGCTTGATTTTAGCAGCGTGATTTCAGTCCTATCGGAATTCTGTAGTAAACATGTAGACAACGCACAGGAAAGGGTTTATTGTCAGGGTAAATATTTTGAATACACAAATACAGCAATTCAACAATGACATCTTTGCACAAAATACCTAACATTCACACTCATAGCTCATAAACTCAAACTTTGATGTTTTTTACCCTTTTACACATGGTGCTTACAAGGGTTCAAAGGACAGGACTTAGAAACCCTGGTGAGTGAGTGAACTTCACCGAGGGTTCAGAGGTAACTCGCTGATGCCCAAATTCTGATCTAAATAATGGAAACTGGGTATAAAGTTAGAGCTAATGGGGTTTGTGATACAAGTAGGCTCATATTGAGACCATATTTAGTAAATATTTTGAGCACTTTTAAAGAGATGCAAGACATGAAGGCAAGCAGTCACCAAAACACCAGGTGAACAGTTTCCCTCTCTTTGTATCAATGACATTATCTCAAGAGCAATGCGATACCAGTTGCTGTTGTCGATTTATGAGTTTGTAATAAGAGTTTGAATGATGGCTTGACTCCTTTTAAATGTGTTTTAACTTCAGGCCAATATGATCGACTCTGGGGGGGCGTCCCCAAGTCTCTACCAGAAGGGCACAGTCCTCCAGTCTGTGATGAAAGTGAAACGGATGTCAATGTAGTTGTGCCCACGCCGACACAGCAGGCTCGATTCTTCTTATACCATCCTGGTGTCAAAGGAACGTCCCTAACATCTAGCTTTACAACCTGTTCAGAATAGAAATTATTTTCTGTTTTTTTCTTTTTTTTGTTTTTTTACCCTGAAATGAACTATTGACCCTCAGGAACCCCCCACCCAAATTCGGTCTTTCTAAAAAAAAAAAAAAAAAAAAAAAATTAACCTGAAACTAAAATCATAATTGTATTCATATTACAGTTCTCAGGTTGAAAGAGATATATTTGAACCCCCCCCCAACAATATTTCAATATTATTGTATTTGTATTACTTTTTATGAATCGGATAATCAATATCTGTTTCTTCCCTGAATAACAATATCGTAACCCCAGGAATAATGTAAACAGTGGCGCTTAGTTGCCTTAGCAACCACTAGGCCCTGTTGTCCACATACAGTTTGTGCTGGCCCATCAGGCATGGTGGCCCTCAGTCAGAGTGTCGAGCTCAGGGAGAATGGGCTTGGAAGATACCCCATATGGTATGACAGACAGAGGGAGAGGAAGTTGTGTGGATAATCTGTGTCATTAATGAGACAATTACAGTGTTTGAACCCATGTTGTGCCCGTTGTGATGGCTTCAGATTGTTTACAGTAATAAAGTTATTTTGACATCCATTAGAATCAGTGTTTGACACATTTAAACCACAAGAGGCATCACATTTTATATATAACTTTATTCAGCACTTCACTAATGTGCAACACAGTAGATATAAGAAACACCTGTAAACAACATCAGTATTTTTTCAGTATATGACAAATCTCATACAATACAACAGGCATTTTACTAGGCTTGTTCGTACTTCAAGCATGAGAAATTCACCTGAGCAGATAACTTTGGTGTCCCTGTTTTCCTGAAGTCCATTGAAACATTACATAAATGCCTTTTAAATAGTTAATAGCACTATTACTGCTTTTACAGCTGTCAGAATGTCAGGTCAAGTACAGGAGACAGTCATGTAAGTCACTCAGAACTAATCACCCTTGACTTGTTGATTTTTGTTTTTCATTGCTTGAAAAACTCCAAATAAAGAGAAATAATCTACTGTAGTGAGTTACCTCTAAGCTCTTCCAAGAGAGGAGTTCTGACAGTCTTGCCTGGTTCTGCTTTACACAAACTACCACTTACGAGAAACCAAGGATTCAACGGGCAATGAGACAAAACTACAGTACCCCCTTGGCTGAGGCATGTATGCAGCTAACATTGACACTTGTAGAGCTAGAGGGTTTCTCCAGTCTGCAGTGCCATCAACACAGCACTGAACCCTAATAAATCTAAGAATTGACTTCGTAGCTGTTCTTGTCTTTGTTCCGAGATCCTATGCATATATTACATTTTGGAAGGCTGAAGCTCAGCGACAGAGCCATCCCACCCAGGATTTCAATGCTACTCCCAATCCAGCCGAAATACAGGGAGCTCCCGCTTCTGTAGCGCGTGTCCAAGTCTGTCCCCAGCACCTGCATTTTGCTGATGTAGAGCCCCAGAGCGGTGAGGCTCAGGCAGCCAGAGAGAATGATGATGATCCCGCTGGCTCCTGCCACGTTGCGGAGGGGGAAGTCCATCCAACAGCGGATCCCGATGCTGGCCAGCACTATCCCAACCCCGCAGAGGGAGAGCGAGCTCAGCATGAGTCCGCGTGCCCAGAGGACGCTGGGGTCCTGCTGGTAAGCTCCGGACACGGGCCAGCAGTGCTTGAAATCTGATGCCACTACCTTTAAGCACGATTCCCAAAGGCCGTCGTGTTTAACAGAGGGGCTCTTGCCCAGCTGGATGTGTCCCTCCCTCCACTGTGGGGTGATTAACGCCGTGAACACGAATACCATCCCGATCGGAGTGCTGACTATCCCAGCGATCATGGGCACGGGGGTACGCATTCTGGGGTCACTCCGCAGATAATGATCCTGAAAGAGAGAATCAAAGGAGGGAACGTTGGTTAAGGCACTTTTTAATATTCTACTCAATTTAGAATGTCCAAGTACACTCCCTCCCACAAGAGATCAAGAGAACTAGTCAGTGGGCGTCCTCCCATCCCATGAGCAAGCCAATTGGCTCTTTACACCTAGGAGCTCAAGTGCAGATGCAGGTGACTTACTGGCCTCTGGAGGGACCAAGGCCAGTCCTGCAGGTGTCTGCTTGAGCTCTCCAGGCTCCTAAGCAGTAGGTTCTGCTGTAGTGCAGTGAGGAGAAACTATCCCTGACGGGAGCTCCAGAGCCAATGTGTTGCTCTCCCTGTGGAATCCCCATTGAAGACCGGCACTTCACTGACTGTGTGGCTCACCCTGCATACCATAGGATCGTGCCTTTACCAGGTGATCCACTCAGGGACCCCATTTTCATAACAGGCTGTTCTGTTTAAAGGATACTTTATATCATCTACAGGTTACATTCTGTTATGTGTGTTCTATAGAATCCAATCGCGTTTGCTTCTGCCACGCTTACTAACTTTTTCAACAGACTGCTCAAAGCTGATTTTTCTGAAACTAGGTGGGGAAGCTTATTAGTGATGCACAGCTTTCACATATGGGCTTCAGTGCACAGCGCAACACTAATATGCTTCCCCACCTCAGTTGAAAATGTTAAAGTCCAAATAAATTCTGAAAAAAAAATAAAACAAAATTAGAAAGATGATCGCCAAACCAATAAAGGACTTTGTGGGAATGTCGCTCTGTTGACAAGAGATTAATATTTATATATTTAAACCCTTGGTTAGAACACCTTTGTTAGTCAATTATTGCATTATAACTTACCAGGAAAACCAAAAAAATAAAGGACTAACCTTGAGCACTGTTTAGTCTCTTTATGGTTATTAAAATTCCAGGTGACTGTCGATGTAACAAAGAGCCACACATTCTTTTGTTGTTTTTTTTAAAAAGAAGCAATTTAACAAGGAGAAATGAGGTCTGTTGTGAAAGCTTACAGGAGACCTCACAAAAGGGCTGAAGGGTCACATTCCTTGAGTCAGAAGCACATAAATAATTCCAGGGTTGCCTTAGCAACTAGGGCTATTGAGAATGTTGAACAATGGAATAAGAGATGGCTGAATTTATTTAAATTAGAAGGCATTTTGACAGATGGAAACCCCTCTCCATCCCTTCCTCCAACACCTCACCCTTTTTTTTTTAGTTTCAATATGAAACCAACAATGGATAAATAGCACACCCCTAGGCTTCCATAATTTGATGCTAGGCATAAACCTAGGCTATGTAGTACTCTTTAGGAATGCATTACAGGTATGTTAAACTATAAATAAATCAGTTTAAACAGCAAATAACAGTACCACTTTAAAACAATTGCATCAAATGAATACGAATTTAACTAGCCGAGGAGTAACTCTTGTTTTGTAGTTACTGGTAATTCATTTTCTAGTTCTGATAATAAAAAATGGCTACAGATTAATAAAGGAACACAAAATAGAATTCAAGTGAAATAATAAGCAACATTCCATTGGAATCCATAGGATTCCGTGACGATCTGCTGCTAGTTTATAAATAAAGACATTTAAAGAGTGTTTAGGGGAATGAAGCAATGATAAAGAAGCACAGTATTTGTGACTGCATTTTTAAATGTGCCCAGTAGGATTTATTTATTTATGACATTATCATTTGAATGTTCTCAGCTGTTACACGACCGTTCTGTGTTACATGACAGAATCAACCTGTGTGTTTTATAAAAGTGTAGCCTAAAGATACAGGTATACCTCACCGAAGACACGCAATAATGAAAAGTAGACAAGGGCTGATGTAATTGTGCTTTTATTCATGGTATGAGCCAACTGAAATAGAAAGTGCATTTTATCTTTAAAGCAAGTACATTCTGAATGATGTTTACTATGTGCAAAAGTGTGTGCAATATCTAATCTAATCAATATAGTTCCATATCTCAAGGAATGGTAAGGGAAAAAAAAGACTACATTTTAATAATGTCCACTGAAAATAGTCTAGAATTCTTGAAAAGGCCAAAACACATACATTTTGTTCTACAAAAATAATGCAGTTTTGGAAAAAGAAAACCCTTTTAAAACCCAAGGCAGGTGCGACACTCCTTTAACTACCTCACCCCATCCTATTAAAAGCTTCACCAATTGATTGGATTTTTATTCGCATTGATAAAGTCAACAGAGAGGCTCGTGATGTGACCCGGGAAGCGGAAGATTACATTCAAATCAAGGCAGACATACTCAATCAAACAGCGATGACTTCTTCACCATCTCTTCTAGTAATCAGCTTCATAAGGCCCGCTGTCTTGTCTGATGAAACACTTCCCCTGGCAGCTGAAATTACACATGAGTACGACCCCTGTCGCTACTTGTATGGACCCCCCTAACCAGCCAAGATACAAGCACGTTCCTACTCTAAATTTGTCCTGGATGTCAACGTTTGGGTCTCTGACTGCTGCCAGGATTAGGTAAGCCCTGCAGGACACTATGCAGACGTAGATCGCTCCCCAAAAGGATATGAATACCCCCGAGGTGCCAATGAGGTTATGATTAGGGGCATCACCCCACCAGCGAACCCCCAGGTGGGCTGCAAGGTAACTCAGGGCTCCCATGACCACAGAGATGATTGCGGTAGCCCGCTGGAGCTGAATCCACCACGACACTGCTATCTCCTCCGGGAGAGGTTTGCACTCAGGGGTGTTGAGGGTTGTCACTTCCCTGCAGGTCTCCCACAGGCCGTCGTAGAAGAAGAGGTCCAGGGAGTAGCCGGGTCTCTGGGGAAATTCTCTCCACTGTGGGGTTATCGTGGCAGCCAGCAGCAGGACCCACCCAACCGGGGTAAAGATGAGCCCAATTATCATGGAACAGGTCACCATGGTTGTCCTCGGGTCTGGGGGTTTCTTTTGTCGGTGGTGCCAGAAGAACTTGAAAATCCAGTGTTGTAAGCAAATCAATTAGATGAATAGAATCTTCTTTGCCTGACAGAGGTTATTCAAGATATTACATTAAGAATGCTAAGACGACTCTGCAGTAACACTTTGGTTAACCAGTTGGTTAATAACAGCTGTAATGTTTTGTCTGTTGTCAACTTACCTAAGCTTTGTGAAATTGAATTGGTATAGTTTTAATTAAATAAAAATGCCATAGTTTCCAATAAATTGATCTGGTTCTTAGTCCAGTAGATACCAGTCTTTCTTAAGAATTAGATTCTGGTTCTGTGTGATAGATGTATCTTAGAGGTAGTTCATAAAAATGGTCCAGTATATTATCTCAGTGCTGTGCAGCTGATACACTCTCAGTTCCAGAACTTGTGATGATTCATAAAAGCGTTCTGAAATATAGATTTTAGTTGGTTTCTGGTTGCAGGTTTCCCGTGAAGAATTATTTTCAGTTTCCTGGCAAACGTTTCTGCATCTCACGATGACAGTATGAATGCAAAGCTAGTCAATACAGTTTCAGTTTCTTCTCTGTAAGCTTGATGTGAGGTGAATTCCAATATGAATCCATTAACAATATCAGCCCAATTGTTCCGTAGGTAATTTGTCTGAAACAGTTGGTGCTGAGGGGCTGCTGCAGCTGTGAATATAGTTGAACTTCAGTGTCTGATATTCTTGAAACCTTAAGTTCACCTTGGTGTGTGGGGTTCTGATGAATGCGTGCTATTTAAAATGTTTCCTACATTATGTTCCTTTGAATGTTAATGAGGTCTTTGAACATGTAAATGAGTTTTCTCCAGGGGGAGAAGTTAAACATTAATTGATATATTACCTGTAAGTTTCCCTATTAATTCGTTCATGTACTCACAGGTAGAATTTGTAACCACGTATTCTACTGTATAATCTTTACAGACGTGAAAGAATTTAAAGTTTAAAAGTCTCTCTTTTATTATAGATTGTATAGGACCTATTCTCAAAGCTTTACCTGGTGAGTTATTTTAAGGTCTGTTTTTTAATTATAAATACTTATGTGATTGTCGGTTTAAAGTTTCATGAATATGATATTTTATATATAATAAAAGACTTTGAAAAAAAACATTCTTTGAGTCAAGCTTTGTGTATGTGGCTATAAAGACCTTTGAGATTGCATATGGGTATAATCCTAGAAACATAATTTATACAAACGTGTCATTTTGTAATAGCAAGAGTGTGTGTGTGTGTGTGTGTGTGTGTGTGTGTGTGTGTGTGTGTGTGTGTGTGTGTGTGTGTGTGTGTGTGTGTGTGTGTGTGTGTGTGTGTGTGTGTGTGTGTGTGTGTGTGTGTGTGTGTGTGTGTGTGTGTAATATTAATTTGGATTTGCTTCCAAGGAGTCCAGAGGAGAAAAACAACTATTTCCGCCTCTCACACCCAACAATGCTACTCTCTGCGATATTACAACTAGGGCTAAATCATTATTCCACAAGAAAGGAAGGTATCGTTATGGCAACAAGCTACAGTTGCTGTGTTAGCCTAGCCTGAAAAGCTTCCTTTTTAAAATCATTGATGAGTTTAGTGTATCCCAGCTCATGTTCCACTGTAATGAAAAAGTACCAGATAACCTTACAGGCATCAGTTTCTTTGCTGCTTTCTGTCAGTTCTGCCGCCTGCACACTGTTGCCAGTTACTGTTCCGTTTCCTAAGAAGCACTTCCAAGAGAGAAAATGATTTTCCTGTGAAGGACGCGTCTTCGAAAAGCTGTCTTTGTGCAACGTTGAAATGTTTGCTAAAACAAAGCCAGCACCGTTAGTGTTGTTTCTTTTCTGAGTTAAAAACAAGCGCTAACAAGAAATCATTAGTTGAATTGGCTGTGCTGTACAAATCCACCGGCCTCACCTGTGACACGCAGCACATTGCATATATGGTGTGTTCCTCATATGATTGTTTATGCGAATGAAATCCCACATGTGCTCTGTGATAGAGAGAAGCTGCATCTCCCTGTGCAAGTCAGTTTCAGTACTGATGGACGTCAGCTACTTGCTTTTGTATTGCTGAGTTCTAGATGGTCCTGCAGCTTTATTATATCCAGACACTTTGACTGATCTAGCCTGTGTTACATATGTCTGCTTCAGGCAATTACAATTGAAGAGCAGCTAGCGAATTAAGGTAAAAGCGATGCTATCCAAAAGCAAAACCACAATATTTAAGAAACTCAGAATGATAGCAAACATGATAAACAGCCACAGTAAAAAAAAATCTGAAAATGTATTGTGACGCTGCTTTCTCTTTAAGAGAATTCTTGACATCTGTAATGAACCGGTTTCTGTTATATTGTGAACAATCTGTATCACACGGCATGCTTTTTATAATGGCAATGTGATCTTTCCTGTATGCTATTTTTAAACATAGACTATGACCTACATACATATATTGGGTCCCAAAACACATTCTACTGCATTTCTAGGAAATATTAATCGTGTCAGAAAGAATTCGATATCATTCTTTCTCAGTGTACATGACCATAAATCGATGAATTGTTATTTTTTTTATACCGTCCAAAAAGAGTACTGACTGTTTTTGATGTGTTGAGGCATTTATGGGATTTTTGGTTACAAACTAAAACCAAAAACCCTATGCATGAATATAACTAAATAAATAACGTTAGCTGTGTTTATATAGACCATACTGGAGACTACGTATACCGTCTGCAAGTGCAGTGTGGCTGTATGGAGGTGTTGCTGTTTATCTGAGCAATGCTGTTCTGGTGCTCGCTGATTCAGCAATAGAAATAGAAAGACAAGACAGCTTGAAAGACGTTTTTCAAGATACGCATTATAACCACAAATGATTCTACATGGACTTTAACCTATCCTGGTGCTGCCTTTAGTGACTAAGTACCTTGTTAATCTGAAATCGATTCGATGACACGCACACACACAGAGTTGCGTCTCAGTCCCCAGTTCATTGATCGCAATCAGAATGATAAAAGTGCACTCACCCTGCTCAGCAGTGCCAGACGCAGTAAGATGCTGGGCAACAACTGAAAGCTTCCTTCCCAGCTCCAGCCATTCAAGACACAGCAGTGATAAAGAGGCTGGCTGACACACTGACAACCCCACCTCCACACTCAGCTAGCAGTGTAATCTGAAAGCATGTTACCTTCTCATTAGAGGTAGAAGCTGTGAAGTAATGACATGCTTTCATCCAAAGGGCAGCGAGGTCAGCCCTTTGAACAGTACTAGTTATTTGATGAGAAGGGAAATCCAAGGAAGCACAGGCACAAAGGCAGATTATTATTTGTTTATTTAGCAGACGCCTTTATCCAAGGCGACTTACAGAGACTAGGGTGTGTGAATTATGCATCAGCTGCAGAGTCACTTAACAATTACGTCTCACCCGAAAGACGGAGCACAAGGAGGTTAAGTGACTTGCTCAGGGTCACACAATGAGTCAGTGGCTGAGGTGGGATTTGAACCGGGGACCTCCTGGTTACAAGCCCTTTTCTTTAACCACTGGACCACACAGCCTCCTTCCTTCCACACAGCCTCCACAGATCCCATCCATTCAAGCTTCCTCAAATGTACTTTACGTTTTCCTAATATTTAATTTTTTTTTACACGTGTGTGCTGGGTGATTCTATGCTGTCGGCTCTGCTTATATCATTATCTGCCATGCTTATTAACTATTCCAGCAAAAACGGCTTCTGAAAAACTCTGATCTTTAAATGAACACCACTGGATTTGAGTCTCTAATCTGTTCTGCAGTGCCATCTAGTGGTACAGTCCAAACATAGCAAGCCAGCGTTTCAGGATGTTTTGGAGACGGCTGGATCTTTATAGCTCATTCCGAGAGTGGGTTTTGAACAAGCATTTTGCATAGAGCTAATGTTAGAGTGTCCTTAGCATTCATCATGGATTTCAGGTTAAACAAAACTGGGTGACATGAATCCCAATGTTAAAGGGACCGATTTAGGAAGTCTTTGCTCCAATGCAAAGTTCTGTCTAAAATAAATTGTTAATATATTTTACATTTTTACCATGGTAAATTGGCACAGTAATTCTGCAGTATTGTATGCGCTATTTACTATGCATTCATCACTTTTATCAGAGGTTTAGCTTGCTTGTATGTGCTATGCCATGCTTATACAATGCTTTCCATATTATTTAAATGTACAAAAGAGAGTGGTTCTGGGTTCTCCCATACCTAATTTGAATCATTATAACGTTGAAAAATCACTGAATCAGGAAGTACTCCACAGGGGCCAGCAACTAGGATTCTCCAGGCTCAGATAGCCAGATAGCTTTTGATCAAGAGACATGGGAAAGGTGAAAAAGTAAATGGAATGCTATTTAAAGCTTTCATAAAGCTAGACAGACAGACAGTGCTTATGGTTTAGACATTGCCATTAAAGGGTTAAATGAAGTACGAACAGTATTCTGTATTCAGCCAGCTAAACGATGTTCTGCAAACGTAGAAAAGAAAGAGTACGCACAACACAATCTTGACAATCAAATTCCAGACATCTTTTATTTCTAGTTTTTAGCTACAAAGGTTTCGGCAAGGTACAACACATTTAAGAGACAATAAAAAAATGATGCCATTCGAGTACAGAGAATGGACGCTGTGCCGCAACATCTACTCAAAGAGCGTATATTATTAATTAGGCCATTGGTCAGACACACAGGACCACTGACAACACTACAGAACAGTTTACAAGTTATGACTGCACCTGAGGCTAAAGCAGTTTATAGTTGACTCTGACCTGTTCAGGTTTTTTACGGTTTTGCACAGCTTAGGTCACTTTCACAATCAACGAAGCCGTTCTTTGCTTGGCAACAGTATAGCCTGAGAAATGTTGTTGATTTTTATCACATAGAAATACTAAAGGAAAAGTAATACATTCAGTGACAAATGCTTCAAGTCTATTTGAATGCATTTATTAATTATTGGCTGCTAATTGTGGATGCTATTCAATCAGAAAAAAAAAACAACTTTCAGTTCGCCTGCCATAAATATTTGTAACACTGGCTAGATTAGCCTAAATGTCTTTTTATGTAAGAGCCATCGCCATCTAGTGCTCTGCCACTTTGGATCAAGTTTCCTTTTGTTTTGCTGGCAATACACTGCAGTGCATCAGATGGTACAGCCACTAATAGAAAGACACTGGCGGAGCTAGGCTACGTTACATGTCCTACAGCAGACAACGAGAACTGAAGAGCAGCTGCAGAGCTCCTAGTCAAAGAACTTACATAAAAAAACACAATATTTGAGTAATTGCAAAAAGAAACATTTACAATGATTACTGACATCATAAAAAAGTGAAAGTAGAATAATATTGTTCCATCATATTGTTCTTTGAGCTGTATTTTTTTTATATAATTTTGTATTCTTTGGTGCAGATGAAATCCTGGACAGCAAACACAAAAGCACAAACATCTGGCCCAATGAGGGGAGTGTCAAGTCAAGCACATAACTGTTTCAACAACAAAAACTCAACTTTGTTATAATACTTGATACCGTAGCTTATTAAGAGAAATCATTTCTGCCAATTACTGCAAATAACAAACCAACAGACAAACTAAAAAGAACCCCAGCCATGTTGTGTTTTTTTTTTTTTTGCGGTGGTAGGATTAGGATACAGATATTGTTAGAAACAAAACTCAAATCTTATTACAAGTTTAGAGATATGATACAAAATACGACCACCAATAAAGAGGTGCAGAAAATTATGAGAAACTGGAAGTTATAGCACACATCGAGTATTAAAAACAATTTCAAAATTTAGCAAGAGCTCTGCAAAAAAGGTAAAGCTACACACCTTAGTTTGAATATTTGTACAAACACTGAAATGTGTTCTGTGGCAAAAAAAAAAGACGCTGTTTGGATTCTTTCGTATATTTATAAATTGCTGTATCAACGAAAACCCATGTATTAATGACATATGAAATAGATGACATACTTTCTACTGTACAGCAGAGCATTTCTCTCCTTTGTTTCATAGGTCATTTGATGGGTTGCCGCGTTCGTTTTAGTGCTACAATTTGTTTTTCCTTTTGTAATTCAAATTTAAAGAACATTCAAATATTAATTTTGAATGAATATTAAGGCAGGCATGTTTTCTGCACCTCTCACTCCCCTTCTGGGTTCAAGTGGAAGGTTCTCCCATTAGACATACTCCTTCATGGGCAGGCTGCCTCCAGAAGCTGGCTTGGGGGGAGCCGTTGCTCTGTTGGGCATGAGGTTTCTGCCATAGCCCCTCCTGTAGTCCCGTTCACTTTGAGGACAGTTGCTGCTGAGGAGGGCGCCTCCCAGGATCAGGACGACGGCGGCTGCCCAGCCCAGATAGATGGCTTGTCCGAGCTCCTTCTTGTGGGCAGTGGGCACCAGGGGGTTGTAGAAGTCACTGATGATGGTGTGGGCAGTCCAGGAGACTGGGATGAGGATGCAGAGGCCGGTGGCTATGAATAGGATGCCCCCAGTCAGGGCGATGCTTGTCTTGGTGTACTGGTCATCCCTGGCGCATGTGGTGCACTTCAAACCACAGCAGGTCAACAGGATGGAAAGCATGCCCAGGAAGATGGCAAAGCACATGAGGGCCCGGGCCGCTTGAATGTCGGCTGGGAGAGCCAGCATGGAGTCATAGGTCTTGCACTGCATGTGTCCTGTGGTCTGGTAAATACAGTTCATCCAGATCCCTTCCCAAATGACCTCCGATGTCAGGATGTTGTTGCCGATGAAGGCTGTAACCTTCCACTGGGGCAAGGCAGTGGCCGCGATGCCCACCACCCAACCGGTCACTGCTCCAGTAAAGCCGATCAGCTGCAGACCAGTGCTTGCCATAGCTTCTTGTTGGTTTTGGCGAACAAATGCTGGAAAGTCTCCACTTCCCTCCTTTCCTTCCCTGCCAGTTCAGCTGTCTCTCTGTCCCTCTCCGCTGTCAGCTCACATGGAAAGCTATTGAAACACTACACCAGTATAAATTGCTCAGTCTGCCAGGTTGACCGTAGCCAATAAATTATTAAATAACAAATATAAGAGTAATTTATATGTGTGTGTGGCTAAACACAAATAAGCAGCAAACATGGTTTCTGTCTGCAAATGCAATATATAATATATCTTACCCAGTTTCAAGTCTTTTAATCGTCAATGTAAAATACAGGTGCAACTGCAGTAACTCAGGTTGCAGAAATTATAAACTTGTGTTGTTCACACTTCTGAGTAGATAAAACGGTAATAAAATTGATACCGCTCTGGTAACCAGACTTGATATCACATTCCCTGGGTTTAAAAAAAAAAGTCACCGAATAAAATATCCACTAGCAAAGGCAATTCAGTTTTCAGTCACTGGTTCTGAATAGATGCCACGCATCTCAAGGTTGCTAATGCTTCATGTAAAACACAGTGCAGTCCTGTCTATTGTCCACCGACTCGAATAAAAGAGACATGCGTTCCATTTAGAAGCCTGCTGTTTCCCAGTGCTAGTGATGCAGAAGGTGTCTAGTTTAATAACCTCCAGGCTGTGCAATCCACAGTGACAATTACAGTGTGTCAGGTGTTTAAAATGATTGATCTGAGCTTGGAAGACTGATGGCTAGACAGCGAGCTACAGAGAGAGAGAGAGGGAGAGAGAGAGGGAGAGAGAGAGAGAGAGAGAGAGAGAGATGGAGAGAGAGAGAGAGAGGGAGGGAGAGAGAGAGAGAGAGAGAGATGGAGAGATGGAGACAGAGGGAGATGTGTGTAGGTGGGTTCATTAACCCCAAGCCAGTTACAGCAATGGTGTTTTCCTGCATTAATCTGTATCAGGAGCCTCTATATGGTGAAGGAAATGGTCAGATTGTCATTTTGGTGGCTCAGTAATAAACCAGTAATATCTTGTCATCTTGTCTGTTTGTTTGTGTGCTTTCAACATTTGTAAAATAGTTTTCTAGAAGCAAATTTTGTTTGTTTTGTATTCGTTTTAAATATATTTCTATTGATATTTTTTCCAAATAATAAAGTGTATTTTTTTCCTGAATTGTGCTATGAGTTAGTTATTTTTTATTGTTATTAATTGCCTGTCCGTTTAGAAATAACAATATTAACATATTGAGCTGAATCTATTCACAATAGGCCTGAACAGACACATGAATAAAGTTTGTAAAAATGTGAAAAAACATCCAGCAGGATGATAAATTGAAATGAATGTTAACTATTAAAAAACACAGTCTTTAAAAATGCATGCGTTGCATAAATACATTTTTAAAAGTCACATTTACAAAATAATTTACATTAAAACATGCTGTTACATCTTCCTTTGAAGTATTGAGTGCACACTTGATATACATCGATGCATTCAACAGAAACAGGACTGGTGAGAATCCGTGGTTTGGTAGAATCGTGTTTCCACTTTCCTTAGCAACAGTGGTCATGACAACAGGACAGAGGAGTGAAGTAGCTGCAGGGAGGCACAATTAGGGTTACTGTGCCATGAAACAGGGCTGCCACCATTTCCACTGGTTAAACTGAACTGGGACATGAGTCTCGTTTTGCCAGTCTTAAAACTTATCTAATGTTTACATTGACATATACTAAAGCCTGCACATGGTCACCTGAACTGAATTAAAGATTCTCACCTGTGAATAAAGGCGGCTTATACAAGCTGATAATCAAATATGTCCCCATTGTTATTTTTAAATAGAATCACTGACTGATCTATCTATCTATCTATCTATCTATCTATCTATCTATCTATCTATCTATCTATCTATCTATCTATCTATCTATATATATATATATATATATATATATATATATATATATATATATATATATATGCTGCATCTCCTTCCCTGTCTGAATATCTGACAGACTTTGATAGAGATTCTCGGATGGCAGGTGTTCACAGAATTAAAAGCTTGATTAAATAAATATGTTTGCATGGTTAAATTATCTTATTGTGCCATACACATATACTGGTTAGTTGGCTAGTATATCATTTGAGAAAAACATTAGTTTTATAGATAATATTATGAGATTTGTTTAGTTTGCATAAAAGAATAACTAAACAAATTCATTGGTAAACAATATGTTGTAGTTTTATATTTGCATTTATATACAGTATACATATAATATCATGTATGAACTCATTCTGTATAGACTGCAGCTTTAAATTTCCTTTTTTTACAACAGGACCTTTAGACAACTAGCTAGTTCAGAAGCAACCAATCAGGGAGCAGATCTTCAAGTAGAGGCTCTTTACCCATGCAACCTAGCGTCAAGGACAGCTTTTGTTTGCTGCAATAGCGCCATTCATTATTTTCTTGTCTTTTGACATTATTAAATTCTTTAAAAGATAAGCCTTTAGCCCTACAAACTGTCAGAGATGGTTTGTGGTCTACAAATACTATAAAACAAAAGAGGCCTAATTGCTTATTCATATGCAGGCCCCCAAATCCAAATTCAAAAGAACATTTGTATCCTGATATGATTAACCAAAGGCTGCCGTTTGATATGAAAGGAGGAATATTTCCTTCAAAACAGCAAACATCTCCACAAGTGGCCCTCAGATCTCGAGGGTACAGACCTGCTTTTGGGACTCACAGCCTCATACTGTGAGTCACGCATACCCCAATTATCAGCTACTTCAGCACTGCAATAAGTATTATTTGGGCAAAATAGTCAGTTTCAATGGGTGGCAAGGGATCCATTTAGGGCGGTACAACAGTTCAATTTAAAACGTTCAATTACTGGCTAAAAATAAAAACATCTTCAATCGTGTTTTTACTCCCATTCATTGTGATCTTCGTTCCAGTTAGTAGTTCTTTTTATCTCACACTCAGTCTGCTTTTTGCTTTTTGGCTTCAGAAAATAAAGCCATAACCCTGGTCTCTCCCACAGTAGAAAGGGGGCTGAATTCCATGTCCAGTTTAATTACGTGGCACTTACTCTCCCCCCCCAAGCATCTCTTCAAGGATAAATCCACTGTCTCCAGGAAGAGAGAGGAACAAAACATCTTTGCAACAGTGGTGTTGATGACTGTCAGAGACAAGATCATTGACGATAGCATTAGCGAGAATCCTTTTCTGTTCAATAAATAATCAAGACTAAACAAATTAGCAGCAACATCCCAATAAGGACTAGTGTTCTAATCTTAGTTCCTTTGTATCCAATGGAAACTGAAAAGCTTTAAAAAACAATTTTCAAAGTCTTTTAGTTCCTGTTGCAAATTACCTGTATTATAATGAACTAAATTGCACATTATCCATATAAAACAGATTAATTGGAACTCATTTACATTTTAAACCTATTCAAAGGCTGAATCCCACTCCCAGAGTATAATATTTTTCCTGTTTCATGTCTACACTACATGTTTTTTGTGTGTGCGTATAATTTAATCATGACTATGTATCTTTTCAAACATCAAAGCAACTACAGTCTGCAGTCATCATTTGCATACAGCTGGGATGCTAGTGTATTAGTTACTCAGAGATTGCATCCTTCAGGTACATCCTTCGCCCCTTTAAAAGGTAATGGGGTGAGAGCGAGCCCTATCTGTTGAATAATTCAACCCCATCGCAAGCTAGTGTATCAGCTAACTCCTGCCTAAGTTACAGATAATATTCAAATACACAGGCGGAATACGGTGTTCTTTTCTTATCATATGGTCACAGTGTACAGATCAACACAATGGTTTATTTTAGCAGCTGCCCAGACCATGCTATCTTGTGGAAGTTGTCGCTTTGCATAGTCACATAATCGATAAGTCACATGCTCAAAGAGCTTCTCCTGATTGGCCAAGACTTCTATTCGGAATGTTTGCCATTTTATTATTATTATTATTATTGTTAATATTAATATTATTATTATTATTTGTTTATTTAGCAGACGCCTTTATCCAAGGCGACTTACAGAGACTAGGGTGTGTGAACTATGCATCAGCTGCAGAGTCACTTACAATTACGTCTCCCCCGAAAGACGGAGCACAAGGAGGTTAAGTGACTTGCTCAGGGTCACACAAATGAGTCAGTGGCTGAGCCGGGATTTGAACTCCTGGTTACAAGCCCTTTTCTTTAACCGCTGGACCACACAGCCTCCTGTATTAAGTTTCTTTTAGTATTTCTATCTACCTGTTAGACACAATTACACCTCCAGAGGCCAGGACAACATATCGTGACACAGCGAGAATCTTTTTGAAAGTGAGTTTACTATGACTTTTTAAAATTGGTCTTCCCAGAAATCCCATCCTGTGCCATACAATATAAAGGGATTGGACAAATATGAGAACCACCTGTTCTAATATTGTCAAAGACTTAAGGGTCACCATAGCCAGCCTGGACATCACTATAATCAGAAATGGTTCCTCAGTGAATACTGCATTCAAATCCTTCAGAGGAGGACTGACTCTGCACTCCAAAATGACCAAGAAAGTGATTATCTTTTTCGCTCACGAGCAAGGCCATAACCAGAGCTGACATTCTACCGAGGTCATACTTAGCTTTCAAGCTATAGCTGCAGTATTTATATGACTGCTTGGTATTTACTATTCAACGTCCAAATCTGTGTTACACGGCAAACCAACAGAGAAAATGAAGGACTATTTTGTGTACTTTAACAGAATTTTTACATGAGCACCAGCACTGATGATGCAAAAAAAACAACCCAGGACACGGCCTCTATGTCCTTGTAGCTAGTTACGGCTGTGCTCATGAGACCTCAGCAATCTGTTTGGGTATGTGAACACCTGCCATCCGAGACTCTCTATCCAAGTCTGTCAGATCTTCAGACAGGGAGGGAGATGCAGCTTTTATATATTACAGAAAGTCAGAGATTCCATTTAAATATCAAATGAACAATGGGGACGAGAGTCCTTAGTTCAGGACATGAACAGTTTTACTATATTGTAATACAAACGTAGGATTAAAACTAGCAACATTAGACCCATGTCCCAGTCCAGTTTTAACCAATGTTAAAGATGGCAGCCTTATTTCATGGCGCAGGAACCCTTTGTCTCCCTGCAGCTACTTCACTCGTCTGTCCTGTTGTCATGACCACTGTTGCTAAGGAAAGCAGGACACAGCAAAGTGGGAACATGATTCTACCAAGATTCTGTCACTGATTCCCACCAGTCCTGTTTATATTGAATTCATCAATGTATATCAAGTGCGCACTTAATACTTCAAAGGAAGATGTAACAGCATGTTTTAATGTACAATCTTTTGTAAACGTGATTTTAAAAAGGTAGTATGCAACATTTTAATAGTCACCATTCACTGCATCATCCATTTAACATATTTGGTTGCAAACTTTTTTGGCCGTTTTTGGTGTAAATATTCCAGAATACGTTACATATACAATGGAATCAGCCTTTTTAATTACACACGTTGCTTGCTTTAGATAATTTAAAGTTGAATAATGTTATTCCTGTCACTTGATGGTGATAAATGAGTCTGTAAGTAGATGCAACAGGTGCTTATCATGGTGTTTGTGTACAATTCTGTACAAGACATTTGATGTATAATCTGAAAACATCACATAAGTATGTCACCTGACATACAACCCTGATATAAATGACTGATATAATCCAGGCTGCATGAACTTGGTGTCAAGGAAGGACATGTGCACACTACAAGACTGAAGAACCAAATACTAGCAGAGTTTCCAGATCGGAGAGCTCTCAGTCAATGTAGGGATGTCCTGCTATTATTTGCTTGCGACATTGGAGGTGCAATAAGATAAGCCTGTGGCTCAGAGGCACTTCATCTGGCAAGAGCAGCCAAAATGACCCGTACAGATGTCATCAAACTTCAACAGTCTTTCGACTGAAGATTTCCTGCAGACTGTCAGAAGCAATCTGTACCTGTGTCTTTGATGGCTCTTGTCAGTGCGATCCTAGCTGGCCCAAACATTAAAGAGCAGTCTGTTAAAGAGAAGCCACATAGACCTGCTTCTCTGACCATCTCACAACCTCTGGCCTTCAGCATCGTAACATAGGTGGAACGAAGCTGCATCACTAGCAAGCCACCGACACCACAGACAGAGGGAAACACCAGCGCAAATCTATCATGCTTTAAAGATCAACACAGAACAAAGGAAGCCAGGACTGGTTGACACTTTGGACAACATGGTGTTGTACATCTCTACAGACTTTGCCATCAGTGCGTGTGCCAGTTATGAAGAAGGTGGTGTGGCGTGATTTCATTGATGCCGTGAGTGTGCTGTATTTGTGTGGTTGAATTTTGACTTTAAGGCAGTAGTATGAGGTCTGCATCAATTTTCCAACAGCAGCAAAACAGTTTGTGTAACCACAGAGATGGTGATTTTTTTTAGGGATTCATTTAAGTGTTTTGTTTGTTCTCTAACCAGACCCCCCCCTCAGCAGTTTTACTTCCACAGCGTTACAATGATTGCTTCAAAATACAGCAGTTTCTATGTAGCTACCTTATTAAATAGTGAGCATTTTGCTGAATGCTAGCACTGTTGACCAATCAATGTGGTTCTTGGAGGCAGAGGAAACGTTGCGTACCAAAAGCTTTTCAGATTGGAAAAAAGACAAGTGAAAAATGGAGCGATAACCACCAAAGCAGAAGAAAATGTTTCAGTAGCTGTGTTTTGGACCCAAACATTTTGTTTCTTATGGTTTTACTGTAAAATTCTGAAGTTATAGATGACAGCTTTAAATGAAACCCATTGCCACCTTTTCACTGTGTTTGGTGGTAAAAGACTGCCCCCTTGCTCCAGGGCCATGAATTACGCTTTTAAACCTAACTGTACAGGAATTGTAAAATAGCAGTACAAAAGTAAACAGGGCTCCTCTGTCCTACTTCATCATATTACACATTTAAACAAAATATTTAGATATTTAGTCATTGGATATGAAATAAAAAAAAAGCTATGTGTTCTTAATTGAAAATCAGTCATTTATGATTTTATCGTTCACACAAATGTGTCTTAAAGCAAGTGCAGGTGAAGAATGACAGAAATGAGGCCGCCGATGATCATCCAAGCTCCTGCAAGTCCTGAAAAGAGTTTTAACAAACAGATTAGTAATCATAAATGGGTGTTGTAGCCCTATTACTAATACATTATAAACTAAGAGTATGGGTGTTGGTTTGGTTAACAAAATTTAAAAAATCACCACCGATATGTAGCGCACACTTTCATATAAATATAGTGTGCAATTCATAATGGGAAAGACCCTCAGAAGGTGTGCTAATATTGAAGTGATGTCAAAGCACTACGAACAAGCCTCGAGGAGTGTACCTGTGCGGGCAGAGGAACTCCCTGGAGGCAGCCGACACCCTGTAAGAAAAAACAAAGAGAGTTACAAGGTGCAGTTAACCAGGGGAGCAGAATTCAGGTAAGATAAATATGATCTGTGCGAGACCCTTTAATGAAGGCAAGCTTTATTCGACAATGCTGTGTGCTTCACCAGGTCACCGGCATCATACATACAGTATACATACCAGCACATGTGATAGGTCCAATTGTCAAGACTTCCTCACTCTTGACAAATGTTGATCTTCTTGCTGGGCAGGACTGTAAGAAGGATCTGTATTTAGAGGGTTGTCTTTCACCCGAAGGGGTGTACATTGAAATAAATGTTAGGATTAAAATGAAAAAATGCCTATCACACTGTCAGTGGGGTGTATGGACACTGTGGATAGCGAAGGCTGCACTGGTTCCATGAGCTTGAAAGGGGTTCAGAAATGAAATGAGACCAGAGTGGGCAGCTATGATAGTGCACAATTACTAGGAGGCTGTGTGGTCCAGTGGTTAAAGAAAAGGGCTTGAGGTCCCCGGTTCAAATCCCACCTCAGCCACTGACTCATTATTGTGTGACCCTGAGCAAGTCACTTAACCTCCTTGTGCTCCGTCTTTCGGGTGAGACGTAATTGTAAGTGACTGCAGCTGATGCATAGTTCACACACCCAAGTCTCTGTAAGTCGCCTTGGATAAAGGTGTCTGCTAAATAAACAAATAATAATAATATGGCAGAAATAATGGGCTATATATGTTTTTGGCTATATATATATAGCCAAAGACAAAAGTCCTGCATAAACTATGCAACATAAATAAAAAGTATTAAGATTTAAAAAAAAAAAATGTGGGTGGTTCCTATGGCTCCTAATATCACCTTAAACCAATAAAAACATATTTTTGTTTTGCTTTTATAAATTCATGCACGAGAAGGTTAAACATCAGCCATTTGTGCAGTCTTGGATACAGAAACAAAAAACTGTCTGTTAATTTGTTAAAGTAGGAGGCAATGGAGAGTTTTTCATACAGTCTTTTGCTTACCGGAGTGCAGGTTTCAGCAGTCTTGTCACACACTTCCACTCCACAATGCAGGTACACGCTGTCAAAGTTCCCCACAAATTTAAACAGCTCGACTGAAAAAGCACTGTTAAGGGACACTCCGTTTTCTTGTACAGTAATGAAGCCTTGGTTGTTTGGACATCTGAAAAATAAAAGCCAGGTCAAAGTATTCAGCTACCCAGTGCATTCAAGAAAGGCCACATTTGTATTTCTTACATCGACTAGAAACCGTTTGCTGCAACAGCTGTTCAGGAGCTGCTCTTCAGTTTAGTTGTCTGCTACAGACATGTGCAGTGCAGGCTAGATCAACTAAAGTCTCTTTATATTAGTAAGCGCCACCTAGTGCACAGCAGTATATTTCCAGCAAAGCAAAAGGAAACTTGATCCAAAGTGGCAGAACACTAGGTGGCGCTGGCTCTTACTTCTAGAAAGACATTGTGGGTGATCTAGCCTGTGTAACATCCATATATCTATGACAGACAACTTGTTCTGAAGAGCAGCTCCTGGAGGTTGAATGTGTTTGTTATTCACAACACGCAAAACGTCATAGTGATCATGTTAGCAGCGTGTTAGAAGGGTGGTCGAGTTCACTTAATTAGTCACCCAACATGGGTTGACATAACAAATATCTTCAGCGGTTACTAAGAGGCAATGATAGGGTAGTAATCCATTGTAGAATGCTCCGACTGTGGTTACATTTCCGT
Organism: Acipenser oxyrinchus oxyrinchus; assembly: GCA_030684275.1. Lineage (NCBI taxonomy): Eukaryota > Metazoa > Chordata > Actinopteri > Acipenseriformes > Acipenseridae > Acipenser > Acipenser oxyrinchus. The sequence continues at coordinate 1,471,443 of CM060289.1, forward strand.
ATATAATTTTATGTCACAATGGTATTCCAATGGCTTAACCATTACACAATGGTAATCCAATGACTTAACCATTACACAATGGTATTCTAATGCAGATCTGCAGTACAATATACCACCAGTGTGAACCACTGTGCTACCAGATCAGGCTCCAACGTTGCCATTGCTGGTCTGCTACAGACTCTGCTGGGGTTTCCTCTGGGTGACAGATGTTTTCCGCCAGTTAATCAGGAATACCGATAGTTTGGCTAGAAGAGCAGGTTTGGGAGGAGTAAGGAGACTGACCTGTTTTGAATCATGAAGAACTGAACAGGGTCGGAAGGATCCGGAGAAGGAGTTGCATAGCAGCTTTCCAAAACAACAGCAAATCTGTCACCCTCGATGTCCTCCACAAAGACACCCACGTACAGAGTGGACTCAATGGGCAGACTGACTCTCTCAGAAGTGTAGGGCTCGCTGTAGTTTGGGGTTTGGTAAAGAGACATCTTAGCGGTGGAAATCCCCAATCCTGTAATGGCTATTTTCACAGTACTGCGGACAGAACAACAGCTCGTTAGTCATCGTTTTTAAATGAGGAGAATAATTCTTAAACGATACAATCAACATGAACAAAAAAAAATGAGATATGTCCTAAAGTGGGTGTTGCTAAAAAAATAAATAAAAATACTTTACCTCTCATGCACTTCCATTTCTTATACATGGCTCACATGGGAATTTTTTAAAGAAAATCAAACATTTTCATTTTAAAACATAATACCCGCTACTAGACTTCTACTCTGTTTGCATCTCTTGCACATTCTTGGACAGGAAAGATGAAAATTGTCCTCACCCCTTCTTGTCATTTATCACCCTGCCTCTTCCCATATTGACTGACATGTTTTGCAACGTAGAAAGTGAAACCGTAACACACTTCTTTGTATTACTAACACAATCCTATATATATAGATATTTAAGAATAATGTTTATTTTATTATATTGCAAAAAAAAAATGCTGGTAAATTGTGTGGACACTAAAAAAAACACAAATAAACTTTTTGATAGGACAGTCATCTTGTCTTCTCTGTGTCTCAACATTATATCTACAATTTTACTGTAGAATAGTGTCCGCTGAAATTTGAAGCAACAATGTAGAAGCAACAGATTTAATTCTACATAGCAACATGTAGACTAGTATCCCCTTGGCTTCAGGCATCAGACTGAGACCTGGTAAGGTTATTCTTAGGACTGAGGTTAAAATGAAAACATACAAAAATGACTTAGTTAATCTAAAGAGTCGCCAAACAGCCTTACCTTACAATGGGATTTATAGCAATATGAAGGCTTGTCTGCATATCCAGTGGGTACGAACAAGCAAACTGGACATCAGCTTTCGGGTTGAAAATCACATTTCCAACCACAGTGTGTGAAGCATGAAGGGTGTTTGTGTAAGTCACGTGAGTCCCGTTTGTCTGTTAAAGAGAAGATGACGTCAGTGAATGCTTGTGTGTGTGGACAGGTATTACTATCAATGCGCCGACAAATTGTGAGAAAATGTCCCCACAAAGATAGCAACTCGTGAAAAAACGACGTTGTGGGGATGTCTCCACCTCTGTAAAACACCTTTAAGAACTAATTAAGCCTTAAAAATAAAAAAAAAGTGCCAAAATATTTAGTTTGTTGTCGACTTTCACTATGTGTGTGCAGTTGTGTCTGACTGGAGTTAGAAATTGTAAATAAATAGTGAGTCCCCACAAATATAGGAATGCAAATATTGTGCATGTGCGCGCAACGTCACAATAGGTTACATACAAGCTCACCGTTATGGTTGTGCCACATTCTCCTTCCCTACGACCCATCACAGCCATCACCATGGTTATGTTTTCTTTTCTGTCTTCGAAGCCTTGGCAGCTGCTGTTTAGTAGGTGTACAGATGAGCTGTTCAGGCCTACTGACTCCATATGGCACTTGCTCAGCCCAGTCTTTATTAGGTTAGACCCACATACAAGTTCTGGTGTCAGGCTGGACATTTCTGTGAAAAGAATGCATATTGTATATAATGCAGGTCAGAATTGTGATCTTTCTTCATCCTTTTGCAATAACACATCTGGAACACCACAGCACAGACAGCATTAAGACTCACCAGTGCTATAGTTCAGATTCTTTTGACATGCACATTTCCAGTTAACTCCATCGCTCATGACGCATTCTTCTTCTTTAGAACAGCTCTCCGAACACAGAGTGGAATTGACATCTAAAATGATGAACGAGAAATGTTGCATAAAACCTTACTTTTGTAAGCAGTGCATTATATCAGCAATATCAAATACTGTACCTGCGCAGTAAACTAGTTGGCAGGCGGGTGTGCCTTGAAATTTGTAAACGTGGTAGTTGTCTGGACATGCTTTGATGTGAACTGTGGTTTGAAAACGACAGCAGCTTGACTCCCAGTGAGCGCAGGATTGGCGACTAACTATTCCATCGTTCTCCAGAGGGTGTTCCCCATTGATCCACATTGGGGCTTGAGTTCCACAGCTGTACGTAGGAACACATGTTTCTGGCATTCTTACACTCCCCTTCCCAAAAAAACGATACCATCCATTTAGATCTTGGTCACATTTTGAATTTATTGACGAAGATATTTTAAAATCAGTGGAACGCCATGGTTCATCCAGTACAGTGTGGTATTTGCAAGGATCATCGCAGTGTTGCTTTCCACCAGCTGTAATACAGTCCTGGCCTGATGGACATGGCTGATTTAAACAGCTGAACGACACAGAGCGAGAACCAGGTTGATTAGCTTTATCTAACAGACAGTGGAAGGATCCAATAGTGTTTTCACAACTAGACTGGGGCTGGCAGGTGTTGAGGTCACTGTCGAATGCACATTCATCGATATCAGTGCAGCCCAGTTCACTGGACCACTGGAAGCCCCAAGGACAGCAGTCCATGGTTTCATTGCATGCAGTTGAGTTGTAGCAGGAAATGCTGTCTCCCACAAATCCCTCTGCGCAGATGCATTCCACCGATTGGGAAGACAGCTGGCAGACTGTGTTCTCAGGGCAATCAGAACAACTGGTGAATGTTCCTACCAAGACAAGAACAAAAGAACATGCAGCGGCTCAGACAATGCCAGGGGATTCTCGTGAACAGGATGGCTGGAGGGTGACGTCAGATACAGAAACACAAACCAAAACAAGTAATGGTGGGGCAAAACTGAGACGCTACGGTGGTCAGTGCTTTTATTAACAAATACAAGATTTAAACAAAACAAATGGCACGTTGGCCAAACAAATAAACAATAACAAATATCGTGCTAGTGCTTCCAACCCGAGTGACAGTTATGTTTCTCTTTTTACCTCCTGTCACCACTCTCGTTCTCCACTTACGAACACTATCCTCCGAGCAGCCAAACTGCAGGTCTTTTATACTGGTGTCCGAGGGATCAACTCGCTATCAATTATTGTATTATCCTTCGGTCACCTTTTGCACGGGTTTAGTATGGATGTGTGCGTGGCTATCAGCTAATTATATACTTAGTAGCTGATCAGTCACGCGTTCCCACGAGGTATTTAAAATCTAAACAACAACATGGCAGACGGCACCTTGCTCGTCCTGCCACGCAATAATAAAACACAAACAAACACTGTTTTTTTGCCATCATATATACATAAATCATAACAATAACTAATAATAATAATAATAAACAAATATATATACAAAGGTGCGGGATACTCCACCACAGTTCTCTAACAGAAAAAAATACAAGAGCTAAAACTCAGAAACATTCAGAAGGATGGTAAATATGTTTGTAAAGGTGAAAAATTTAAGTTTACGAACTAGAGAAGGCCATTCGGCCCATCATGCTCGTTTGGTTGTTAGTAGCTTATTGTTCCCAGAATCTCATCAAGCAGCTTCTTGAAGGATCCTAGGGTGTCAGCTTCAACAACATTACTGGGGAGTTGGTTCCAGACCCTCACAATTCTCTGTGTAAAAAAAGTGCCTCCTATTTTTTGTTCTGAATGCCCCTTTATCTAATCTCCATTTGTAACCCCTGGTCCTTGTTTCTTTTTTCAGGTTGAAAAAGTCCCTTGGGTCGACATTGTCAATATGTCATTGTCATTGTCAATGCTTGAATCAGATCGCCGCGTAGTCTTCTTTGTTCAAGACTGAATAGATTCAATTCTTTTAGCCTGTCTGCATACGACATGCCTTTTAAACCCGGGATAATTCTGGTCGCTCTTCTTTGCACTCTTTCTAGTGCAGCAATATCCTTTTTGTAGCGAGGTGACCAGAACTGAACACGATATTCCAGATGAGGTCTTACTAATGCATTGTAAAGTTTAAACATTACGCCCCTTGATTTAAATTCAACACAACATAAAACAACGTCAAACGACCAAGCGTTGATTTTAGAACAAATACTTTACTATGTATTCAAATGTAAGCTGAAATTAGTATTGAAATAATATTTGTAGGCAGAGACTTACCAGTACCAGACACACTGATGCAAGGTATTAGGAGGAGAATGATTACGTTTCTCATGTTCAGCATTTTTCTTCTTAGTTAATGTGAATTAGAACAGATTTTTTAAGCCTAAAAAATGGAAACAAAATAAATAAATAATGTAATGTCCAAAATGATGGAATCAAAGATAATTCTAGTGTCCTTAACAGTACATAAATACAGTTTATATTAATGTGGGACCTATTTGTACAATAATACTGACACCTTTATCATGAAAAAGTCCCAAAGGAAGATGCAGATCACTTGTTAGATTAATTGAGACTCTAGTGTCTTTGGGATTAATATTTTAACAGAAGAACAATTGGACACTGTTAAATACAGGGACTTGACCTCATTGCCTACACTGTCATTTTGTTGCATTTACTTAACAAAACTATATAATTGGTTGATTTTTGCAGAATAAAATACTGCAAATAGCACAGAAACCTTTACAAACACCTTCATCTGGGATATTTTATTCTCGTTTCATTCCGTTACTCTCTGGTGTTCTATAATATATTAAACACCCCATCATAAGATATTCAGAAGTGCTAAAAAGAAACGTACAGACAGACATTTAGACACGACCCTGCTAAAGGTGTACTGTGGTACACTGTACGGTAAAAGCAGAGAAATGGGTTGTAACACAGAGTGCAAGCCTGGTGAAATCATTGTAATACACAGATACAAACCACAGGTATATATGGTAGAAGTATGAAAACAAGGTTATAGGCGTGACAAAAGCATATTAAACTGTACATTTCAAAATCTTTTTAGTAAAGAGTCCCACTTACCAGTTAAATGATATAACCGCGTTGAAGAGCTGGTGGATTTTCGGGTTTATATAGTCAGAGGAACGTCTATTTGTAATTAATAATCAACTGGAATAAACACATTAATCAAATAATCTTTTTTGTAATCATGCCTGATGTTAAAACACACCAAACAGGTGCATGCATTCCCTGTATGCAGTAAAGCAGTCATTAATTGTGTTATTATTTTAATCCACGGAATACGATGTACTCTGCTGAACAAACCTTTTGCAACAGAAATATAGGAGCTGGGGTTCAGTTTGCTTGCAAAACAAATGCGTTCTCTTTGATAGATATACTCACACATCTCTTTGATAGATATACTCACACATCTCTTTGATAGATATACTCACACATCTCTTTGATAGATATACTCACACATCTCTTTGATAGATATACTCACACATCTCTTTGATAGATATACTCACACATCTCTTTGATAGATATACTCACACATCTCTTTGATAGATATACTCACACATCTCTTTGATAGATATACTCACACATCTCTTTGATAGATATACTCACACATCTCTTTGATAGATATACTCACACATCTATTTGATAGATATACTCACATATCTGATATACATGCAGCATTGTGGAAAGTTATATAATCATCATGAAAGATGCTATTAGAAGTAAGTAATGACACATATGAAGGTGTGGGTTGTACCGATGCATTGTGAGGCCCAAGGCGCAGCCACTCTGGGCTCGTTATTATTTCAGCGCTAGAATTTTCCTCATGAAATGAGATCTGAACCATTGTTTTAACCATGTGCAATTGGAGTGTCAGTAGCCAATCAGAACGCACAGAATGTCCAAATCATTTCCTCCGTTAGCAATAACACAAGAGAAGTCACAGGTTTAACTCAAACTACCGATGGTTCAGATGCATTGTGAGGGATTGCACTTATGTGCATTGTTGCGCTTATAAAATAGTTCATAAGGCATATGAAACTGATATTTTTTCTGATTGGAATGAAATGAGATCTGAAATATATTGGACATAAGAGTCATCATAACTCCATAATATTCAGGTCAGCAGGTCTGTTGAAAATCCCAACGATTGCTTAGCACTGGTTAGTCCTAGTCTGATACCAGTTGTGTCCAAACCTATGTCCTTCCTATGGAGACCAGACCCATCTGGCAGGCAGTTTCAGTTGGCAGCTAGTCCACAGCTACTGGCATATTATGTTATACTGACCCAAACAGCCTTTCTCTTAACAATGGCCAACCAATAAAAAAAATAAGTTGGGACACTGCTGGTACTGTAAAATATAACAAGTCTTCATCAGGTATTAGGCACCCTGTATCCTAGAGCTGTCACAGTAGAGGCTGGAGGGAGGGTTTGTGCTCAGTATGCTCTGCCAGTTGCTGGTTATAGATATGATGGGATTGCAGTATCCTATGTTCCAGTCTTGTGACATTGGTTGGCACCACCTGGGTTTTGATAAGATGGGTGTGTTAATGCTCTAACTAAGACTAAATCAATATTCTGAAGGACAATATCAAACTGTTTGGGCTTTGAGAATGTAACAGGTGATGAGAACCTCAGCATCAGCCCTGATATGATCCCAAAATCCCCCAGTTAGCTTTGACGCACGGTAAAAATTTCCGAGGTTGGCCGGTTTTGGAAAAAAGCACTGAAACACACTTTTGATTCTGACAGCTAGCCGCTGGCAGAGACACCTGTAGCGCCAAGCATTGGAAACGAGGCATTTTACTTCTGGAGGCCTCAAGGTTCAAAACCAGTCTGTAAAAAATGTAATCTATGGCATTATGATTTTGTCCTGAGCTACAGTGAAGCTAGAATACAGTCCTGTATATTCTATACACAATAAAGCTCATTAGAAGCCAATTGTGTTTTACCATACTCAGACTGGTTGCTTGTAAATATCTTGACTATCCCTAAATAAATAACTGCCTTTCTTAAAAAAAAAACAAAAAAATATGTTTGTTGTTGTTGTTGATGTTGTTGTTGTTTTCCATTAATGTGATTTTCCTTGTGAACTGTAACTGTGGCTTTGGCTCAATCAGATCAAAATATCCATTTGAATTGTGCATCGTGTTTCGGTGAATCACAAAAAACCAAAAAATGCTGCATATGTAATATTTTGTTTAATTTATGATGCCATTGCTGACATTGTTTGTTTTCTCATGTGTGCGCCATAGTACTGTGTACTTAAGCAAAAATCTGGTTTTTAACACTCTGTTCGATAGTGCCCTCTAGTGTTTATCCCCATTTCCACAGGAACACCTCAACCTTCCAGTTAAACTGATGCTGCACGAATGAACGCCACCATGCCTCTACTGAAATGGCTACCGTAGTGCGTCAAATGGGTCCTTGGGTACGTCAAACACAGTGTGGTCAAATTACGATGCACTGTGCGCTAAATGCGGAAGTTGACGTCATCATTAAGGTAAGCGATGTGAGTTGGAAGTGCCGTTGTTATGAATGCTGTAGATTTGGGAATACATCATGTAAGAAGTATATGATTAAGAGAGCTTGTAATTGCTGGACTAATGCACCAAGCTGTTTCGACAATAAAATAAAAACGGTACCGATATTGCATGAATGAACTCTTAAATTTAAAGTGACAGTGCAGCAATGAAAATAGATTATAACTGCTATCTACTTTTTTAAATTAAATTTATAATTAATGTTAAACGTGATTATATATATATATATATATATATATATATATATATATATATATATATATATATATATATATATATATATATATAAATAATATAATAAATAATAAATAATATATAAATAAGAGGAAAATATGTTGTTTTGAGTTTCCAGGGTTCATTTAGGATTATGGGATTTTCTGTTCAAGCAGATGCTGTAAATTTGTTACAAGTACGCATGCGTATGAGATGTCCGGGTTCGCCCAACAGCACCCCTACACTCACTGTTTACTAACGAACTGTTGCGCTAGGTATTAAAACGGTTGTATTTTTGCTGTAGAGTGACCAACAACACAGAAAATGTCCTGGATTCGTAAAGGGGAGCTGACTCTCATTGAGCGACTTTCTGCAAATATTTTAAAGGTAATCCTGCCTGATATTAAGAGAATGGTTTGATTAACATATATGGGTGCATTTAACATCATCCCTGCATGACATCATTCACCTGTTTTAGGAGAGATGAACTGGTATGGGATGCAATGTAGGGTTATTCCTCAATTCTTTTAAATGCTCCAATAAAATCCAGCAGTGAATTGTCCTGGCGGGATATCAGTTGATCACATTGATCTCTAAGTAGGGTCGTTTTTCTTTTTTTTTTTTTTTTTTTTTAACTCATTTTATATTGAATAATGTTACCCTGTTGTGCAAAACTACCTTCAATCCCCATCTGAAATTAATACCAAGTTCTCTTACCTAAGTCACTAGTTTGTTTTTCCTTGCATTGAAGTTAAAGATTTGTGAATCAGGACCTATGAAATTTCAGTCATTCAATATCCTGGCCTTTGCTTTAGGCTGGCCATGTATTATGTATAGTACTATAAAGCTGCTTAAAAAGGCTGAAATGTTTTCTGTACACATTGTGGTAATGTGCTTTTGCCAAGAAGCTTTAAAAAGCGAGGGTGTTTGTGATGTACACAGTGAAGCCTGTTTGAGACTGATGCAGTGCAGGCTAAAGCTGAATGAAACAAGGTTACAACTGAACAAGCATTTGGTGTCAAAATATGTACCCCAGTAACTGCACCAAACATCTGTTTGGGAGTGTTATTTGTGTTCATATATGTATGTTTCTTCACAATATTTCACCTGATGAAGGACCAAACAACAAAAAAAATCTCAACTTTGAAAGCAGTGATCCCTGTAACTACCTGTGTGACACATGCTTGCTGTGGAGGGCTCTGGTGTGTTCATCGATCATACCCCTGTTCTCCAGGCTGGACCCATGCCGAAACATGTCGCCTTCATTATGGATGGAAACCGTCGATACGCCAGGAAACTGCACGTGGAGAGACAGCAGGGGCACACGCAGGGCTTTGACAAACTGGCAGAGGTGCTGTTGTGTAATATGTTTGTGCTTCAGCTTTCAAGCATGGAAGTAAGTCTCCCATTGCATAGCAGTTTGAGTCAGTCCTGGTTTTTAATAGAACACACCAGAGCTTGTTCCCTAGACATTGTGGCTAATCAAGCTTGTATAAAAACCTGGAATGGGTGACACTGCTATGCAATAGGATTCTTATTTCCATCATGGATCAGAAAACCTCTGCACAGATTGCAGCGTGGATTCTTTGCTTTGGACAGACACTGGAACACTCCCTAGGTCATTTAGATGTATATTGAGGTTCCTTGACAAAGCATTGGGGAGAAACTGGCAACCCCACCCTGTTCACATCTAAAGGCAGTGCTATTAGGCTCTCGCCATTGACAAAAGTCACAATCTAACCCACTTCAGAATATGTATGTTTTTTTTTTCTATCAAAATCTCAACAGAGTTGTCAAAACAGAACTGTACATAACATTGAATCTAAAAAAGCAAACAAAAATTAAAGAAAACTGTTGCACACTGTTTTATTTTAATAAAGCATGGTGTCAAATGACACACATATGGGCCTAAAACTCTTTACAGTTTGGGAGGAGGGACAGTTGTCGACTGTCTTACCACAGTCATACCGCTTGCTTATTAAATACCTTGAATGTCCCTGAATAGATAATTGTCCCCTCTTCAAAAACTGTCAAAATATGTCCCCCCAAATGCACTGTGTTTATACAGTTTTTCTGGTGGTGTCTGATGTTTATAGAGGACACAGTGTTAAAACAGTGTTTCTCTTTTCTCACCTTGAAGACGCTGCGTTGGTGTTTGAATCTGGAAATCAGAGAGGTCACGGTCTATGCCTTCAGTATTGAGAATTTCAAGCGTGCGAAGGACGAGGTAGATGGGCTGATGGAGCTGGCAAGGCAGAAATTCAGCAGGCTTCTGGACGAACAGTAAGAGCCTTCCATCAAATCACTGCTGGTGCATAAACTGCATTAAATACGAAGAAAGAAAATGGTTGCATCAGCATGTCAATATCAGATCTGTACACACCTTGTTTTGCCCAGGACCCCTTTATTCAGTATCAGGTTTCTAAATTTCTGCACACACCTTTTTGACCCTTTTATTTTTTTGCATTGAGTAGATGTCTGTGATAATGGACCTGGGATTGCATAGTTCAGAAGGCAATTGTACTTTTCTTTTGTTATTTAAGGTCGCATTATCACCCAGCAATGGAACAATAGTAAAGGGCTTCTGAGGTATACAACAGATGTCTGAATTGTGTCGATGACAGTTGATATCGCACTAAGCACCATGGCTGTTTTGGCACTTGATCAACACACGATGTTCTTGTGCTTGTCCTCCTTCGTTCAGTAATCTTTTTTTGTCTTTCTCTTCTGCCCAGAGAGGACCTGGAGAAACACGGGGTGTGTATCCGAGTGCTGGGAGACTTGACCCTCCTTCCCCTGGATATCCAGAAACTGATTGCACAAGCCGTGCTGGCAACCAAGAATCACAACAAGTAAGCCCGAAGTGCCAAATGCAAATCAAACAACAAGGTTTTGTAAGTATATCCATAGCAGGGATGTGCATGCCAGTATGTTTTGATTTTCAAAAAGGATACACGTTTCAAGCCTATAGAAACTGCAAGGGCTTGTGCACGGTGTCTGATTGTGTTCCTCTCCTCCTCTTCCAGGTGCTTTCTGAATGTATGCTTTGCCTACACCTCCAGACATGAGATTACCAATGCAGTGAAGGAGGCGGCCTGGGGCGTAGAGCAAGGACTGATCAAGCCATGGTATACTGAGAGGGGGGGTGCACTTGTTGGACCACCTGTACTATTGATTTCAATTCAGTGTCTTTCCTATGTACTTCCTGTTGTGCGCACATGTGTTGACCAATGTGGTTACTTTGTTCCGTAACCTGCCCCGCAACTCTCTGCACAGCAAATTCTAGATGAAATATTTCTTAAGGAAAAAAAATAATAGAACAGAACATTTACAGATTAATTTGACAGGTTCTTTTGACAATTTCTTTTGTATTTTTTTTGTGTCATCTCTATATTTAAGTTCAAGGATTATTTTTTGGAACAGGAATGCAAAGGTTAAATAGATTGCTGACAATAGCTATTGAAGTCAAAAATAGCTACCAGTTGTTGTTAAGTAATGTGGCTGTATGACCTATGAATTCAAGGTTTGTGTAAAACCAGTGGCACAACTTTTAAGTCTGCATTGTGATTGAAATAGTTTTCAGCTTGCATATTGGATATTACGGTTGATTAAGGAGTGTGCTGCTTTGTTTCAGTGATGTATCTGAGTTTCTGCTGGATGAGTGTCTCTACACAAGCAACTCCCCTGACCCTGATCTGCTAATCAGAACTTCTGGGGAAGTCCGACTCAGTGACTTCCTTCTCTGGCAGGTGAGAGATCTTGACTATACCTTTTTGGATTTTCCACCTGCCTTATTACAACACGGTGTGTGTGTATGTGGGGGGCAGGTGTTCAGTCTCAAGTTCTGGCTCAATGCCTCATGATCTTCCTGCTGAATGTCTTTCATTTTCTCCCTCCAGACCACCTACTCGTGTTTAGTGTTTCAGTCCATCCTGTGGCCAGAGTACTCTTTCTGGAACCTTTGTGAAGCGATCCTGCAATATCAACTGAACCACCACGCCCTACAGGTAATGCATTGGCAGTACTCTGTCAACCACACGGCATTGGACTGCTTGCAGCAAATCAAGATGCTGGGCATTTCCAAACCATTTTATGAAAGGGAGTATAAACAGAGGTTACTATAGGATGGATTAAGTGGTCTGTTTACAGAATTGTTGAACTCAAGTTGCACAGCTCAGACGAGGTTGTACTTGATAAACAAATCTGCTGTAAAATGCTTTGCAAACTTTCAAACTGCATTCAAATTGATGATTGATGACAGTACCTTGCATTTAAAATAGCAGTATGAAAGAAGTACAGCGCGTGAAGAGTCGAGTAATCTGATTGTCTAGTTTAAACTTCATAGTGTTTTATACATGCATAAACCGCAGTATTTACTAGTGTTTTAATATGGGCGGGACAAATGTAAATTTTTGTTTGCATTTCTTTTTCAGAAAGCCAGAGATCTACATGCAGAGGCCAGGGTCCTTCAGCAGCTGGAAGCAGATCGTTGTTGTGCAGCTGAACTGTTACAACAGACTGGGCTGGGGAAGCCACTGGACCCACAGCTCAGACAGCAGGCTGTGCAGAAATACACTGCTGAGCGTGAGGGGAGAGTTCACAGCTTCCTAACCGCCCTGCAAGAGAAAAGAGACCGTTTCTTTACTGACTTAAACAAGGGCTTTGTAGCATCTGCAAAGGCATAGCCCCGATTCAACGCAGTTGAAATGTCCATTTTTATTTAACCAAGTAATTTGACCCCTATGGGGAATTTGAGACACATGACTTACTTGGTTGTCACGATGGAAAACATTTAAAACGCTATAAATGTGTATATGTACATATTTTTTTTTATGTGGAACTGGTTTTCATTTACCGGTCGAAGTAACGGTTGTGCTGCGTCAAAACGAATAATGTGCCCTTTCAGGTCCAAATTTCTATGAAAGCATGCATGCTGTCCTGTTAAAATGATTTTCATGAAATATTATTAATCTTCCTTCCTATTCAGATGAATTGATTTTTTTTTTTTGCCTCAAATCTTGAAATTCGAAGGCTGCACCAACACCTAGCAGCTGAGGCTTCTGTCTTGAGTTTGTCGTCTGCCCCTGTACATTTCTGTGAAGTACTGCTGTATTTGGATAACTTTTGCAGCTTTTTGGAAACCATCTTTTCATTTTTTCTTTTGTCATCCCTGTAAAATGTTGAGCGAAGAAGACATTGATTCACGCTTTAAACAATAAAAAAAACCCCAATATAATTCTACAAGATGGACTAAAAAGCATTTTGTGGACAAAGGTAACTGATTACCATGTTGAGCAGGCGTTTGTGTGTGTGTGTGTGTGTCCCGAGTGACAAGCATATAGCAGAGTCCTGAATTTACTGAATGTTGTCTTAAGAGGATGCAAAATGCTTACTGAAGTGCACGTCTGTGTTGGAGTCTGTGCGAGGATTATAATTGAGCTGATATACATATTTCTATAGTGTACATTAAAACGCACTCTATGTTAGTGAAGCGTGTGGGGCATGTAACTTGATTTTTTGGCAAGCCAGCAGACTCAGAAATAGAATCTGGTGTTTACTGGGTGGGGGGCATGGCAGCATCTTCAGATTGTGCTCTTTGCTCTGCACATATGCTTTAGGTTGCCTGTTCATTTGGATTTTATTTCATTTTGCAAAGTCTCAATAAAATGGCACTATTGCATTTTTTTTGGTTATGTACTCTTTCAGCTGCCAAGATTTTTGTTTAATTTCACACTGATGCAGTGTGTGCGAGCCATGCATTAATAATCTACACAATAGCAACTTTTGCTTCATTGTAAAGGAAGGTTTAGAAAATCCACTATGTGAAATGAAGGAATGATTTCATTTCATGATATTTAGCACCCCACATATATTTCACTGTTTAGACGTACCGTGGAGTATCCTGCAATAGCTCAAACCCTACACTAGTCCTTGTTGTCTGTTTTTCTTGAGTGATGTTGAATACATTTGTTAAGAAAGTGAATGTTATCCTAAACTTTTAGGAGTCGTATTCCTGCAGCTTTCAAGTGCGTAAGTAAATGAATTCACTATTTTTTTTCATCACTTTTAAATTATTACATTTTTTATATTTTTATCTTTAAAATTAACAGCAGTGGTAATATGTAACAATTAAAATTGAAATAATGTCATAAGATTTAGTAAAAAAAACAAAACAAAAAGTTATTTGTTTTTTTGTATGTTAATTATCTGGATTAATTGGGTTTCAGCCATGGGATTAGCCTTCTCCATTGTCCTATTTTGACTGGAAAGCATACTGAAACGTTACGGTATATGTTGCTAAACAATTAAATGATTGTTGTAAATAATATACGTTTTTGGTGTGTTTTGCTGTTGATGCAAGCACATTAAAAAATGTAAGTAATGTTGCTCCTATATAGAAAACAAGATTGACACTATACTGTATTGCAGTAAAATACTATTCGGGGCAACATTGGGGAGGGTGCTATTGATGACCAAACAATGTGGTAAACGGGGTGGCAGTTTGGCTCGAGGTTGTAATGACGTATTTTCTGAACGTAAAGTACAGTCAGTGGGCGTGTTGCAGTTGTATGCTATCAAATAATGTATGTGTTGTAATTGTAGATTGTTTAAATTTTGTACAATTCAACATCATACAAAAAGATGGAGAATAACATATAGTATTTATATATATATATATATATATATATATATATATATATATATATATATATATATATATATATATATATATATAATATATAGTCTGCAACGTGCATGTTTTGTCCATCAAGAAGTCCTTCGTAATAGTCACAAGTTTCCTAGATACAAACAGACCTACAAATATCAATACAACTAGAGAATATATTACTACATTCAATAACAGTGGTGATCCAAAAATATCCCATATTCAAAACTTGATAAAGAACAGCAACATGTGTCAGCGACAGCGTAATCCAGGCGGCCATGTCTGTCACGGCAAAGGACTGATTAATCCTACCGTCAGGCTACATTTTATATCTTGTAAATTACCATAAATACTGCTCAGTCAAACGCTCTACGCACATTACATTACATTAATATATATATATATATGTGTGTGTGTGTGTGTGTGTGTGTGTGTGTGTGTGTGTGTGTGTGTGTGTGTGTGTGTGTGTGTGTGTGTGTGTGTGTGTGTGTGTGTGTTTGCAGTGTTCTACAAAAACTGACACATAGCCCTGTTTTGCATATTTTCAAAATAATGAGCGGTGTCTCTTTAAATCCGATGTTACACCCCCTATCATGTGATGTAGTCTGTAGCCAATGTCTGTTTGCGAAATGTAAAATCAGGTTCAATCCGGTTTCCATCTTATATTTCTGTATAAAAAACTATAAAAGATACAACAACCATTATTTTTACATTTACCCGCTTTACAGCAAGCGTATCTGCTCTAGTTTTCATTTTCTTGTCCAAACTCCCTGTAGAAACCGTTTACGATGCCCAAGAGAAAGGTGAGTATAGTTGTATATGCTGTATGTTTGTGAGCGCATATTTATATATATATATATATATATATATATATATATATATATATATATATATATATAGCGCCACTGTTAATTTTCACTGTATAATATTATCTGTATAATATTGTTATCTTAAAACTCCATTAATATTGATTGATATCTTTGGAAATATACTTAAAAACTACACATAATTGCAATAGTTTTGCAAATATTGGTGCTGTGTATATTTTGTACCTACGCGTTATCTACATTTTAATCTTTTGTTGCCCTGGTTCGCGCGCTGTGACTTGGAAAATTTTAGGAACTGCGTATTTTAAATTTTATATTTAATTTGGAACCAGTCTTACTTTAAACCTTATTATGTTGTTATAATGTAGTTAATGCGCGGGTTTTTACAGTGTTGGATGTGTACAATCTTCACACAAATGCTTATTATTACTTATTACAAGAAATACAAATACTTATAAGGATGTGACTTTTTATTTTTATTTTACAATTGCTAAAATTAAATTAGCTGTATTTTTCAAGCCCCGAGGTGCTTTAAAAAGTTTAAAATCCATTTTTCCCTCTGCTTTTCCTGTTTGCAGCTTGTATGTCGCTGGCCGTTCAGTCCTTTTCAGCTGCCATCTTTGTTATTGTTGTTTCGATCTCAACCGTCTTTTTCGCACTGAAATAGGTTTTGGTGACTGTATTTTGTCGCGGATGAAATGTTTAAACAAGTGCGTTTTTAAAGGTAATAATAACAATAAAAGAGTAATATTTACATTTTAGATTTAAGCGGGAAATATATTTTAATGTTTGTTACAGAAAAAAAATGTTTGCTTTTGTCGTATTTTTTTGTTTAATTACATGTGTGTTTTTTTAAATAAAGTAGTTGATTTAAAAATAATAAATTATGACGATGTTGTTTATGAAAAAAAAAGTGGGCGGCTTCCTCTTTTTACTCTACAAGCTTTCTATAACAAAACAAATGCTATACATACTTTACAATTTTGCTAAAAATTAAGCTTTAAAAATATATATATATATATATATATATATATATATATATATATATATATATATATATATATATATATATAATCGGCGACTTGTATTTAGATGTGTTATGTTCAGTGTCGTTTTATTTCTTGTGTGTGTGTGTGCGCGCACTAACAGACCAGTAGGCGCGCAGCGCTCGAGCCTGTATTTGAATTTAAATATGGGCGGGAGAATTGCAACTGTCAAAGCAGCCGCCAAAAAGATGATGGGAGAGCTTTCGTTACCGAGAGCGCTCAAAACCGGATCATGTGATCAGTCGTTAATTTGTTAAAATAAATCCACCCTTAATTAAGGCGGGAAACTGAGTCTGGGGTTTAGTACATTGACGATTCTCAATAAACCGGCCTTATTGTTACAACATTTTTTTATTCAGCCAAAGTACTGCGTTGTAAATCAGCTACAAGTTTGAGAGACAATAGATTAAATTCCCGTAAAATCCCATAAAATAAAGTCTTTGTGGTTAGATTCAAACAATACACATACTAAGATAAAAAAAAAAAGCTTTAATATTTTAAGTTACTTAGTTAAAACGCCACCAGTGTGGCGTTTTACTAAGTATAATTCTATGTAGATACTAGTTTAAAATAAACTAAATCTCTTGAGATTAAAAACGGGGTAAAACTAAATCTCTTGAGATTAAAAACGGGGTAACATTTAACCTCTGTGGTTTCCAGAGATGGTGTTCTCAGACAGGAAATGCAGTCACACGTTTGTTGGTCTCTGACAGTATGGATATTTAAGTGCTTCTGTGACCAAGATAGCTACTGTCAAAACGGATGACTACAGATTTCCACCCTAAAAAAGGAATAGTGTTCTAGCATGTGCTTCTACAATGTCCTACACTGGAATACATTGTGTGGCAGCATTATAATAATTATTATTATTATTATTATTATTATTATTATTATTATTCATTTTTGTAACAATTGTTTTTTTGCATTTCAGGCAGAAACTACAAAGGCCAAGATAGAGGTTTGTGTTCCTGATTCTAAAGTTCCCTTTGCATTTAATATAGACCCATTAATGCTTACTTTGCTGTATAATATTGTTGTATGGTTTTTAAATACATTTGAGTGGTTTATATGTTAAGAACATTCCTGTCTGCCCTTGTCAAAAACGTTTTTTCTAAGCACAGGTGGACTGTTAGATTATTTATTTGTTTATTTATTTATTTATTTATTTATAGATCTATCTCATATATATATATATATATATATATATATATATATATCTGTTACCCAAGCTGTTATTAAATGTAGCTTTTACTGACTTATTTTAAATCTTTTTTTTTTCATACAGCCAGAAAGGAAGTCTAAAAGATTATCTGAAGTAAGTATTGCCCTCTTTGTATTTGTTCTTTTTGTACAGATTTTATCTTTTTAAAACTGATCATCATTATACAGTGTAAGTTTTGCACAAAATACAGAATGTGAAACTAATACAGTATTTACAAGTCAATTTTAAGTGCTTTTATTTTTTTACATCTGTCTAACCCTAAAACATACCGATAATATAATTATTTCTTTTCCTTGCAAATCTGCTGACAGTTGCATTATACATTTACATTTATATGTATTTTAAAAATGAGTTTGTTTGTTTTCAGAGACCATCCGCTCCTAAACCTGAACCAAAAGTAAAAAAGGCTGCACCCAAGGTATTGTACAGAATATTTAAAAAAAGAAAAAAAGTCTGCTTAAATGTAATCTTTTAGTTTTTGACTAATGATGTACACTCTTGGTGATCCAGTTCAAGCATGGTTAAGGTGGGTGGGGAATATAAGAGTGATAGTTGCATGGCTGAAAAGTGTTAATTGAATTGGACCCTGATTACAAACCCTGTATGAGCCTAGCTAATCCCTGTGCTGTCTGAATGTGTGCCCCAGGTTGTCTCCCAGCAAAGTTTAAAGCAAACATTAGGAAGTAACCTGTTAAAAACAGACGTTGTTACATCATGATAGCTAGTTATTGGGTTGTACTAGGCAAGGGGGAAGAGTACTTATCCTGGATAGATTTTAGAATATGCATAAGAACAATGCAAACAAAGTTAATAAATGCTTGGTTAATTTAATTTCCTTTTAAAATGTTTCCCCAAACAGAAGACGGGTAAAGTTGCAAAGAAGAGCAAGGCTGAAGCTGGAAACAACCCTGCTGAGAATGGTGATGCCAAATCAGACCAGGTGTGTATTCAGATGAACTCAATTTAAACACTGAAGTTGTTTCTCTTTTTTTGTACCATCAACATAAATTATTTTTTAAAAAATAACAACCATTAGTTTTAAACAGTTAAATGAGAAGTGTGAGTGCTTTAATGTGCCATCCGATAGGCCAGAAAATCCTTACAACCAAAAAAAGAAATCCAAGCAGAGATTGAATCAGGAGGCTAACATGGCAGCTAACTTTTAAGCTTTCTTCTGTGCAGTCTGCCATGTTTTTGAGTTGATTTTGGTTCATATGTAGGTCACAATATCCTGGTATATACAGTGTTTATTTAGAAATTGTACAGCCATGAACCTTCAAGCAATTGAAAGCCAAGATCTGTAGTGAAGACACCAACATTACCACAGAGGACAAGTTGAATCGAACATTGGGTCCTGTTAATGATATTTAATCCCTGTGGTTTTTTTATTTATTCATATATATGTATATATATATATATATATATATATATATATATATATATATATATATATATATATATATATATATATATATATATATATATATAAAGATAGATATACACTAAATTGTTGATTTTTTTACTTTTATTAAATGTTGTTTGTCTCCTTTTCAGGCACAGAAGAATGATGCTTCTGGTGATGCCAAGTAAACTGCGTGTGAACTTTTGATAATTCTATGTACTCTCTGTGGCTGTACAGATTGAAATAACTTTTTTTTATCAAGTTTTATAAAAAAAAAAAAAAAAGAATTGCTGTTAGTTCCATTGTTAGCCTTCACTTTTGTTTTGAAACTTATTATTTTGTAGAGTTTTTCATTAGCTTAAAACATTAGTTTTTTTCTTTTTTTTCTTTTCTTCTATGCCATTGGAAAACCTTTTCCGTCCGGACCATGTTAAAATACGATTGTTCCCTTTTTATTAAAGTTTAAAAAAAACTGTGGAATGTTATATATATCTCTATTTTTTTTACATTAAGGCAGCTAAACTATTAACTTTTTATGGAGGTAGATGTTTTGGGGTACCCTTTTTATTCTGTATTTATTTTTCACAGATTTTTGTAAAACAAATACAGATGAATAAAATAAAAAAATAAGGCCCTTGTAAAATTAATACTTGAATGAAGGTAATCTAGTAAAGTCAGGATAGGCTAAAATGTTCAGCTTTAATAACATTTTAAATTGTGACTTTCCCGCCTTTTAAAGATGTAATACACTGATTTGCTTTTGGAATGCTTAAAAAAAAAAAAAAATTGAAACTTCAAGTCATGTTCTTCTGAAATTTAAGGAGTTTGCATTAATAAAAAAATATGTTTGGCTTGAAAATGTGGAATTCAAGCATTTGTTGATGGACCTTGTGTCCCACATAATTGGTAGCGTAGGGCTGCTTAAATGTTACTAAACACCTGCAATGTTTACAAGATAAAGTGCATGACTTTTGCTGTTCCCTTGTTGTCCATATCACAGCATTATATTTTTAAACGTATAGAAAAATCAAAACTATTGGGCTTATATATTTTATTATATAATATATAAATATAATACTGTGATATGGACAACATGGAAAACTGCAAAAAAAAAAAAAAGTACAATGTTTCTTGTAAACGCTGCAGGGGTTCTGTAACACTTATATATTGCAAGTGTAGAGTGTTTGGGCCCACAACTCTTGGCTTAGAAACAGATTTGATTAGATATTTAGATTTTTGCTGCACTCCAGAGTGTTCTACCCTTTAATCCCCACATTTTGGCGAAGCTGCTCATAATGGATTTGTTTGTATCGGTTTCCAATTTGGGTAATTTAGTTGTAATCAGCTGGCTTTATTTATATGCAGTAGTGTAAAGGCTGGTTCATATTTGTATAGTACGACCACTGCTCTTGGCGATTTCTTGTCTAATCTGGCAACCACCCCTGGGAGACAACCAGCTATTGCTGGTTGTCTCCTTGTAGTGGCATAGCGTAAGTGTGAACCAGTCTTCAGGCTAATTTATTTCACATTCAGTATTTTAGCATTTAATTTGTCCATATACACAGGTTACCGATACATTTTATTTATAAAACCTTAACAGCTTCTCATGATGGATTTTCACCTGAAGAAGAAAACTTTGAGGTCTTGAATTAATTATGGTTGAGTTAGTCCAATAAAATACATCACATCTCTTTGTCTATCATTTCTGATATGACTACTGTTTCATCTATCAATGATTGGTTGTGAATGTTAAAAACTTTAGCACAGTGATGTGGTCCCATCCACAATTTTGAGAACCATGAGGTTAGAGAATTGAATGGAATCTTAGCCCGGATTTGAAATCGGTCCAGTAGGGGCACATCCATGCTTTTATAGGCACGGATCAATATCATCTTTTTGCAATGAAGTTATGCCAGTTCTTTCAAGTACTATATCAGGTGCTACTAGATCTAACATCACATGTTCAAGTGCATGCAAAATTTTTTAACTTAATTAAAACTCCCAGTCACACGTTCGTGTCTATCCCCCACATAATAACCCATATATTAGTTTTTATGTCATACCTCTGATTGGTTGGGCTAGTGGAGACAGGTATATTTTAATGACCTGTATATATCCACCTCACAAAATACAGTAAACAAGGATCCCTAATAGAGCTGGTTTGATTGTTGAAGGGTGGTGGTATTCTGCTGTTTTATATCTTAATAAAAACTGTTTAGAACTGCTTGGGCATTTGCTACACAGTCATATGCCACATGTTTAATTGAGGACATTTGAGTATATTTACAGTATTAATAATGACACCAGAAAGCTGTCTTGGGAACTTTCTGGTTTGGTGAAATTGCATGGCCATTTAATATGGGATGGTATTCTGCATACTGTGGACTTTTTCATGGTACTGCAATGGGCAAACCTCCCAAACTCTGACAACAGTAGTGAAATGGGCATAGCAGCCGCCATTGCCATTTATTAGAGCATTTAAAGAACTCACTATTAAGCCATGAAGATGTGGCTTTTATGTTTCTCTACCAATTATTACCCCCCAGTGATGACTCCTAGTTTGACCAGTCAAGGGCATAGCCAAGAAGGGAAGTATTATGAAAATACCATAGTGCAGGGCTGTATATCTGACAAAGAACCCAGGAATATTATTTGATCTTTATTTAGATGTTTTAGATAGTTTAATATAACAATATCAAATCCACGTCGATGGTCTTAAAGTCTGAGAACATAAGTGCTGAGTCCTCCAGAGAGCCTTGCTATCAAGCCATAGCAAGCCCCTGAACGTATTTGTTTCTGTGTACAGCTGCAATACCAGGCATGACAACAAAACAGTAAGAAAATAAATAGTGTTCAACATACATTAGCTTCCTGGAAAAAAAAAAAAAAGTACTGTAAAGCCATACATGTTTGTGATACTTTTATTATGCGTTTTTCGCGTATGGAAAAAAAAAAAAAAAACGCCAACATTTTTGGCACAAAATAAAATCCCACTAACAAAACGTACTTCTTATATTGCAAAAGGTCGCTAACATTTCTGGAGCAAAATAGGTTTTATGGCTGTGATTCGCCAAACATTTTGGTCGCAAATATTTATGGATTTACAGTATTGCTTATAACTTTCTTACTGGCCGTAGTCCCAGATTATTTCATACTTGATTACCACTTTTGTTCCTAGTAGTTTTTTTTTTGTAGTATACCGCCCCAATGTAGCCTACCCTCTGAATGGAATCGTATAGTGTTGGCGCTTCAGCCGTTACACTTTAGGCTGTGGGACAGTCGCGATGCAGGACCAGTTCAATCCTTAAATCTAGACCCAAGATTGGTGGACTTTCTGCTCTGCGGGGGTTTTGTATGTAAACACCATGAGATGATTTTACAGGAAAGGCACCTTATGGTATTGTTAAGGACAGTTTAGTGTAAAATGATCGGGTCAGTTAAATCTGCCTTAACGTGTTTGTGAATACAGTGTGGTGCTGGGCATTCAATCAATTGGTAGCTACCAATGACATTTAAACCAGGTCAACTATAACCTCTAATAGCAGTCAGAGCTTTTTCCTTCTATCTAAATAAAAAAATTCTTACTCTTCTTGAACAATGTACAGCTATGGCCAAAAGTTTTGCATCACCCTACATAATTAACTAGTTTTAATTCATAAAGTCGAACGAAACCTGCTGAATAATGTTACGTTTACATTTTAAATGGCATCGCTTTGTAGTTTTCCATATACAGTATGTAAAATTTAAAATCTAACATGAAATACTGTACTACTAATGTGGCTTGCGATATCATTGTATAGTTTCATATTGTTTTAAATAAAATATAGAAATTATATTGATATTTTTTATTATTTATTTTATTTTATTATATCTAGCCTAAATATTAAAATTCTAGGTATTGCAAAACTGTTGGCCATAGCTGTACATCTATTTTATTTAATAACTGTTATACATATTTTCATCGCTTGGTGGCGCTGCAGGAGCATTGTTATATGGTATGATTGAACGAAGCAAGCAGTTTGGTAACAAGCTTTCACCCAGAGTGGCTGATCCACAACCTCACAAGAGAGAGAAAACAAGATTGAGTCTCCTCAGGCACACAGTATGAATCCTGCGCTGGCATTCTGCTTTCATTCCAGTCTTTGTGACGTCATTTCTGGATAGATTTTAGAATTGAATATAGATTATTTTGCAAAACGCATTTATTTAGCAAAGTACGTTTCGTACGGTTCAGTTAGTTCACTACAGGTAGAATTTAACAATCACTTATTTTTTTTATGTCCACATTCACGTCTGTGGTATTTCTTTAGTCTGATACTCAATAGAACAAGGTTTTTGAACCGGCTATTTCCACTGTGGTATAACACGATAAAAGCATAGCAAAGTTTCGTTTAGCAAAGTAAAAGCATGCAAAAAGTTAGGCTTAGTGCGGTATACCTGGTAAACTTTCACAGGTGTATTCATTGAAAGACTTTCTTACAAATCTGATAAAGGCTAGAGGCATGCCAGGACCTTACAGATACCCTCCATTAGGCACCACACTGATCTTGTACACGTTGTCTGTCCTCACATGACCGATTCATTTGCTATATAAAAGGTGCATCTCCCTGTTGCCCAGTTGCATCCTAGGCACAAGAGGCAGACAGCTGATGGAAGTGGGTGCTTGGTTGGCAGGTGCTTCTCTACCCAAGACGCCACAAATGACTTCCAGTCTGAAAACAATGCCTCATTCCGCAGAACAAAGGTTGCTGTGTATTTCTGCTCACCATTTCTCTGCATGCAATCTCAGAGGAATAGCCGTTCATTACAATGAAAACACCTTGATTGTACTCAACAGGTCAATCAATGCATATTAACCTCGCACCCTAATGACATGTATCTGTGTGTGTGTGTCCATCCCCTGTGTATAGGAATACCAGCAAGATTAGCCAATTAAATGGTGTGTAATGTTAATATGTACCTTTTTTCCTTTAATTTAATAACTGTGATAATTCACTCATAACGTTAAACAATCGTAAAAGGTGTGCCGCCACTTATGAGTTGTAACTAACAATAAACAACCGACATTGACTGTAACAGACTTCTTTTTAACAGTAAATATTACAAAAGCAGGCTACCTTTCCTGCATTTACCAGAACATTTTAAAGGACAAATAACAAGACTTGCCTTGCAAAGCAGCACAGCGCCCCATCACCGGCCCCTACCCCGTTTTATCAGCTAAGGAGCTCCAGTAAGATTTTTGAAAGAACCCATTGTCTAAAAAAATGAAAGTTTAATAGACACGTGCATTACGGATATTCCCTGTGCAGAACACCGGATCGCACTGCTGAAAAGTGACGGGGCTGCTGCGCTAAGAGAAAAAAAGTGTCCTAAACTTCGATTAATGGAGAAGTACAGCGGTTAGGAAATACTCCGATAAAGCTGCAATAGATCAGCAACCGATGACCGGATTAAAAAAAAAGGTTTGCTTTTTTTGTATGATTATTTTTTATATAAATCAGGACTACCGTAAAACTTCACAATATTTGCAGACCCGGCAATTATTTGAAGTTTTACGGTATATCTCTTGATATGGTAAAAAAACAACATGTTGCTTACTTATACATACCTGCACAAATCATTTTGCATGTACGATAATGCTAGTTAAATGCATTTGTGTTTTCTGCAGTAAAGTTTAAGCTATTACTTATAGTTGTTATACACTTAATGTAATTTAAGAATCGTTTTACTTCCTAGACGGATTCTCTTATTATCTATTCCATCCTTACTTTTGAATGCGTTAAAATAAAAAATAATCATACTTTTTTTGTTGCATTAACTGTATGTAAAAACCACCGTGTTTATGCCAATCATCCACTTCAAACTGTTGCACGGCGTTTCAAAGTATATATGGTATTTCATTGAAACACACCGGCTTTTAAGACCACGACTACAAAATGTGAATTGTAAAATGGCAATGTTTAGGTTTCTCAAAACACCACCTTGTGATTTATGGCTATTGAATGTTTGACATGTCTTTAAACTGGTTTGACAGCTGGAGCTCCAGTACAAACACTGTGAGTATTCACGTGGGAGCGATTGGAACACTTGCTCCTGGGCGTTCTGTATAGAACCATATGGTTCCTTCGGAATTCCTTTGGCACCTTTGTTGTGTTAAGGTTCTATTTAGAACCGTTCTCGTATATTGAATAAAAAAAGGTTCTATATAATGAGTTCTAAATAGAATCGTTTGTTTCTGATGTCTGCGCACTTTTGAACGCATTTGCATAAAATGTGAAATTTGCATTTTTTTTGTCTGTGAAAGCACCAGCTATATAAACCAAACATGTTGTAAGAATCATAATGCTTAAGACATTTTCCAAGAATACGTTTGTTTCCTCAATATAAAGCATTGCTTATCTGAAACCACAAGCAGACCAACCCCAATACCTCCCCCCCCCCCCACTCTCCTCCCCCACCGCCGCCCTTGAGAGGAAAGTTGAAAAACAATCTGTACAGAGAGCAGATCGAGCAAAGCCACCAATCTCAGATTTATATGGAAACCCATGGCAATTGGGTATAGAAATAGCAAGTGTGATAAGGTGCGTTCTTCTTTACAATTGCTTACATTAGTTGTTTGACAGCGAAGAAAGACACCATGGAGAGTGAAAGTGTGTGTGTGTGTGTGTGTGTGTGTGTGTGTGCCGCATAAGGAATGTATACCCGTACCGATACATAGTCATATACAGTACAGTGTACATTTTAACACGGCATCGACAGATATTGCAGATTTAAGTTATGTTTGCATAAAATAAACAAATGCAAAAATCATATATATTGAATAGGTTTCAGTACAGAATTCAGATTCCACACTTAAATGCACTTAAACACGTGCTTGCTTTAACTCGAACTCAATGACCCCCACCCCCCCGAAGAAAACACTGAGAGCCCGCTCCCTATATATATGCGGCCCTTCGGCATTGACCCTTCAGTTGCCAAAAGAGGAACTCCCTGCAGCCTGCGTAAGTTTTGGACATTCTTTCAAATGTGCGTTCCTCTAACGTTTGCCATGGTAAAGTTGTATTACCGTGGATGCTTTTTCAGTCAACGCAAAAATGTTCAATGGTTAATCTTTCCTATAGAATTATATTACAAATACATATTTTGTGAGTTGCGAATGATTATTAGCAGTGCAGGCATGCGTGTTAATTGGACGTGCATCTCATTTCTACGAAACCTGTGTATCGTAGCAATGAACTTAGCATCAGCGTTCAATTTGTTCTTGTATTATTATTATTATTATTATTATTATTATTATTATTATTATTATTATTATTTTGTAATATTAATAGACAGTATTGTTTTAACTCTCCTTTATGCATATAAAAACACTGCGTTTGAAATGATTTATGAGGGGACCGTGCACCTTTTGTCGGCAGACGATGCGTTTTTTGTTGTTGTGTATTTGGCAAAATTTCAGTTTGGGGTTAAGGACTGTAACGAGATTAAGTCGTTGTATCTGATGTAGTAAAATAGTTTGTGACGTTTGTTTATAATCAGGGCTTCTAGTTTGGGGTTTTTATTTTCCATCTCTGTCCCTCCCTTTAAACCTTAATTCATAGTTTTTAAGCCTTAACTGACTACCAGATTGTTTTAACGACGCACTAGTAGAAACTAACGCAGTGGAAATTAATAGACTGAATTCATTGATCAGAGCCAGATCAAAATGCAGATTCAAATAGAATCAGGTGAGATCAATGCACGTCGTTTGTGAGCTCAATCAAGACACGAGGGTAAAAAGAAACAACTTCCTTTGGTAATTAGTGTTTGAGTAAGACAGGCGAATCGGCTCAAAATATGTTTAAAGGGACACCACGTGATTAGAAATAAAACTCGCAAACTAGAGGCCCGATTGTTATGTGAGCCAGCCCCAGGTCCTTTCAAGTATAACTGGGGCCCCCTAGACAACTTAAGAAAAAGTATTTAAAAAACAAAAACAAAATCAGGTTTGTATGCTACGGAGAGTATGACAGTGATTTTGACTTTGAACCTGAAGTAGAGTGACAGCACACACACAGACACAGACACAGACACAGACAGACACACACAGACACAGACACAGACACACAGACACAGACACAGACACAGACACAGACACAGACACAGAGGTCATGTTTCTTTAAGAGGGACAGTGCGTGCTTGGCAGTCTTTGTTGGTGGCAAGCCTTACTTTTTTGCATTCCTGTAGGGGCGCCCCTGGCAACAGGAAAGCTGCATTCTTTCAGCAGGGGATAGTTTCTTCGGCTGGACAGTCTGAACACATGTACTTAAAAATGTGACATTTTGAAATCTAACATGAAATACTGTACTGCTATTGTGGCTTTCGGTAGACTTTTGTGATATATCATTTTATAGTGTGCTTGATTACACAATGTTAAAATATCTAAATTATGTTCATATACAGAAATTTTATTTAATTTTTTATTAGGTCTCAATTTTAAAATTCTCTTAGTGACGCAAAACTTTTAGCCATAGCAGATTTTATAAAAAAAATAAATAAATACAATACAATACAAAATCTTTTTTTTTTCTTTTTTTTGTCATGCTTGCACACATATTAAAAAACAAGTCCTTAGTTGGCAGCAATTAGACCTCACATCTCTGGTCTCGCATCACAAACAAGTATTCTCTTGTAAAGTTGTTTTCAGTATATTTGATTAAAATACTTCTGTCCCTGCCTGGAGCACCACCTCTCACTGTTTGAACACTTTGTCAGAATAGAGCCGCTGATACTGGAAAGACCAGACTGGCTCCTTAACCACTTTATATTATAATTTCTGTCACAGCAAAACTACTTGTAGGATTTGATACAGTGTGCAAAGCATTAACGAGCTTGGCAAACCTCTGAATAGTCATTGCTCTGACCAAACCAAGGCTACAAATCTGTACAGATACTTGCCCCTCCAAAATGTACAGAAACTACATGAACCTACATGGTGTTGTGGTTATCTCCCTCACGAAGATGGCTGTATAAGTTCTGACTACTGGAATTATTAAGATCAAACTGCCTCTTTGAAAGGAATAAACAAAACCAGACTTGTGTACTCGCTGGTTCATTCCTGTCCTGTCCGTATGAGTTTTGTACTGGGTGCTTATTCAACTGGATGGGAACACGCCACTGGCACTTCTCAGGATGTGGAAGACCAATGCAAACGTAGATAACTATAGCTGACAACTGCATGGCACCTTATCATTAATTATCAATGTTCATTAACTGTGAGTTTTGCTGTGTGCATCAAAACTAGAATTGATCTTTAACTTATTTAGGTGTCTTAATAAGAGATTATGAATAGACAATCCTGCTTTTGGGAAATGAGTTTGACATCCCTTCTGTGACCCGGTGAGTGTCCATCCGTATACAGTATGACCTAAATAAAAACAGCAAGCAATAACCACAAGGAAGCAATGAAGGTATTTGTAGAGTCCGATGTCTATAGGGGGGGTTCAACCTGGCTTTGAGCTTGTGTGGAGAAGCCTAAGTGCTGGGGCTGAGCAGCCTTCCTCATTCCATTCAAGTGGAAGTGTGACAGGGAAGGGGCTGTATGGCTGGCAGAGTTGGAAAGCAGATTAGCATGAAGAAGGCTGTTCAGCCTCAGCACACAGGATTCTCCAGAAGCTCAAAGCTGCTCAACGTAAAGGCAGATGATAACGGATGAGAAATACAGAAGACGGAACCACAGAAGGGTTACAAACACCGTAAAACAGAAAGGCTTGCAGAATGCAAAAGAATGCAAATCTGATATTCAAATCTTTTCGGTTGCCTTCTTTATGCAGATGGAGAGATTGCAGTAATTGTGGGGTGTTGTGCAGGTACTACTGGCTTCAGTCTGCTTGTTGGGGGCAGGTCTCTCAAAGGTAGAGAGACTTGTCCGACACTGATTGGAGGATGGTTGATTAATTGAGATTTAATCTAATCAAATAAGTAGATTCATCTCATTTTCTCTGTTTAAAGCATACATTTATATTGTACTAGAATGCTTTTTCAAGCAAAGTAAATTGAGTTGGGACCTTCCATCATTACCTTCGAATGTATGCTTGAGTGTTTGAAGTTGTGTAGAGCATGTTTCATGAATAGGCATTTGTGATACCGCTGCTGACTGACTCATTGATGAACTCCTCAAACAAAGCCCAGCACTGACCTTGTTTCAGTTAGGGTCCTGCTCTTTAAAGATCTGTGAGTACTGCCATGTTGTAAAGCATTCATTTGCCGCCTTTTACTCTCTGGGTGGCATCCAAACTGGCTGAGCAACGTAGCAGTCGAACCAGCCAGCCAGCAATTAGCAACTCCCAGCAGAGCTGTTCTTGGGCTAAAGTATTTAATCGGTCGTTCATTGCTAATGAAATTGTTAACACCGCACCATAACCTGTATGAAAGTGTAAAGCACAGCATTGAGCCGTTTACCTGTACTCTGTGAAACAACTGGAAAGCACTGACGCAGAACCGAAACTATGCTGTAGACAGATTCAAAGATGGTTTGAAGAATACTAAACCTAATCATTTAAGACTCAGCGGGCATGAAACAGGGACAGTTTTATTGCTGCTATCCTGGCTGAAATCCAATAAATGCGGCTTAACCTCACTGAAAAGTCTTTCCCCGAACTCGCATAAATGTCAGGATATCACAGGAACCCCCATATCGCATCCCACCCAAACTGTCTTGCATGATGTAGACCCATCTGCCAACAATAACTGTAAAGGGTATTGAAGCACACGTATTTTTTTTTCTGTCTTGCATACAGAGGTTGGTAATGTACAGTTCATAAACCGGAGCTGATACATGTAGATTGGCATTGGAATAGTTATTTCTGTGTGTAAATCACTCGGACATGTTTCTGCAGAGGGTGCAGTGGAAGCACTGTGCTGAGAGTGATGCGTGTGGGCAGCTGTTTCTGTGTGTTCTGTACTGTATGTGAGCGCCTCAATCTGGTTGGGTGAGCTCAGGCTATATAAAAGGGAGCTAAAGCTACTCTCTCAGTCAGTCATTAGTCTTGCTAGGCGGGAGGTGGGCTGTGTCTCTGCTCAATGGATTAGTACCTGCAAAGGTGAGATTCTGCATTTTTCCAGGTCTTTAGTTTAACTGGGCTTCAGCTCTGATGTACTTGCTGTCTGTTAAAACCCAACACATTTGAGGAGTGTGTCAGGAATGGATTTGATCTACTTTGTAAAACAGTCACAGAGCACAGAATTTCTTAGCAAGGCTTTTGATCATTTTTTTTTTAATAGAACTCTTGAAAAAACATAACCACAGCTTAGTTATTGCTACAGAACTAAGCTAAATCTGTGACTTAAATGTGTTTGGGACATCTGGATTTGTTTAATTATCGTTTGCTAATTGTGTGTTTTCCAACATTAGCAGCCACAACTGTATATAGAAACTCTCTGGAATCAAAATTTCGAATCCTTAACTGTTCTATTTTGGAACCCTTCTGTTTCATATAGAACTAAGGAACCAAATGGTTCTCTATGGAAAGTCCAGGAATTCTCTTTCTTTTCTAAATGTGCTATATGGTGCAACACTGCTTGATCTGACTTGGAATAGCTATACAAATGACTAGATACTGTGCTGAATATAAATGTAGGATTATAAGATTTTGGCAGAACCATATTATAGTATTGTGTAACAGGAAGCGATTTAGTATATTGCTCTTACTGTAAAGATGAATCCGGAATAAAAATACAGTTTGAATACATTTTAAAAATACATACTAGTGTGTAACATATAAGTGATGGATTTCTATTAAAAGCATTTCTTATAAATAGTTATTAATCAGGGAATTTGGTTGATTCACTATCACTACTGTTTTTTTGTGTGTTTTTAGATCGTGGCGATTTGCTTCACAGAATGAATTCCTTAAGTAGCACAAAAGCCAGATTGCATGCAAAATAGCAATTTTTGTGTCCGATCACATTAAGCCTTATTTGAACCTTGCTGTAGAGAGACAATATATTGCATTCTCATTTAATGTCGAGTGCAGCCAAAAGGCTCATTTCGATAATTCAGCTTAAATCTGACATATGGCAGCCAAGTATGTATATATTTTTTTCAGCAAAGTATTTAATATTTGGTAGTTATACTGCATCAGCAAGGTCTCTCCCAGGCAGAAATTTCAAGGCAGACAGGGGTTTCCAGATGTGCTGTCCAAGCTCTTTTGAAGAAGCACAAAGAAACGGGCAACGTTGAGGACCGTGAGACGCAGTGGTCGGCCAAGGAAACTTACTGCAGCAGATGAAAGACACATCATGCTTACTTCCCTTCGCAATCGGAAGATGTCCAGCAGTGCCATCAGCTCAGAACTGGCAGAAAACAGTGGGACCCTGGTACACTCATCTACTGTCCGGAGAAGTCTGGTCAGAAGTGGCCTTCATGGAAGACTTGCGGCCAAAAAGCCATACCTCCGACGTGGAAACAAGGCCAAGCGACTCAACTATGCACGAAAACACAGGAACTGGGGTGCAGAAAAATGGCAGCAGGTGCTCTGGACTGATGAGTCAAAATTTGAAATATTTGGCTGTAGCAGAAGGCAGTTTGTTCGCCGAAGGGCTGGAGAGCGTACACGAATGAGTGTCTGCAGGCAACAGTGAAGCATGGTGGAGGTTCCTTGCAAGTTTGGGGCTGCATTTCTGCAAATTGAGTTGGGGATTTGGTCAGAATTAATGGTCTCCTCAATGCTGAGAAGTACAGGCAGATACTTATCCATCATGCAATACCATCAGGGAGGCATCTGATTGGCCCCAAATTTATTCTGCAGCATGACAACGACCCCAAACATACAGCGAAAGTCATTAAGAACTATCTTCAGCGTAAAGAAGAACAAGGAGTCCTGGAAGTGATGGTATGTCCCCACAGAGCCCTGATCTCAACATCATCGAGTCTGTCTGGGATTACATGAAGAGAGAGAAGCAACTGAGGCTGCCTAAATCCACAGAAGAACTGTGGTTAGTTCTCCAAGATGTTTGGGCCAACCTACCTGCCGAGTTCCTTCAAAAACTGTGTGCAAGTGTACCTAGAAGAATTGATGCTTGATGCTGTTTTGAAGGCAAAGGGTGGTCACACCAAATATGGATTTGATTTAGATTTTTCTTAAGCACAAAGCAAATTATTAATAATAATAATAATAATAATAATAATAATATTCCTTGCCTCACAATTGTTCATAAAAGTGGAGAATATATATTTGAAACTAAAAGCAACAGATTCCTAAAGGTAGGAATCGGAGCACATTTCTTATCCTTTATTAATCCCACTGCAAAATAA
Source organism: Acipenser oxyrinchus oxyrinchus (assembly GCA_030684275.1). Taxonomy (NCBI): domain Eukaryota; kingdom Metazoa; phylum Chordata; class Actinopteri; order Acipenseriformes; family Acipenseridae; genus Acipenser; species Acipenser oxyrinchus. The sequence goes on from CM060289.1 coordinate 1,503,868, forward strand.
TAACAATGCGACCTTTGTGTTTTAAACCATGAGGTCCCAGATTGAAATGCAATGCAACGTTGTGGATACAGGGATTCCTACACAATCATTGCAGGGCACACAGGGCAATCTTACTTTGCAGTCAAATCAGTGTAAAAGTTTGGAGGTTGTGAAGTAAACCCAACAAGAAGCTAGAGGGTTTTCTGTGAGGCCGATGAATCGGAGCGCAGCATTAACTCTTTGTTTGCTGTAATTCTCATTAGGCTGAAGACACTGTTGAAGAGGAGCTGAGGGGGTTTCTTTGATGTTGAGGGATGCTCATTAGCCACTGGATACACTGATCACCGCAGACATGCTCATCCGACTGGGCAGACTGACTCCGGGATACTTCCGACTCCTCGAGGTCTGTGATATTGCCAATCCCTATTGTTACCGAGGAGTGAGGCTACAGAAAACAACCTTTATTTTGGAACCTTATTTTGATTCTGTAAAGAACCTTTCTTGTATTCTGGAACCGTGGAGAGTTCTATAGCACAAAGTTCTATGTAAAATCAACTGGATGGTTCACAGTTGGAACCCCAATGGTTATAATGGTTCAATAAAAAACACCCATGTGAACTCATGTTGTTGAGTGCAGCATGATTAAACAAGAAATAGAAAATTGAACAATATACAAAGATACTGTATATTGAATAAAAGAGCATGACTCTTTATAAAAGTAATACTTAACAACATAAACCATCTGTTATTAATAATGGGCATGAATAATAATAGACTTTGCTATTCCGAACCCCAGTAGTAACCGCTGTAAGCATGCTATCATGCTATCATGCTTCCTGGTAGCAGCTGTAAAAACTTCAATCTCCTAATTCTGCGCTAAGTGTGTAAAACATTTGCAACAGAAGTGTTTTCTTATTCAATGAGTTATTAATGTTTTTTGATGAAAGGTAAGTACTTGTTATCGACCGTCGAAAGATTTTTTTTTGTTGTTCTTTTTGAATTTTTCAACAACTATAATAATGTTAATATTTAATAACGTTTAATGTTAGATTTGAATATGTAATACAGCATGCAGTGGTGCAGTCTCTCTAGTTCTTTAGACTAACCACAAGCTGTATATTCAAGCCCTCTTTTACATTCAGCTGACACTGTGTATATTACTATCTCCAGTACTTACAAACAGCAAACGAGGAATTTGAAAAAGATCATTCGATAAAAACTGTATATTGAAATAGAACACAACATTATTAAAATGAGTTATTTCAAATTGAACATACTAATAATAGTTTACCAAAATGTTATTTTCAATGTGTTATGAGAAAATTGTAATGTAAAATGAAGGATACGAATTGTATATTTTCAACACCGTTATTTCATTTTCCTAGTAAAACATATGAAAGGATTTGCAGCACAGTTTAAAAGCTATGCATTTGTACTTTTAGGAAGTTCATCTTTAAACAGTATTTTTTTCATTTAATAAGTTAACTCTATAATACTATCCAGCTACTAAACTCCACTCATTTGATGAATACCATATGCCTTAGTATATAATATTCACGTAACATTGGTTAATAGCATTTTATGCCTGCAGAGCATTAAATAATCAATGTTAATCATAAAAAAAATACAAATAAAAAAAAAATCACAAAGGCAGTTATGGCAGAAACCCCCCTAAAGAAAACATTTTATTAGTGAGCAGCACATGCAATCGTTTAACAAGAAACTGCTCTGCTTGGGGTATAAAACAGAAAGGAATTTTGAACTATAACCCCTTAGCAGGCCTTCTGCTTCAACAAATGTTAACTTTTTCAAGTTGCATTAATACTGGTAAAATGTCAGTCTAATTAGCGAAGATACCTCCTCTGCTTTCACAAACCTGCAGGAGATGGACATGTTTAATTGAATTGCAGGTGAACCACAAGGACTTGCCTGTGAATGAGATCCACGCCTCAAGAAAACCCAACTCCTATTTATTATAAGAATGAGTGCAGAAGTTGAGCCGGAAAGGCTTTGTGATAGACAGGGGCACTGTTTTGATAAGCTCACGTTGGACTGCACGCAAGGTCTTTCGTTGCTTAAAGCGAGGACCAGAATGGAGATTACATAGTGGAGACAGCCATACATCCGTCTGTACAGTATGCCACATTTTAGAGAACGTTCTAGAGAAGCGCTTATGCAATTTTGTTGAAACTAATCAGTATTAGGGTACATAAGGAGGTGTCTGTCTGTTGTTTTTACATGATTTTACATTAACTGTTTTCCCACTGAATTTTGTATTTGTAAAATATTTGTATTGATATTATGACATCCTTGTACTCACAGTCACAAAGCAGCTCTTCCATTGCACAGTGTAAGTGGACGCTAGCTCACTTCTCTCTGCAGTTCCACTGTATCTGTAATATCAACAGCACATAACCCAGCTGCATTCACCCCTCCAGCTAATATCTAGAGCACCAAACTCTGTGCCCACATGCAGAAGAGCATTTGATTCCTTACCTCGTTCGTGAATAATCACTGGCTGTAAACCGCTTTAGTCAGGAGCAAAAGGCAGACGAAAACCAAAACCTTCCCCCTTCAATGGCTAAGGCATAATTACTGTGACTATTAATCACTTTTGAGCATAATTTCACGCTGTAAAACAAACCTTTCTAGAGCCCCTGTTGTACAATGCTTGATATTTAGTGCTGACACCCTGAACTGAGGTGTTAAAAGCCAGGTCCTTGTGATAGAGTTTAGCTGCGTGGCTCCACATTTACACTCGGCCTCTTTAGGATCTTTACCAAATGTAACAGCAAATGTAAAGTAACATGCTGAATCAATGCTATTCGGTATCAGTTAAAGTTTATATACCTTGTTAAAAAAAAAAAGCATTTAAGTTGAGCCTAACCAGCTGAGAAACGTGGGGCAGGATCCAAGATTTTATACATATGCAATTCCTAAAGTAAGGTATAAAACAGTTCAAGGTTAAGTGTCTTTGTGATTTGTCTTTTGTGGTTTACTGTTAAATATCTTGCATAACGTTATATTAAGTATTACTGGACAGTAAAGATGAAACAGATTCCATGTGTTTATGCTTAGTGTTGTGTCTTGAATGGTTATCTGTTTTCTCATTGCAGACTATCCTTGGGATTTTGAATAAGTAGTCTCTGTGAGTGTTTTACTGATATAGATTTAAAGACTATTGAATGAGCCACGCTCAAGCTGACACTTTATTTGTTTTCAACTCTGGGGTCTTGTAGCCAATAGAAACACAAGACCAGGCCCACCATGTTGATTGAATTGGCACAGGACCTAGTGGTAGAACTGTTTCCAATAAGGTTTTAAATAAAGCCCTGTGTTTATGGTGGGATATTATCCTGGAGTCACTAGCCAGCCAGTTTAGCAGGCATGATAATGAGACATTGCAAAGCAGTTTGAGCTATTGCACGGTTTCCAGCACACCTCAATGGTTTGCCTCATGAAGCTCACATCCATAACTATTCAATATTGCTGAATTTATAAATACTAAAAGAACCTGAATACAAGCAATGCCTTCATGCCATTGAAAGAAACCTATAGTTGAAATGTTTGTCACTGAATTTCTTTTAGTATTTCCAATCAAGATCACAGTAAAACTATCCCTGCCCAACAGAGTAACCAAACGTTAGCAAGCTGTAACTTCTTCAGTTTTAATAACCTAACGCATTCATTTGAAAGGACTTCCGCGTGCTCATCGAGAGCCTTAATTTCCTTTTTAATATTTGATGCAGCAGTAAACCGCTCTGCGTCTGATACAGGTTGAAACTGACAGGAAGTCGCTGAACCAGAAGCTTTATAGTTTATGAAAAAAAAAGCTTTTATTTTGTTCCCCCTGTTGTTTTTGTTTCATGGGAGCAGATGCTGTTATTCTCTTAAGAATTTCAGAAACTGCCATCTGTAGTTTTATTATGTATTTATTTAGAGTTAATACAAATGAAGAGATTCATGATCTCATGATCTGCTGTATAATTCTACTGTATAATTCTACTGTATAATTCTCTCAATAGCATTCTGTTACTGATGGTGTCCAGTAGAAATTAACCATTTCACTGCCAATGTTTTTTTTTAAACCCCTGGACATGTCAATGACAGATATCTTTTTCACATATCCATTTAATTTCATCGCAGTATTTTTGCAGTTTGACCTGCTTACACTGTGCATTATCATGCCTTAACATAGTACCATGTGTGCTGTACCGTGACTATGCTTTACTTTTCCCCATGGTTTCTACAGTAAACCTTTACTAGGGTTTTGGCTTTTATTAGAAATATTATCTTTAGTTTCCTATTACTGAATGTCTTTCTGTTTAATATCCTCTTAGATTGGTTCTCTATCATTCTCTATTCTTGTCTCTGTTTAGATAATTATTTACCGTGCTTGCTAACTATTCCAGCAAAAGACATTCCCTAAAGACTCCACACCACATGATGTGGAGAACCATGTTAGCGTTGAGCCGTGCAGTGAAGCCCATAGGTGATATGAGAAGCATTGCACGCTGAAGCCTGAGTGCAGCACTGCTAAACGTCCTCACCTCATTTATTTATTGATTGATCTATTGTTTTTTGCAGAGGCAGGTGGCCGGTGAGGTCCAAACACAGCCAAAAGACCGGATGGTGAATCACATCGCCATGCTGTTAGCCATAGTGGGACTGGGCTTGTCCTACTACAGCACACGGAAAATGACAGCACAGGCCAGATCCATACCAGCACCCTGAACCAGGCAGGCCTGGGGGAGAGAGAGGGAGAGGCCAGCCATCAGGAGAAGAGGGGGAGTTTAAATGCCAATCATGGTCAGGATCACCCAAGGGACACATCTGACAAGCATATAGCGTATAGGTTTCTGTCAGAAAGGGTCAATGCTTTGCAAACGGATAGCCTTTGATTTCTTCGTCAGATGGTTGTTTTTAACTTTGAATAGGTTTTTAGATATATAGAATGGGGAATGCAGCAAAAAGGGATGGTTTTTGGGATATCATTGTAATGTTTGATTTAAGATTTAATAACTACCCTCCAACAAGTATTGTCACGCAGGGTGCTGTGATCCCGGTTGGAGTGTAGCGCACATTCATGTAATATTTGATAATGAATGTCATGTGTTGCATGGACATGAGTTACAAATAGCATACAGGCGGTTGCCAGCACTGTAAAGCAGCCAGGGAGAGTGGCCCACAAACTCACAGAAAAAAACTGTGCAATTCCACTGATAATATTGTATTAAAAGAGTTCAGTTACAATAGACACAAATACTGAAAAAATATGCATGTTAATGGGGTTTTAACTTTGTAGTCAAATCTTATCAATGGTTACCAAGCACTTTTATCCTTCTTATGAATGTTATTTGTAGTAATCATACAGTTTATTTAGCAGACACCTTTATCCAAGGCGACTTACAGAGACTAGGGTGTGTGAACTATGCATCAGCTGCAGAGTCACTTACAATTACGTCTCACCCGAAAGACAGAGCACAAGGAGGTTAAGTGACTTGCTCAGGGTCACACAATGAGTCAGTGGCTGAGGTGGGATTTGAACTGGGGACCTCCTGGTTACAAGCCCTTTTCTTTAACCACTGGACCACACAGCCTCATATGTTGTACTAAGAAACTATAAAAATGAATGGTGACTTTGTACCAGTAAAAGAAGATACTAATGAGTAAGCCATTTATCATGTTCACCGAAAGCAAACTGCATTTCTTTGCATGTTTTAATGGATTTCTAAGTAACACATTCGCAAGTCAGTTAGTTTTGAGGCCTGTGCGTTTAATGCAGCCTTCTGTTTCCTACTTCCATTTTCCTGCCCTCTCCCTCCTAAGGACTTCAGATTTTAGTTTTTCTTTGCCTCGGTTCACAAATGTCCCCGTCAGCAAGGTCAGGTTTCTTCTTCCTGTTTCTCTGACAGCATTTATCTGGAGGGGCAGAGATTGTTATGAAGCTAAAACAGGTCTTACCAGAGCAGGCTATACCCAGATTTGCAATTTACATTTAGCTTTTTCCAAGGAGTGCTGTGGCTTGTGATGTGCTGCACCATGCTTTTCTGTGATTTTCCATTGCGTATTGCATGCTTTACTACACTTTGCAATGCTTTCACCATCCTCCCTGTCAAAAAGTAGGCCAGCCTTAGCTGTTTAACTAGGACTGAGTTCCAGTTTTAAATACTACATTTGATAACAATGTGGTAGGGGTTTGACAAACTATGATCAAGGAAATACTGTAATGTTGGTTACTTTATGTACTATATACTTGAATTGCTAAGGCAAAAGCTACTTATTTTAACTTACAGACACCAAGCCTTTTTAAGCATGTGTACTTATAAAATGGTGGATCACAGAATAAAGGGATAACAGGAGTATTGAAAACATTAACGTTGAGGGATGTTGGAGACATTAAAAATTGCATAATACAAAATTCTAAAATGAAAGCCAAGACCTTGGCCAACTTGCCAACTGCTGTTTCCTTTGTGTTATTTTCCACAGTGTGTTGTTTAATCTGAATATTTTCTCCTATACTCGATGCACGTACATATATGTCATTTACAAAACAGTGGAGATGCGTGGAAGGCCCTGTCAGTGCACGCTACATATTGTAGGTGTTGAATTTTAAAACTACTTTATAGATAAAATACATGACTGTTCTAAAACACACTGGTCTAATAAAAACAGGCAGGGACAAAGACAAAAACTAGAGCTTCAGTGAGGATCATCTGGTGCCTCAGGCTGGATGATGCATCCTGTCTTTCTGTCTGGGAGAGTGCATGTTTTTGTAGCAGATGTGATTCGGTGTGACAAGCAGAATCCGGCATAGGGACACGTGCCGGCCTCTTGCATGCAGTCCGCCTGACCTGGTTACAGATCAGCCTTCCCAGGCATCAGATAGAGAGGGGAACGCTTCAATGGAGACCCAGAAACACGGACGCCAGAGGATGATCCGTATTAGCACGTGTTATATAAGCCATAGCTGTGACGCAGGCGTGGAACCCGATGCTGTTCTTCATCGTTATCATATTTTAAAGGTGTTTTTTTTAATTTGGAAAGGGTAACATGCCTTCATAATATGAGCATAATGTTAAATTCCCTACAGATCTAGTTTAAAATGTACGGGTGCCGTATCCTCTAGGTTTATATATTCTACTGTGAATTTTATTTATTTATTTTTCCTTGTGAAATTTTCCCTTGAATATGACTGCAGTTAGGGCCCTGCTCAAACTTAAGGACTGCTTTAAAGAATGTTTTGTTGAGGAATGTTCTTTTGAAAGATTTATAAACATTCTCGTGGGTTAGTGCTTTGAAATTTGTGAATAAACGTACAGTAGAACAGTTGAACAAGGTTTCATGAAAAGCAAACGTTTTTATTTAGTAAATCGAAACGGGCTCTAAGAAACAGATTTCAACAAAACATCCCCTAAAACAGTCCTTAGAGATTTGGGAAGAGGCTCCCAGTCTTCAAACTTTTAAATGGAACTACTGGAACAAAAAAATCTAGAGGAAAAACAGGAAGAGATGCACTAGCTTGCAGAGTCAGAACGCCAGTGTTGTTCTTTTTGAAGCCACTAGAACTGTTATTGTAGGTTGTTAAAGCTAACTACCAGTTAGACGGCAAAGGGTTCAATGTAGTAATATGCATTTTTGTTAGCTTTTTGTTTTTAATTCTGGGAATCCCTGTTTCTTTATGTAGCAGATATTCCTCCTGTTCATCTACAGTAATGTTACAGTAAGTGTTGTATTTCATTGCCTATTTAGTATGTTCATACTGTGAGTATTCTTTGCCGTTTTCTTTACTTTGTGACTTTTGGTCACAGTTTATTTTAAAGGACACTTTGCTGATTTATTTTAACATGCTACAACTAGCATATTAACATGTGGTTTTCATTTTAGTTAGTTAATTATATATATATATATATATATAACTGGTATTACATGTATATTACTATATAACCTGCTATATGTATTACCGTAACCTCTTTTAAAGTGCCTTTGGTCAAATTGAACCCTGTTTCATTGTGATACGATGGAGTTGGTGAAACTTAAATAGTCTAATGAAGTTGAAACATTTGTCTTTTATTTTGTCCTACTTTCTTACAGAATTTATAATTGAATGTATGAATTTATGGATAATTTGTAAATAATAAAAATGAGAAACATTTGTTATGTTATTAAAGCTTTTAAAGAAAGAAATGCCCATTTATATGAAATAATAAATAAGTGAATTATTACATAATAATTATAGAAATAATAATCCTTGATATACCTTTTCAAGCCATTATTTTTGTATTATCTACCTACAGGTGTGAAAGAGACAGACACTTTATTACAAGGTTCTCATTCAGTACCTGAGCCTGTTCTTCTCACTGGACACAATGTGACAAATTTGTCTTTTGTATTGCTGCTAAATGTTAAAATACATAAATAAGTATCTCTAAACACAAACTGGTGTGTGGTCTGTTATTTATGATATCTTAACCTAAAAAACATTAATGGCTGGAATCTGTTGGAGTTATATTTTAATACCAAGTTTGAACTACTTATTCAGAAAAATAAACATTAGGTAAGGCACATCAACTAAAATTAGAAGATGATCTGGTCCACTTACTAGACCTATATAAGCTGTGGGAGAGCTGTGTGCAACTATTCAGACACAATCATGGGAAAGCAGAAGGATCTCAGTGACTTCACAAGGGGCATGATAGTGGGTTCCTATGCAGCTTGCTTGTCCCTCAATGCATTGACCAACGTGTCCATCAAGACAGTCTCCCTGTTGAACTCACCCTTTTGTTGCATTTGAAGGTCCTTCAGCTCAGAACATGCATGCATTTATTATATTTGAAGGTGCTTCAGCTCAGAACATGCATGCCTTTATTATATTTGAAGGTGCTTCAGCTCAGAACATGCATGCATTTATTATATTTGAAGGTGCTTCAGCTCAGAACATGCATGCATTTATTATATTTGAAGGTGCTTCAGCTCAGAACATGCATGCATGTATTATATTTGAAGGTGCTTCAGCTCAGAACATACATGCATGTAAACAATAATGTCATGCATATTTTGAAATGTGACTACATTTTCAATTGAAGCTTTGTAAGATAGATTTACAAAGAACTTCAAAGTCAGCGATTCCATTGCAGTAGCTTCAGGATATATTAGGTGATGAAACAAATGCTGCCAGCTCCTGCTTGAGTACCCACATAGCAGAACCGGATGGACAAGCCATATTAAAAAAAAGAGTGGGAGCTACTATCCACTCCTGATATCTCTGCTAATCCCTACTCTCAAACAAATTCACTTTTTTTCCCCCTCAAAATCATCTGGATTTGCTAAAGCAGCTTATCTCCTTCCTTCTGTCCTGACATGTCATTTGTAGTTTGTTACTTATTTTACCACCCCAAACGGAAGACGTTGAGTTTCTGAAAACCTACATTTTTTCTTTAACATGCAATAGATCACTCGTGGTGTAATGTCCTTTTGTAGGTGGCTGTTGAGGTGCTCCGGACACCTATTGATGGAGATTGCACCAGCTGAAAAGGTCAGGCAGGGCTATGCAATTCATTATCCGTATATGATATACAAGCAATCAATCTAAAATGATACAAATGTCAGAAATATTAAAAGAAACTCAATTAAAGTATTGTTCTATGTATTTAATCACGATTGCAATTTAATCTATTGCATTTCTTTTTGTATTTGTAAATCATAAATGACTGTCTTCAGGTTAAACCGTTTTTATTTACTAATGATTCTTAACATTGGAAACACTTTTGAGCTTCTAGGTTTTGTGTTTTCCTGCAGCACGTATATATGTATATGTATATTTAGTTGTGATTAACTGTTTTTATTTTGTGACAAACTGTATTTTCGAATACATATAAACCTATGAAAGCAGACGTTGATTGTCGGAGACGCTTGAAGACCAGTCCACTGTTTGAGCCAGTCAGCTACAACAGAGATCTAGAGAGAACCATTTTCTGAACAAGGCATTCTATCTGTTTGGTCTGTACTGTGTAATAGATGAGAAGTATTGGGTCGACTGTACCTACACTTTGCTTCTTTTAGAATTGAAATGATTCCAGAACATTCCACACAGCCTGTGTGTGCGGAGCCTTCGCCAAATTGAAAGAATGCGTTAAGAAACAACCCCAGGACTTTAGACATCTTCAAAGTCTGTTTGATAAAATCTCCAAACAGTTTGACAGCTGAAGTATTCCTTCAGTTGGCACAAACATGTCTTTGAAATACAAGAGCTCCGTCAGTCTTAATAAAGTCATTATTAAATCACCTACACAAAGTGGCTTGAAAAGCACTTCTGTCCTTGCGCTTTTACCAGTCCCCATGCATTGCAAAAATACAGTCTCAAAGGTGATGACTCAAGTGGCTATTCAGGATAGCAGTCTTTGCTGCAGCTTTCTACTCCCAACTCTCCTGAAGGAATTAGAGGCAGTGATCACTGAGCATGGTCATGTATCCCTCCAGAACCATTGCACCTCCACTCACAGACACACACTGATAGCGGACGATGACTGCTGCACACAATTGTGACACGTGGATTTGAATGTCTCTTTATTAGCTCTGAGTTACAATCGTATTAAATGCATGCAGCTTTCTTTGTAACCCTATGTTCCTTGTTATGCTCAGCCCACTCTTGAGGGATCATTCTATGTGTTCAGAAAGTAAATTAAACTATAAAAAGACAGACTGTGGTTCTGTGGCTTCCTGCATTTAGGGAATAACTTCAAAGCCAAGTTAGTGACTGCCAGCTGGAACCAGAGGCATTGCTTAGTATGTTGCACATGGCTTTGGCCATAGCATTTCCACTTTACTTCTCATGGGGTGGATGGATAGAATCATTTCAGTGAGTGTCACTCCAAGGATCAGCTTACTCAACACTGGAATCTTTGGTGTTGCTTTTTTTTTTTAATTGGACTCTATGTTGCATAATACCTTCATAAAAACTGTATAACTGATGCATAATCCTTCAGAATCACTTTGAAAAACAATACAACGTACATATAAATGTCCTTAGCATTTTTGTCATACCATTTGCATTAACACTGTTTCTACAAAACTTGGGTCCTGATACATAGGGACAGCCACATTGTGATGCATGCCATTCTGTGCACCAGCTTCAACTCATTGAAAGCCACTGCACTAAAACTAGGAAAGGGGTGAGCTACCTTGAGCAATGTTGCCAAAATATTCAGCTGTTCAGCAGCGTGATCTTGAACACATTCTATTGTGCCCCGTGCAAAACAATCAACAAAGTGAACGAGAAGCAATACTGGATCATTGAGAATTAATCCAGATTCACTCTGTTTCAAAGAGAACGAGAAGCAATACCGGATCATTGAGAATGAATCCAGATTCGCTCTGTTTCAAAGTGAATGAGAAGCAATACCGGATCATTGAGAATGAATCCAGATTCGCTCTGTTTCAAAGTGCATGAGAAGCAATACTGGATCATTGAGAATGAATCCAGATTCGCTCTGTTTCAAAGTGCATGAGAAGCAATACCGGATCATTGAGAATCAATCCAGATTCACTCTGTTTCAAAGTGCACGAGAAGCAATACCGGATCATTGAGAATGAATCCAGATTCGCTCTGTTTCAAAGTGCACGAGAAGCAATACCGGATCATTGACAATGAATCCAGATTTGCTCTGTTTTTTGCATGTTTCCAATCTGAAAGTGAACATTGAATATGTCTTAATCAGCTAGTTGCTTCAACAGTAAGCACTTCATTTCTTTTTTTATTTCTTTTCTTACTGAAATTCAAACAAACATTCTTATTGCAATTACTCAAATATGTTATGTGTTAAAGTCTTCCCATCTGAATTTAGGATCTTCCCTTCAATTAGAGTTGCTTGCCATAAATATACCATAAACTAGGCTAGATAAGCGCCTTAATAAAAGATACAGCGCCACCTAGAGGTCAGTTACTTTGGATCAAGTTTGGTTTTGCAGTGCACTAGAATAGTGCTGACGCATACTAATGTAAAGACAATTAGCTGGAACGGGTTTATGGAAGGCAACTAGAGCGGCAACTCCTGCACTCATAGTTAAAGCACCACAACATAGATTTATCACAAAATAAAAAATAAGGTATGGAAAAATAAACTAAACAGACTATAATTTGGTCAGCTCTTTATTATAAGAGACACTTTACAGTTTGTTAACTGCTAACAGCTAGCTTACTAACATGTTAACAGATGTAATCTATTAATAAACTTCAAGGCAAAGGCCAGTTAAAAACTCGATCATATCATTTAAATGGGGTTACATTTGTTTAAAGGTATTTTGCAACCAGTGAGATCAGGTTTCATTTTACTATACCTTTTTTTAATTATTAGTTTATAAATAGATTACAATATAACACGTAACCTATTTAGAAGCTAATATTAAAATCACCAGTCAGTTCAGAGTTATATACTTCTAACTTCAGCTGAGAATGAGATGAACGACCTGTCAGAAGGGCAGATAAGCAGCTGTGGTAAACATGTTCAAATTGCGTTTGAAATGTAATAATGCAAGCTATGCAAGCTATATATATATATATATATATATATATATATATATATATATATATATATATATATATATATATATATATATATATATATGTTTGTTGATAACCCTTTATATATGCAGGTGTTAAAAAGTAACCAGATCGGGAGGATGGAAAGGTGTAACGGGAACCGCGCCAGATATCACAACCAAAATAAATCACTGGAGTTGTGGGAGAGGAGCCATACAGATTTCATAACATTAGAAAAGTCCTCTGGGATAGCGGTGTGGATGAAATGAGTCGGCATGCAGTCACTCGCTCCAGAAAGAATCAATTGGGCGGATTTCGCTTTTCGCAAGACTGATTTATTGACACACACTGTTCAGTTACACTGAAGTGGTTGTAAAATGACCTAAAGCTGGATCTATTTTGTATTGCCTGGTTATCAATTATTATATGACAAGTGTAATCTCTCTGCCATTCACTTTCATTGGGATTCCTGTTATCCTGCGTTTGGGTAAACAAACTTCTCAAAAGGGTCACTGGGACAGTTTGGAATAGTTCAGGCTTTTCAACTCACATTGCAATGCATTCTGGTACTTTGTACCTGTCTCAGGTACCTTTAACTGGTTTATTTTTTCTTTAAAATCACTTGATAGTGTTGTGTTTTTAATAACAGGGAAGACATTAAGACAGCAGAAACATAAACCACTGTACCTACCATTATAAATCACAAATCAAAAATCAACCAATCACGGTGAAGTATTTGCCAAGATTACAGTACACCTGTAAACACGTGTGATCCCGTGCATAGAACACCTCACCTAATTTCAAAGTTACAAAATCTAACAAACAAACAAAAAAACACACACATACCTGGTACCTTTAAGAAAATGTGCACAAGATGACATCTCTTCATTGAGAGACACCCCACACATGACGTTTTAACCTATAGAGGTTAGAATCTGGACCCATACCAAAAATATGACAGACAAGTCAAGTACCCTTGAAAAAATGCAACAGGACACCGTTCCCACCAGTAATACATTCACAAGTGGTCAGCGTTGTCAGTGCAGCCATTCCTCAGAGCGGTCAGCGTCAGTCAAACTAGCCTCACTCGACTGAATGGTTGTCTTAAATTAGCTTGTTGCCATCGCATGGCAAAGCTTATTTCTATCTTACCCTCAAAGCTCAGGTTTGGAAAGGGTGGAAATACTTCAACAGTTCACTGACACTGCAATAAAACCTTCCCTAAAAAAAACACCGACTCAGTTACGTAACCTGCCACAAAAAAAAAAAAAAAAAAAAAAAATCCCACTACTAATTTACAACAATTATATCATCAAGGTTCAAATACAGACAACAACACTTACTTATGTTTTAGTGTAAAGGAACTTAAACATTTCGGTTTTTGCAAACTTAGTTCTTGACCTGCAGTTTGGCCTTTGTGTTGCATGTAATATGGTGCCCCCTTGTGGTAAGTACAGAGATTACATTGTCTCATTATTTAAATGATGGAATCTTTAGTTACCCAGAATTAACTGAATACCCAGGACGGTTCACATGGCTAACAAGGAACTTTTGGAAACCCCGAGGTTAACAATCCTCACTGTGATTCAGATTTAACAGTACTTGCACTTCTATGTTTTCTTTTAAGGCTCCCTTTTCTCTTTATAGTTTGGATCCCGCTTGTCTCTTACTAATACCCTCTCTGACCAGGACTTCCCCATTGTATTACCTAATGATGCTGGCTTGCAATCATGCCTGCAGCTGACTCAGTGGTTCCAAGAGAAGGCTTCTGTTAATTACCATAACAGCAGCTAGTTCAGGGCTTTTAGCTCCGTGCTTACTTGTGCTGCACCGTGATTTCACTGTGGTTTTACTCCTCTTTACTCCCCTTTCTTTCAAACCCCGGAATAACGAGACCTCCACAGTGGCTGGCAGTGCAGAAAAGAAGACGGAATAATGTATCTGATGAGCTTTGTGAAGCACCTCACGGTTTGAGTTTGCAGTGTACTGGCCTACAAAATAGGACCTCATACTCCCTCTTGTGGAAAAAGTCTGTAACTAAGCCTCAATTTATTTGCTCAGTCCCATTGAGCAAAACGTGGCATTTCTTTCCCTGAGAATTGCATTTCCCGACACAAAAGCTTTCAGCTATCCTGTATTGAAGAAAGGCTTATTTCAAGTCCTATAAATGACAATAATATGCCTTCCCATACTTTAACCATCAACGTGGTTGTTCTTTGACATCTCCAAACCACGTAGGCATCTTATTTTTCTTTATGATTTGTTGTAATATTTATTATTGCAAGAATATTGCTTGCATATATTTCAAGGAGTCAGTATATTCTTTCAGTAAGATCAATACATCTATCATTTTGCATTATAAATGCATTTCTTGAGCCTCAATTCAAGCTAATTTGAATGTGCATGAATAAAAGTAATGTATTCATACAGTATCTTCAAACAGCCCGACTGAATAGTAAAGGTCACCAAGTGCTTGACCCAGAAACCTATTTCAAGACCACTCATAATAACGAGGCCCTTCCTCTCATAGACTGAAACAGTCCACAGCCTCCTGAGTTCAGAGTGAAACCAGTTAGCATTAACAAGTAACCCTTTGGTTTTCAGTTCTTTGAAACCTGCTAGGGATATAAATCCCTGGTTTATTATCCTCTGTATTGAATAACAACACGGGTCCCAAAATCAATTATGGATGAAGAGTGTAACTCAACTCCAGCGTTAATTCAAGTAGTACGACAGGAACAGCCTCCAGGTCTCATTAATATCTGGGTTCAAATTAGGCACGGGCAGGCGTGTTAGGACCAAATCAATCGCTTTGGAAAGACATGTAAAGATTCCAACCCCACTGAATGTGGTCGTTTCTCTTTAATTAAAGTTACAGCCTCGTGCTGTGCGTTATCTGAAGCAGCGAGACCCCGTGTTTTGTTCCAGCAGTGTTCTAAACGATTTATTCGGATGGTCAGTAATTGTACCAGGTTCAGAGTGAAATTGTCCTTGATCCACTAGAGATCTCGAATGTGACATCAATTCAATAAAATTTGAACGTGCTTTAGCCCATGTAGAAGATGTCAGTTTATACTTTGAGCGGATTGATTTCACATAACCAATTCCAGCACACGTTTTTAATTGAAATCCCTCTTCCAGCCAGCTAGGATCTGAGGCCAAATGACTCGTGCGCTTCATACTCCATAATCATCAATAACAATGTCACTATTCTCAAATTCTGTCTTGGGGGTTTGTCCTGACCGACTGAAATGTGTTTAGTTAATTTAACCGTTCACTCCAAACCGTGTCCTTTTTCCAGTAGGGGGAAAGTCAATATGTAGCTTAGAGCTAATCAAAGTTTCATAGAGTCTGGCTCTGTACACATAATTTAACCAAGGAGGTTATTTTAGACTTCGTTGCTGTGATACGCTGCAATGGGAAACCTTTTCCCTTGGTCATTCCCAAACAATACACTGTAACAGAATAACGGGATATGTGTAGAAAACCATGAAAGGAAATTTGAGGGAAAAAAACAACAACTATGGAGCCTTTCGGACCTGTTCAATTAATCTATACAGGGGGCGTGTCCAAAAAGGGCTCACATGATTGAACTACCAAGCCCCCTTGTGTGCATAAGAACAAACACGTACAACCGGCAAAACTGCCAGTAATCAAGAGCCGGAGAAACAAAGAGAATCAAGCTTGTAGCAGATGATTTTTGTCTTTGTTTTGGGAACAAGAATAAAATCAGAGTATGTAACTTCTTTAAACCAGCTCTTTGTAGAGGTGTTTTGGTGGATAGGCGGGTGTTTGTAAAATCTATGTAGAATCGCTGCTGTACATGTGAGTGTTTTTAATTTGTGTGTGTAAAGTGCTAGGTTGATGATTTAGACAGTGCTTAGACCCCCCCATTGTTGGAATGGGATACCCAGAAGGAAAATGCACTCTTCTTTTTCACCTGTCCGAGAAAAGTTTGACAATCTCAATGACTTCTCATTTAAATATATGTGTTTCATGGGGGAAAAAAAATATTTCAAACAAGGCAGATTTCAGAAACTAAAAAATAAAACTGAACTAGAGCTTCACCTGTGCACAAACGACACCCAACAGAGAGATACTTTGCTTGTTTGATTAAATCGTAAGAGAAGTTTTGGACACCAATGTGAAAAGCATATTGAGTTTCTGTGTAGATGCTCTGGAAAGCATGCATGTTCTTGATGCATTTAGCTCCAGACTTATCATCTGTTTATAAAGGTAAGTTTACTTACAGTGAAGATTCTAATGGTGAAAAAAAAAACACAAAGATTTTTTTATTGGATACAATACAATTCAAAGTGTAGATACACTGAACTTTTGACATTCAACTTTACTCAGAAACCCAGAACAGAAGTAGCAGAAGCCTTCCAATAATGTAATGCTCATATTTTACTACAAAATTAATTTCTTCGAGTGTATGGGAAAGACTTTGACTATTAAGTTTGAGACTCATCCAAACCAGTTGTGACCTCGTTCAGTAATTGTTTTATTGCTCTCTGGAAATTCGCCTTGCCACTTAAAACAAAACAAAAAGACCATCAGTTAAACAAAGAAGTCGTGACAATGTGTTTATGCTTTGGTTATTACTACCCTTTTGAGTTCAACATGTTTCATATTGGCTGGCCTCGCTGCAGCCTAGCAATTGGAGATAGAGTTACCAGATAGGTTTGCTTGTCACTCTGACAATGGACACTGAGACTGAGGAAGAATGCTAAAATTTTAATGAGGGAAATCGATTCCATTGCCAGGTAACCAGTAGTGGAGTATACTTGGGCAGGTACCACTCCGTCAGATGGCTAACATGCAGCGGTTTGCTAGTCTTTGAAAAAAGAATCTGGTGTTTGAAAGTGCTCTCCGGGTTTACAGAGAAAAATGAAACTCAGAAATCTAGCAAAAGTCTCAGAATAACTTTGCCTTCTTATTTTAGTGTTTCTAGCTGCTTCTGATCCTCTGACGTTGAAGTGTCCAAATGCTTTAGAGTTGAAAAAACGGAGCGAGTTCCCGCTAGTGCTAGAAACCTTCAACTTAATGGTGTTTCAGAAGTGCTGAGTTTTCAACATCAGGGCTAATCATGAATCCGGCACTCTGGAAAACCTACAAGAGCAAAGTGCTGAAGACCTTCAATGCGGACCAGGAGGAAGATTCTGTTGAACAGGTAGAGAAGGAGCGTGTATTTTTTTTATTTGAATTTGTTATAACTAACAATAATGTAAGCAAGCATAAATGTGTTATAAAAGTTACAGTTAAACAAAAATCAGTCATTTGATTATTCCTCATATACTTTACCACTGTCAGGGCTTTCGTTATTATTCATTTATTATTTACATTTACATATTGTAGTATACATGTACAAAATGGCGGTCACACAAGTATTTAACCACCAGAGAGAGTGTTTAAAATGCATTTCTTAATTGGAAACAGCTGTTTCAACAATTTTAGAAAATTAGATCAGAAAATACAATAAAAAGGTGAGTAAAGTCTCGGTTTAAACAACTCTTCTCAACATGATCTTCAAAAACCGCAGAACAAACTTACACAAGTCCGTTTTTCACAGGATAATTTGGACTCTCCAGGAAATAATTGCATGCATCATACATTTCATGTATTTTATTTTAAATTAAGTACAGTTTCTCTTACAAGCAAAGGAAATGAAACCATTCCAATGATCTTTCCTTGCCAGGCAGTGACAGACAGCAATAATGCATTAAGTAAAGTAATCTGATATGTTCCTTTCTACTCCCCTAGCAGATTCTGCAGAGCAAAGACTTTGTACATCTCAGATGATCAGTACAGTCTACATAACCAGGGGTTCGGGGACTCAAAGCGTCAATCACACAGCCACTCTGATAAACTTTCCAGCGCTATAAGTTGCCATTGAGTTTCCATTTTAAAAACAGCTAACAGCCTGACACTGTTTGCTTGTGTTATTGTGTGGTTGGGCACATGGGTGCTCCTTGTATTGAACTGGGGTTGACAATGAGAGGGCTGAGTGGAATTCTCCAATTCCAATGCAGGGTGCCAATTACACTAACAGGAACAGGGATACAGCCAAGCCGATCTCCATCACCATTCACAGCCTGCTTTTATTTTCAGAACAACGAGGAAGAAACCACAGCGACACCGACCCAAACCCAAACCCAAACCCAAACCCAAACCCAAACCGATGAGGGTCCAAGTTCTGTCGCTCAACTGGCCAAGAAAGTAAGAAATTGTGATATATAAATATATTAAATATTAGAAAACGGGTTGGACAAAAAAAAACAGCTCTCTGATTGGTTTTAAGTGATCACATGACAGCATTCGCCAGCCACACAGCTCCAATGGTATCAGTAACCTGTCTTGAGAGAAAAAAAAACAAAAACAAACGGCTGCCATTTTGTCTCTCGCTTTGCAATCTGAATCTCTGCATAAGTGATTTATTGATTTATTCTTTCAATTGCTGATAAAAAAACAAGACTTTTCCAACTTTTAAGCTGCATTAAACTGGCTTTGCATTTAACTAGCTGCTAAGGCGACAGAGTTATCTCTTGGTTCTATGATGCAATTCCATAAAACTTAAAGATACAGTAAGGATGCACAAAAAAACCCCCAAGGAATTCCTGTTATAAAAGACAATGTGTTTTGTAAATTGAAGTATAAAATACAAGCAAAGACCCAAATAATTCTCAGCATATTAGGAGGGTCAGTGAAGCTAATTATTTATAAATGCCAAGAGCACCCCCTAGCTGTGAGGACGGGAATACAACAGGACAGGAAAAGAAACTAGAATTTGCTAGAAGTACTGGTGCAGAAAGTGATCAGAATTAAACCTAACGCATGTAATCAAACAGTAGTGAAAATAAACCAACGTGAACTATTCATACCAGGGGGTGAGACAGATAAATATGTATGACCTTAATCCGTCACTGCAGTGATATCTACGGCTCAAACCATTGTTTGACTCCAGAATAAAATGTCATCATTTTGCTGCTGGCGGAAATAACATTAGTGTGACTGTGATCTGCTTGCCACTCAGATGCAGGGAGCTGGAGTGAAGGGCTGGAAGAGCATGGCCTCTGTGTTTAACAAGGATGATGAACATCAGCTGCTGGCCTCAGAGAGCAACATCCCTGCTGCTGACCAGTGAGTGACCCCAACACACAGCCAGCCAGATCGAAATCAAAAAAGCACTGGGGTCCCATGCAAGTTTTCCAAGGGTTTGGTGGCTTACTGCAAGTTGTGTCTTAAATATTGGCTCGATACGTTTAGGACTGCTGAAGGCTGCCACAATACTGAGTTCAGGGGTGTCCTTAATATTGAAGATTGCTTTTTTTATTACTGTCACTTCTTAGTTTTTACTGAGGAGGCCATAAAGCGAGATAACAGTCTTACTACATATCATAGTGTTTTTATAGTTTTGGATGAACTCTGACGGGTGGGTCAAACTCTTTTCCAGCCCGCTGGCAGTTAAACCAGAGGAACCTCGCCAGGAGAAGAGAGCCACGGGATTCTGGGACAGCTTTGCAGTGAAGTGGCAGCAGGCCTCCGCGATGAAAGAGGGCGGGGAGGCAGAGCCGCAGGAGAACGAGGCTGCCCCAGAGGAGAGCAGGCAGGCCCAGGAGGGGGGCCGCGAGGAGGAGACCAGCTACAACACCCTGGGAGGCCCCGAGGAGACCACCTTCAAGTGGAGCTTCATGACCAGCAAGCTGGCAGAGCTGAAAAGCAAAAGCATTGCCAAGACTAACTAACCCGTGTGACTGTCTAGGGGAGAGTGGCTTTTGCTTGTGGATTGGTTTGCTAGCTCCATGCACACTTATTTGGGTGAGGGGAAGGTCTTTTGAATAGTCTCCAGAAAGGGGGTCTGGGGGTCTGGACCTGAGTTTATTGTGGGCAAATGAGGGTCTTAAACTGCCCCCATTCTCTCAAGGAGGGTGCAGCGTTATTTAGGAAAATAACTAAGCAGTATCATTTCTAGAATGTTTATCCACCCACAATATTTGGTCACTTTAACACTTTATAGATGCTCTATACTGTAGATTATTTAATTTTATATTAATAAGGCATTACAGCGCTAATTACATGCATTAGTAACAACATGTAGAAAAGTTAAGTTAAACAGGGTAACATGTGACTGAATTTAATGCAAGGTTCAAGTTTTTACAGTGGTCGGACCCCACACCTCCACACAAGCACTGGCCCCAGCAGTTTTTGCAAAGCTACCTGCTGTCATTTGTTAACATTCAAAATTCCTTTCCTTTTTATAGATTTAATTTGAAGAAGCCCTGGTAGTCATACAAACGTAGGCATCATCTCACGGTTAATTAGAAACTTAATGTGCAGTTTTATTTTCAAACAGCAGGAAATTGTTTTACAGCAGCACCTGTGCATATTCATTCTTTATTTATTAAACAGCCTTATTACAGCAATAAAACTTCTGCAGCTGCTCAGCGAGTGGCTCAACAATAACTCAATGTATTTATTAGTTACCTGCTCGTGAAGGTTTCAGTTATGTGCTGAAGCTCATTGAAGAATTCTATTTTCCTCTGTGCTGGTATAGTTAGCAGAAGCACTTCAAAATACAGGTGCATTCAGTACACTGCAGCTGCACTGTGCTTACCATATTATTTATTATATGTATGTACAGCAAGAATTTATGATCAGGAAAATAACTTTATCTTTGTTAATATAAGGTGCTTCATCCATAATCACAGGGCTCAGTACAGAGACAGGTAGTAAATCATTATTACATTAGGAGTTAATGCATCTGTATTTTGAAGTGTATCCAGTTTATGAGCATTACTGTGTTTGTTTTTTGAATATGTTTGCAAACAATGTTATTACAGACTCTGATCTGTACAAGAGACTGTCACAAAATAAATAATAAAAGCCACAATTACTAAAAACTTGAAAGCTACACTGCAGTATGGCACTGTATATACCATCCATGCAGAAACACTATTGCTGGATACAAACTCCAAGGCTCTTCAAAGTAATTAGCCTATACAAATTCACTATGGCATATTTCCACTTAATCTGGCAGTTTACTATGCTTACTGGAGGTGCAATCTGAAACCAATTTCCTAATCGAATATTGGACAGGTTAGAGACCACAATAATCAATGCATACTATTCAATAAAGTATTTGTTGCCTCTTCACAAAAGCGTCCCAATACAACTGAACATGCCTGTGCTGGTAATATAATACATACGTGGTGCTCCCTGTAAAGCCCCAGGACAATTAATCCATCAATGCATGTTTATGTTAAACTCAGGAACTAAAATCCATGGTTATCAGCAATCCTTGTTGCATCACTGTGTCATTGTTTTCCACATGCTTATTGGAGATGCTTTCCAGTGCTTTACCATCCTCTCACTTTACTGTACCTCACTATTCTTTTACCCTGTTATACCTTAGTAAGCTTTTTAAAGGTCAATCACTGTAATCGATGGCTACTAAATATCTTATTCAGTTTTACACTTCATACCCACTAACTGTGATGTATTTTGTATGATAAATTAGATTATAAATAAGTGTGTTATTCTTTGAGAGGACTCTGTTGTATGTGTTCACTGTTTTGGCGTTCCTTTCTTTTGCAGTGTTTTTTCATCAAACCTGTAGTTATTCTTTTTTTTTTTTTATTACAGGACCAATCATTACATTTGTGTATTAATTCATTCATTTTTGAAATCCCTGAGATAAAGAGGACGATTCTTAATGTCTGTTAATGCATCTCTGTAAAGTCTTATTTATTAATAAACAAACGTGAACATGGAAGATAGTTTCTTTAAATGCAACACAACTTATTGCATTGATGATGAAATAACCCTTTTTATACACACATCGATGTAAAGTCTCAATGGCTCGTTTTGCACGACTATCCTGCATTTAAGATAATATTAATACTCATATATTGTTTTTCACAAACTTCATTCCAAACTTGAATAACATGAGACCTTGAATAACATTCCTTACTGGCTTGGTCCTAATTTTGTGAAACTAAAAGGCTTTTTTTCTCCTTTCAAATAACAGGAGTTAAAGACTGGGTAAGCATGTGATAATATACTCCAGGTCATGACAACGTTTTCACCAAACTCCTAACAAAGACATTCGCCAAAATGTGTGCCTGCTTGACTAAGGAGTTGATCACCATTCAGACATTTGAAATTATTGGTTTCTAAGTTTTGTTAATGTAGGAGTTCATTGAACATTAAAAAAAATAGGTTTTATTTTAAACCCTGGCATAAGACTGCCAGCAGACGGCGACATTCACCAATCAACAAAAGTAAATGGGCTTTTAAATGAGTTTAAAACACAACACAATACCAGTGTGTCAACAGGAGTAATAACCAAAACTCTTCCAAACAGTCCTCTCAGTGTTTTGTTTTCCAGACCTTGTTTTCATGCTAGGCCACTTCCTCCTGCCACCACAATTCATTTCCTGTGCAACAAGTATTAGGATCCCATCTGCACCCTAGACTACAGAATCCAATAACATTTTCCTATAAGGTAACTTTTTTTTCCAAACCGTCAACAACAAAACAAATGCAATGCAATAAACTTCCCAAACAGGAACAAGAAACAACCCAGACATTTCATTTAAGGCCTTGGAAGTAATATAACATTGTTTATTTAATTTTAGAATTGTATTTTCTTTCCTTTAAGAAAACTGTTTGGAGTGCCACACAATTTGCCCAAGCGGGCCTGTGTTTGACAAATATATAAATAAAATAAAACACATGTCCTTCCGTGCACTAGGATTAATTAGCACTAGGATTTAGCTACCTCAAGACCACCCAGCCAGTAGCAGATTACAGTAAGGGTCTCCCCTATCTGAAGCAGGACTGCCTAACACAAATAAACAAGCTGGAAGTGTGCGTGCTGCTAGCTGACAAGGTCAGACTGCCAGTCTCTTAATTAGAGTACTACACTGATTAACAAGAGGGGCGTCCACTAAGGAATACTACAGCAGAACTCGTTGATAAGGAGGGCTCATATATAACAGATATCAGACCGCGATCTTAAAGGGGCTTTCCGATTTCACCAGCTAAGACTTAATTACCTGTTTTATTACCAAACACAAGTGTTTCCGCCAGCAAAAAGGCTTTCCAAGGGTCATTACTAAGCTGGGCTGGTGAAGCCGTTAGGGATTTCAGATATTCATTTACACAGGGATTGTAAATGTAAATACAAACTTCCTGTAATAACACAGTTCATAGCAGTAAATCGGGTAGGTTTTCTGCAATGACATCAGCATCATGTAAAGCATTTCTAAGGGCTATGTTGGGGGTTTGAATTCCCTTTCCCCTCACTAAAACCTTAGCGATTTATCAGCCATTCATTAGCGTTTCCCATATGTTTAGTTATGCCTTTTGGGCATGTGTTTGCTGTGGAGTCTAAACCCTAAGGGAAACTAATCAGAAACATACCCGCATGGAAAAAAAATAGACACACCTTTTGATTTGGTATAACATCGGTGGTAAATGTAGGTATAGATTCACTGGGGGAGCTAACTGGTCAGTCAAGCACGACTAAGCAAACTGCAATCCCATTTGGTATTTGCAACGCAGCATTGGTTCCTCATAGGAGTGACGTGTCATTGCCAGGTGCTGACCACGAGATCTTTTGACTGGTGTTTTCAGACAGTAACAGCCATGGCTAAAGAACCTCAGAGTAAAGGTGTATTCAAAGCTGTCTTGGCTTAGTGAGTTAATCACGCACACACACACACACACTTACCCCTAACTTGTACATTCCCTAGCCACGTTATTAGGACTCCCTGATTGGATTTGGCATAGCCTTGGTGTGGGGCATGTTCCCCTGATATACCCTGGGTCCCTTGATTACTCTAGAATGCTGTACTTGCACCCTGATGGTGATGGCATCCACCGTACCATGAGAGAATAGCCTGAGGAGCATGGCAAAGATCTTCCATGGCCACCTGTGACAGGTACAGAACTGTAGCAGTGTGCTCAGGAAGTTAAAAGCAGGGCCATTCAGTAGGTCAAGTTAGCGCCATTCAAAACTAAAATAAACAATCTTATAGAGGATGTGTTTAGTAAAGATTATGTGCTTAATAATTAATATTCTGTTTGACTTCCTGGACCATGTCTAGTTTTGAAAAATGTTATCTTGTTAGTGCCATGCCACCAACCAAGTTAGCCTAATAACCGATGTAAAACCTTAATAATTGCTCCAACTACATGAAACAACAGTTTTCTTTATTTTTCTTATTCATTGTGTGTGTGTGTGTGCGTGTGTGTGTGTGTGTGTGTGTGCGTGTGTGCGTGTGTGCATGTGTGTGTGTGTGTAATATGAATGTATAAATATCCTTGTAAATATTTCCGTTTGAATGTAAATTTCCTGTAATCCCAACTATTAATGACGTAATGGATCGAGAAGCTATCCAGCACCTTTGGCCAAATAGCTTTTGAACTGCCCTGTATGCTATGTGATATTAACGGCTTGTCAAAAAGGGTTATATTTACACATACATGTGTAACGTATTCCTTTCACAGCTATGTCCTACTCAAACAGTGAAACAGTGCTGGGTGTCGTGGGCAGGGTGAGACATAGCGGATTATCCTGGCTGCAGCAACCCGAGCCCCTCAGACCTCTATGAACACCATATGGCATGTGCAAGCCCTCACGACTCTCCTTCTAATTGAACACTTGCAAGAAAATACACAGCTCCACTGCCAGTCTCGTTACTCTCTCTGTGAATGCAGCAGCATTTCATGGCTCACGTTTAACAAGATGTCAAGAATAACTGCGAGGTATTGATTACATCCTTGCCGACATCTCCTGAACTGAAATAGTTTAATTACGCCGAATTACCTATTTTGGACAGCATTAAAGACAGGAATTTATTTTAAAATGCATCCTCTTCAGAATAAGCACAAATGCAGAGGAGCCTGGCTCTTTTTGCACGTGGTTAAGACACTCGCTTGCAGTGTGCGGGGTCACTGGTTCATTCCCAGCCGCCTCTCTGTTACAAAAGTCTGTCATTTCTCATACATTTCTAAGCGAATAGACATGAAACAGCAATCTGTCAACAGACATATACACAGTACTATATATTATAGTGTACATTCTCAGTAATTATAGCAAATGAAAATGATGGCAATTATAGTGCTCAGAATAACTTGCTTGTCAATATCCGGAGCTCCACTAGCCATGGTTAGTTAAACATTTTAACCAGAAAAATAATGTCATTGCAACTGTAATTTGAAAAGGGCCCCTTGCAAAGGAGATCTCAGTGGGCTCTCATCCTGGCTATATAATAAAGAACTGAAATTGAATCAGTTGGGGGCTGTATCATTGATACACCTTCTATATATATCTGCAATGGAAAGGGAACCCTCTTATTAAATAGATGATACAGTGATATATATATTTTTTGTGTCACTGGGAATCAGTTTGCAAAAAGAGAGGCCAACATTTTGGATGCAGACTGAAAAGTGTATAAATGTTTAATCTTCACGAAATAATAGGTTCTGTGTACCCCCAGATTATGATACATTTAATAAATTGTGCTAAAGAAGAAGGACCTGCACAAGTCTCCCCACAATTGGAGAAGCAGCTGCCTAGATACATGCAGACTGCTGAAATGTGACCTCCGTCTGTCACTGTGCGTCTGCATGAGGGGATACTTAGAGACTGGAGGAGGTGTGCACCTGTGGCAATTTGGGGAAGATTCCCTGTGTGATGAATAGAGAGGACTTCAGTCTTCAATTCAGCCAGTTGAAGATAAAGATGAAAGATAATCCAGCACCTTTTGTGAATAAGCAGGACTCAACAGCGGGATACAATCTAATCTAAACAGACCTTCTCAAACCAGTGAGTTTTCACATTTCAGTCCTGGTTAAAACACTGCTAAAGACACTCTGAGCTCCTGAGGTGTACAGGGAGAGAATTCCTTAGTTGTGAACGCCTGACTCACAATCTCCAACTGAACTGTAGAAGCCAAGAGAAGAATGGAAGGCATGTTTGTTATCACTTGGCTTAAGGAATATTAACTTGGAACATTGTAGAAGACATCACAAGCTTCCAGTGTTAATAGACTGCAGTCTTTTCACGTGCTATTTGGCACCATCATCCCCCAGAATTTCAGTTCTGGTGCCAAAGCTAAATTAGATTTGGCTTAGTTTATACCTTTGCTAGCCAAATAACTGTGCAGCTTGTTTAAATGCGGACCGAATGGCCAAAGAAATGACGTCAGGCCCTCAGAGAGCCCAGAGATGCTTCATCCTGCAACCCTGAAAGCATCCTAATTAAAGCGATTTAATAGTGCTTAGGTAAGAGCTTTTTTTTGGCGGTACTTGACAATTTAGTGTCCCTGAAAGTTCAGGGGCACTGGCAGTTGCTAGAGTCAGTTCCGTCTCAGAAACAATGCATGCGCTTCTCAATCCTGGGCCTCTCTCAAGCAGAGATCATGCCAGATTTTGTAGTGGATTGCACTGACGTCCATCGGGGAGCCGGCACCAAGTCCTGGACTCCAAAGGGAAAGGGCTTGAAGGCGAATGCATAAAACCTGCTGTGCCACTGAGCCCCAATGCTTAAGTGTTATCTGACTGTTAAACTGCTCCATATCAAAACACACCTCACCCCTCACACATCAATGACCCCTAAATCAATGGGCATTTCACATACCAAACCCTATACCCACCTGCAGAACCTTGTTCCAGTACTTGCTGTCTGTCCAGCGACCTCTCTCTGTTGTTTTACATGTCTTTCTGGCTCCGCTTGTCCAATTAGGATGAAACTTGCACAGGATCTTTGTTAGCACACATTAGTGACCATAATCTTGGAGTGCGGAATCTCTTATCCAACTGTGATGAACTGTGAAAACGGGTTTAATAAGCATATGCTGGGTCTGTCTGTAAGTATGTTTTACCTGTACGTACAGTGGATATAAATTTGGCATGTTACCGATAGCTCTAATTTTGAATTTACAGCCGTGGTTGGGGGTGGATATCAGTTATAATAATATTGCAAAAACTTCTTTTCTGGTTGCTTGACTAAAAGGTAATCTCCCCTGTGTTTTATACTAACATACCTGGTTACATTCACGATCTGACTTTAATCGCTTTCTTTACGATAAGATACAAGTACTCATGGCTCTTGTAACTTTTTGAGGCTTTAGCTACCTGAAAAAAACAGATCATGAGCTGACGTCTAGATGTTTGACTTTGGGATAATAATCTTTAAGGGCTAGGGAAACCATCCGACCCGTGTCGGAATCTTCCTGGGGCTGTGACGGGTAATCCCTCCATCAATCTGCCCAAAGCCCCTTCCTCTTCACAATGCCCCCCTTTTTCTCTCATCTTGCTGAGGTCTTCCTGAACAGATAATCTCCTTTAAACTCGTTCGAAGAGGCGGCTTATTGCAAAAGACTTGCCTTGATGAAGTGAGAGCAGCGGGGGACCTGTAACCAAGAGGTGTATTAGGAAGAGAGGCAGGGAGGGGAGGTGTGGGGGTTGGGGCTGGGGCTCTGCTATCATTAGCGGCCATTTATCCTCAGTATATATCCAGTTACTGTTTCCACAGCTGTTGAGAAGTTAGTTCTGCTCAGCTCAAAGTTGCAATGATGCGAGACAACCCCCCCCCCAAAACACACATCCTGTCATATTAAAAAAATAACACAAATGGTCTATGCAAAACAACCATGCACTTTAATAAATGTATGTCTTTATATATATATATATATATATATATATATATATATATATATATATATATATATATATATATATATATATATATATATATATATATATATATATATATATATATATATATATATACATTTATTATTATGGAATTAAAAAGTCCACAAAGTGGACTATGTCAGTAATAGACCTGGAGTTGGCAGTACGGAAGTTCTGAGGGATCCATAGGGAATACTTGGAGTTCTGTACCTATTCCACTAATAGGGCTAGCCGAATAACCAAACTGCTCAATGGAATTAAACAGCTTTATTATACACTTCCTGCCATTGATTATTCTCTATAGACATTATCCTTCAACAAGTACCAGGATACCCTGCATCCCAGTACTGTCTAATATGCCATTGAAACACGTCTGTACCTTTTTAGAGTGACTGAAAAGCTTAACTCAACAAACTGTCATTATTCTTTAATAATGAGCAATATTACAGTCTGTTTATAGGCAGCAAGGAGAAATCTTATTAAGAATTCCACAGCATCCCTCATCACCAGGGATTAGAGTCAGTGTATTGAGAGGGGGGTGTTTAATGAGGATTCACTGGCTGCAGTAAGAAAACGTGTGGATATTATAGTATGCAATCTCATTGAAGTTATAGGGGACAGTATGACTTGTTGGGTTTAAAACAATAACACACATTTAAGCAGTACTTAGCTAGAGACGCTATAGTCTGCATTCATAAAACATTAAACGCATCAATGGTTATAATACCTGGGTGTGCACCTCGCTTATACTTTCACTGTCATGTCATTTCCCTGTTTTATCTGAAATAGTATTAAATGATCATACACTTGGCTACAGATCTTGAATTACCCCCGGAACCAGACTGACACATACATAATTCACATTCGTATTAACCGCCTCTCCACTCTTAGAGTTATATAAGGTGCCTGTGCAATAAACGCAGCAGTCTAGCTATGGAGCTGGGATATAAATCTGGCAGTCAGACTCTGGGAGTGTTATGTATTTATCAAAACACTAGAAACCAGTGACAGCTGAGAAACTCCACTGCATCAACCAATTAGTACTCGTGATTGCGCTGGGAATGCTGGGTCATAACAAGCAGGCTTAAGCCAAGGCAGATAACCTTTGCTTAAATGATTCCAGACAGCCTGATATCCAAGAATAACAAAAATAGCTGGAAGTGATTTCCAGGGAGCTACAGTATTGATGTGCAAGGCTGTGCAGTGTAAGGACTAAAGGGTAATACTTTACATTACTATGTACATACATGTGTACTTACACATGACAATGATATTATGTATCGTTACAATGTACTTCATGTATATATCTTTTTGCACCAGATATGTAACTACACAATTGTATGAGAAAAGAGTTAGGGTTAGGGCTAGGGCTTGGGATAGGGTTATATCGTGCAACAAGATTTACACATTAAGTACATTGTAACTATGTATAATAGCATTGCAATTATGTGTAAATACACATGTATTTACTAAGTAACTGCTATGCAAATACACAGTAATTTAGAGACAGTTGGGAACAGTGTCTGTCTGAAGACATGTCACACAGACACTGCCCAGTCCAAGGGAAGCTTGAGTGTGTGGTTTCTTAACAGAGATGAACTGCAGTGCAGGCTGTCACACGTTTATGAGATTTGTGGTCCAGCATCCCAGAGGGATGCACCATGGGAATTGGAGTTTGTTTTTTTCTCAAAACAATTACAGTGGTGGTCTCACTCACTCACACACATGCCCGGAGTATCTGGTCACTGGTGGGGTTTAGCCGTAGAATGTATACTCCATCGTAGCCTCATCATTACTCTCAAGCAGAAGATTCAAGTCTTCAGAAATAATTTACAAATATTCATCAACCACTCCAATACACATTTCCCATAATGTGTGCATCTTTTATGTAGGTAACTGTCAGATCACAAAGAGATGGGAATGCACATCAGGTAAGATTGTTTCATGAGCTCGCTGTTCTTTAAATTGAAAGGGCTTGAGCAGAAAGCAAATGTTTGTGAATCAGGTCAGGGTTGTGCGTGTCTTTGGGTCACGCTGTGTGTTTGGAAACAGCCCTCAACATGCGTAGGAATCCTGTGAACAATTTGAAGGTCGTGTTTGGGTTTGCTAATCACACCGGGTGTACAATTTTCACAGCCTTAAACTTTTAATTGCTTTTCGTGCTCTCAGTGCCGTTCACATGACGAAGCAGTATGGGAAAAGGAACCCAATTAGTTTGATAACATTTGAAAAATGTCTGTGGTTTCATTTTGTCCCAACTATCAATGGGATTTACTGTAGAGTTATGATTAAATGACACCTGTGTGTGTGTATGCCTTTCAGCTCGTTAATGACACACTCAGCTCATTCCCTTATTAAGATCAAAGGGTCTATATATGAAGTAATCCCCTGAGAAACTGTTGGGGTTTAAATGATCAAGTTTATATGGAAAACATCTGTTTTAACAATGTGTCAATGGTGTTGCTTGATACATGATAAAGCATTCCATTGCATTACGCTGAAAAATGGCTTATACAATAACTGTTAATATATCACATGCCTTTTTTTTTTGAGTGTCAATTTTCCTGAAAAATGTTGATATCATTTTTTTTTATCCAAGCACAGACCTTTTCACACACAGCTGCGAAAAAATAAATACGCTAAATTATCAATTCAAATTGAGCTGACCATTCCATTATTTTCTTTCATTAAACGGGGGAGTATCGGATTCAGGCAGGGACTGTATGGAACAGAATAATGAAATATTCATGCCCCTTTGTTTAAACGATGAACGTGTTAAGCCAAGAGCCACTTCTTTGGAAGTTGCTTCTTCTAGAAGTTTCTACATAGTTTCCAATCCAGTCTAAGGTTGAAGAATGTATAAAGTGGACCACGTCGTCAAAGAAGATAAAAGGAAATAACCTGACTACGGGAACTCTCCTTGTGATAACCTGAACCTGACCCCCACTGTTCCTCCGAGAGAACCCGTCCACATTAAAGGGAGAGATTAATCAGAAGCCAGGATCCCGAAGATAAGTGTCTCAGGCACTCACCCGCTACCCCTCTGTGCGAAAGGCCACTCGGAAATTCAGCTCCCACAGATTTATGGTCAATCTGGCCATTAGATCTGCCGGAGCGTCAAGCTGTTTCTTGTTATGATGGGATATCAATCCGAACCTCTGGGTGTAGAGTTACTCTTCCCATGGGAGGGGAGGAGAATGAGTGAGAAACAAAAGCACATAAAACCAGCAACGGGCTTTCTTCCATTTCTCTTGCTTGACTTTCCCTTTCTTTTTTCTCTTCCTTCCATTCTCTTCTTTTCCCACTTTGTAACCGAGACCAATGGGTTGATACAGATGATGGCAAATTAAATACAGATCTAAGGACACTGGTACTAATATCCGCCAGCACCAGCTCAGTCTTCCCTGGAGTAGTCCAAGGACAAGTGCCTATAAGTGTAATTTTTAAACAGTATCATATTTTATATTTGCATTACCTCGCTGGGCTTTACAATGCCTACCTATGCCTTACTATGCTTTCACTATGCTTTATTACACTTTGCTATGCTCTTATTAGGGTCAACTTTAATAGGGGTACTATAAAAGATGGCACTAACATTAAACAATGATGCAATATGAAGACACAATGTGGCAACAGGCAAGTTCATTTCTGCAAATATACCCTATGGTAGGTGAAACTGCTGCCATACCAAAATAAATCATTTTTGGTCATCACTCGTAGGCAAAAAATTCCCATCTTATAAAACTTGGTCCGTTATTACACAGCCGAACTAAGAGACAACAGGACGTATTTTCAAAGCATTTCCCTGCTCCAGTGTAATTAGCTTCTTTGAAAGTTCACGGCAGGGGGAAGGCACAAGCATGTTAAGTTATTTGCCCCCAAGGTCACAGAATGATGTCATGAGCTGGAATTGGAACCCCGGATCGCCAGGCTCTCTGTTGTTTGTTGTTTCAGTATAAACCCAACTGACTCCAGGTCTCAAATGAAGCGTATTGAGTTTTATGGAGCGATGGAAACCCAGCACCGGTGATTCATTAAGACTTGTTCCTTTAGGTATTGTGTTTGATAATAAATATTGTGTGTATACACTGTAGTGTAATAGCTAAAGCAAGATTGTAAATTGCTAGTCTATAGTACCTACGTTCTTCCAATAATGGAATACATGTAATCGAAATGAGCAACAATATATGTGGAATTTTGTTAGTGTTAAGCCTTGAATCTGGTTCTTGGGACAAGTTCCATTATATTTGAAGCCTAGGATGTTGTTTCAAGCAACTTTTGAACAGAAGCTCATTTCTCCACAGTGCTTGGAATGCAGATCTACAGTTCTGAATTCTTCAATAACGTCCACAAAGGGCCAACCCACAACCTAATACATGCTCGAGGATAGTGTACTTACAGTAACTGCAGTCATAAGCCTTCTGTCAAGTAACTGCCCCACAGTATTTATGGTTAAATGTGACATCCAAAAAGAACACGACTGTGTAAGTACCAGCCTTTATAATTGTATTGTAAATGTCTTTCCAATAGTTTTGAACTTTCTCCATAATGCCTTATGAATTCATTTTTTGTTTTGTCATGGGTATTGCGAACATTGATAAGCTACCTGGTTTGTATTATAAGGGAGCGAGGGTGGGTTTCTCAGTCTGGACTGCACAGCACACATATCTTGTTAAAGTGTTGGTTTCTTGCTACTCTCTCTTTACCCACCCTCTCCCCACCACCTCCCATTTCTGACTCTGTAATTCACCCGGCAGAATCATATCACTCTAATTTACAGCTGTCTGTGAGTCAACATTCTCCAGAATGTCAACCAGCCCTGAACATCTGTTATTTGTCCCTCATTTGAACGGTTCGAAGGCGGCACGACAATACAGATGTATTTTGCAAACAAGCACATTTAATAGATTGGAGTCCATTATCAGAGAATAATAAAAATGCAAAGAGATGCCATTAACCTCAGGTCATCCAACGTTTGTTGGTAAATAAAACTTCTACATGGAGGGGGGCAAGATAATAGATTTGATACATATTACATTTGTAACATTAACATTATAAGGAAATTCTAACTGAAAAATGACCCATACTTAATTTAAAATACCAGTAAAAATTGACCTTTAATGGAATTATCATTGGATATATACAGAAATGAACTTGTCTATTGCAGTATTCTTTCATTTTTCCGAAATCCAATACTATGTGTGCAATTTTGCATATTTTAATTTGCTCTGCATCCGTTTTTAAATGTGAGTACCATCTTTAAACTACTTCAGTCTTTATCATGCTGTGTAGCGTTATGAGATGTGATACATATTTTAAATTGCATTGTTTAAGGAGGGCGCTCACATTAAAAAACAATGGAGGCATGTAGGAAAAAAGTAACTTAAAAATGAGCAAGAATCTGTAACAAAATAAGAGTGACATCACAACAGTGTATGTAAAAATGTGTGAAATTCAGTACATATGTACTGTACTGGGTGTAAATGAGGCTTTAAACAAACTGAACACTTTTAGATCTGTTTTATGTTTATATGCCTTATCTTAAAGGTGAGGATTATCTGCTTATCCTCCTGTCCAGCATGTTACTTCAATCTCGTAGCTATCTGTCCCATTCCAGGACCTGGATATTGAAGCAGGACTCATTCATGGACGTGGCAGTTATAATCATGTGATAATAATGAACTACTGTAAAACTGTGCAGCCCCCCTTGCAATATTGACGGTTCCCATACAGCCCTAAAACCACAATTGGTGTTCTGTGATGAACTGCCATCAGTATAAGGAATGGTTATACACTGAATCATACAGAAATGCTGTGGAATGAGGTAGACACAACTATCCACACGTACAAGAACATTTTCTACACATTGTTGGGCGACAGCTTTCTAGTCCTCTTTTTGCCCACCCACGGTCGTACTGGGTCAGCTACTGTACATGTTACCTTAGCAACCAGAAACCCTGCGCTGTTGCTTCCAGGTGTTGTTTGTCAACCCGGTTCAGGAAAACAAGAGAAACACATGTAAACCTTGTTTTACAAACCAAGGCAGGACATCACAGCTTGAATGGGGACTTAATAACAGTAGCAGTGGGTGTTGATGAATAATGCAAATGACAATAGAAAACATTTGATGGATACATTGAGACTTGTTTTGAGAATTTAGCCCACTGTGGTTTAAACAACATAGGTTTGTGTTTCAACTAAGATATTCTCCCAGCTATGGTTCAACTGTTGTAAAATACCTAGTAATAGATATAAGCGGCTCATCAATTAAAGACCCCTAAACACTGCAGTCAAGTGTCAAGCAGATACCAAGGCAAAATGTTGCGTGGTTTTATTAAAACTTTGAGATACTGTAATAATACAACATTAAATACACACATGTATTTTTAAAAACTTTATTTCAAGTTTTTTATGACAGAGATATACAGTATATATATATGTACACATATCTTCTTTTAAAAAATTAAACCTTTAGATTTAGAAAAAGAAATATTTACAATTTAATAGCACTACTGTCAACATTCTCAACACACTGCTGAACACAGTCAAGAGTAACCCTCGTTTAAGGAGACTAAACAATAATGCAGCAACAAAAATGTAAGCGTGATTGGGTGTGAGGTTTATGCTGGTCCTTTTTAGTTGTTGCAAATATTCAATCTAAAACCAAACTCTGTTAAGGAATTAATACCAAGGGGGGGGGGCTTTGAGATGACAAAATCTTACTGGAAATGCTACTGCCTGGAAGTCAAATACACACACAAAAAAGACTAAAGAATTAGTGATGAAACGGTCCATACAAAATGTCTAATGAACAAAATGACATTTAATAATCAGGAGACATTTATAGTGGTTATTAAAAGAGTTTGGATTTTATTTTCTTGTTTCCGTCAGTTACAGCCCGCATTTCAAATTATGAGCATTTCAAATTTGGAGATTAAATTGCTGGGCATTCTGATGTCTACGTCTCAATCAACAAAACATAAATACATTATTTACACTTCCTTTTTCCGTAAGGCTTAGATGAGATGAAGAAATTGCGCATCGGTACACATTAAAAATAAATAACTATACCAGCACATGGTCGTCATGTTTTGTCGAGGAATCTAAAATATTAGTTTCCATGTATAACAGCGTTTTCAAAGTCCCAGCTTGCCGTCCTGTTACACTGTGGATTCTTTGGGAGTGTCTTTGGCGTTCCTGCACCCATAAAGCCATTTGATAACCCGGGCGTTCCGCTCGATCACAGATACCCCGGTAGGGCTCTGCTCGGTTACTTCCTCCTCAAACAGCCCCTCCCCACTCCGGCGGGAGAACTCGCTGGGTTCCGAGCCGCCCATGCTGGCGCTCCGCAGCAGCAGAGACATGGTATCCGAGCTGGCCGTGTAGAAGTTCTCCAGCCCTATTCTGTCCACTATCTCCAGGTCCAGCCCGCAGTAGCTGAAGAAATGCTCTTTCTCGGACAGGTCCAACGAGTACCGCAACCACAGCTCCGACTTGGATCGCTGAAGCCCTGTTTTCCTTAAAGTGGCTGGGTTGCTGGACTCGTGGACAGTGTCGGTTGTCTCTTCGTCTCTCTTCTCCGAGGTCTGCGGGGTGCTAGGGGCTACGAAGAGTTCCCTTTCACTTTGGTCACTCTTGGGGCTCTCCTTCTCGTTGGCCCAAGACATCCGAGAATCCTCCTCTTTCGAGGGGGACTTCTCTTCACTGATGATGAGCTTCTCAGGGGTGTGCTTCTCCCTCATGGAGCCCTGAAACAAGCGCTTGACAAAGCTGTTCCCTTTGGAATCCCTGCTGGAGGTATTGCACTCCCGTTTCTGCCTGTAGATGATCAGGGAGTCTGGCCTCAGCATTCTCTTGCCAGTGCTTCTACGCAGAACCGGGGGGTTTTGGACCGAAGGGGTGACCTGGATGTTCCTGATATTCTTGTGCACCAACAAGCTGCGGTTCTCCTTCTTGGCATCCAGGTCTTTGAAGACGTCGTCATCACAGAGGATAAAGGATCTCCTGGGCAGGGGTGAGGGACTGGCACAGGGAGCGCTGAACTTCCTGGGCTGCAGAGGGGTTGTGGCGTGTGGCACTGTGAAGGGTCTTCTCGGCTGCGGTGGGGGAGTAGCACAAGGCACAAGCACCGGCTCCTGCTTGGTGTTGATCACCTGCTGGCTTTTCACGTACTTGGCCTTGTCAGCCTCCAGTTGCTCCACGGCGCTCACCGAACGCCCCCTGCTGCCGCTGTCCATCTGCCTGCGCAGGTACTCAGGCCCCTTGTTCAGAAGCCGCAGTGGAGACGGGGAACCAATTGGCGTGAGTGGCTTCATTTTCAGCCGCTATAGGTAAAGACATCAAAGCAAAGGATGGTCTAGGTCCAATCCAGCGACAAAGTAAGAGACAGGCAAAGTCCTTGTGTCCTGTATTAAAGAACCATCAGTCTAAAATCTGTCCCAGGGTTACGCTATGACTGTCTAAAAGAAAGGTCCTTTTCACTCTGCAATCTGCTTTCCTTTTTTCGCTTGTTTCTCTCTCTCTCTCTCTCTAAGAGCACAGCCCTAAATGTCCCCAGAGTCAAAATCTAGGAAATGCGGCATTAAAGTAGCAATTCACACAACCACAATATCACTGTGGGTTTTCTAAAACAAGTTTCTTTGTTGGGCTCTTGAGCTGCTATACAAATTGATATCTATATTCAGTAGTTATAGAGGCACTCCGATAATTGCAGTCCTTTTTTCTTTCTTCCAAGATTGTTCCTAAATTAGCAGCCTGCATCCCACAGAAAAAACAACACAAAAATGACAGAAATAGCAGAAAGCTCTTCAGAGTACAATGTTTGGTGGATATGTATTTTCTTCAGTCCAGACTGTGGTCTCTGGAGTATTTGTTGTCAAACTTTGTTGGCAATTGATTTATAATTTTCTCCACTGGAAAGGTGACAAAACAGGTTTCACAGGCCTGTCCTGGAAAGAACGCTTTTCCAATGAGGAGTCTTGTCCATGCATGACGCTGCCCCAGTCATCCTCCTGTAAATAAACCAAACAGATACCATAGTTAGTACAAAGGAGGCCTCTGACAGACCCTGAAAGCAGTGGCATATGAGACAAGGAGCTCACACAGAGGCCACTTGCTGAAAACAATGGCTCTTCAAACTTGGCAGGTACCCAGGTTAGACACCAAAACCTTTTATATTGTCAACGCCACAAAAGAAACTCCTGAACTACAATTAAGGATATCAATACTATTTAAAAATCTGTGTGCATGCAGGCATGTTTTAGGTTATACTTTACTGGATCCCTGCTTTAAATACAAGCGCTGTTTAATTCCTCTCAGCTTTAGATGGCATCTACCACAGGATAAATGTGTGGCTCTTTATTAAATAAGATATCCTTAGTTTATAACTGATTTATACAGTCCTATTCTTTAGCGACCGCTTATAAGAGTACTGGCCAAAATACGAATGTTGACGATTTCTGTAAAAAGCTTGGGAATATTTCGCTGCTCCTTGGAGTCTCATATGACTTTCTAGTTCTACACCCCTTTGGTATGCACTGTAGGTTTGTACTGTTGGCACTGGGCAGGGCACGCAAAAAAATATTTAAGTATGAATTCAGTAAGAAATATATTGAGGGCTGGTATTGTAGGTTTTTTTTATTCATAATGGCATGAAAATAGCAAGCATATTTAAAGCTGAAAAAGTTAAGCCTGAATCAATTATGTGTCAATGTGTCAACACACTGCAATATCGGATAGTCTTACAGATAAAAGGGTTTTTGTCTGCACAGTTGGGCAGCAGATTATCAGTGCCAACTCCCTCAGCCCAGACCCGCGCTCGCAGCATGCCTAGAAAAATGTGTGCGTGCAGCCGGGGTCAGGACAGACCTAAGGGCACAGGTGTGTTTTCATTCAAACTCAGTGAAGACACCAACCAGCTTCATATTGATAAAAGTCGGTAGAGAAAACAATTGATTTATTTATTTTTAAGGATTTTTACTGGCCCAGTATGCAGGACAGCACAATAAATACTTTATTGAAATATATTTATGGGTATTTGGGAGCCGGATTGTGAGTAAATGTACCCACTTATCATCCGTTTGAAACTATAAAATTTGCTTTTGTTTAATGTTGTGTTTTGCTCAGGTTTTGATGTTTATATAGATACAGGGACGGAAATAAGACTCCCAATACATAGCCATTGATCCATTCCTGGTTTTACAATGAGTTTAATAAGACATACCTGCTCTTGTTACCTACACACTGTGCCTAATGTTAAAAACTGGAATGGGTGAAACTGCTATTCAACAGGAGTCTTGTTTCCATCCTTGTAAATATGAACGGGTATGCTTTGTAATATACAATACTGCACAATTAGCTGTTTAGCTGCATAAATTGACATTCAGAGCAAGCCAAAAACTGGGGATTATTAAAGCTTATTAAAATCTCGGTATGTATGAATTCAATCATGCACTGAATATATTTAAATCCAATGACCAAACAGGATACAAATTGTGCATGGAGTTATGGGAAAAGGTTAAACACAGGATCTGATAAAAGGAAACTATCCTGCCCAACGCCCCCTACAATATCAAAGATTTACTGTGTCCGGGAAACTGCGTCAGACAGTGGAAAAAGGATTGCACAATCATAGCTAGACAATAACTGCCCCGTAAACTTAAAAGCATTGTTCTAAAACTCCAGCTTTATCAGCTATCCACATTTCTACCTTTTAATGATCAGACGCGTTTTCCACAGACTTCCATAAGGAGGCTAGTGAGGCATGAAGCGGTCCTAACCGAACCCAGCTGTCCTGGGGGAATGCTGGGAAATTGTTCCACAGTATTTGCCTGCCAGGAACGAGATTGTCAGCAGGTGCTTCAGACACATGAACCCAGACAGAGGTGCAACGGAACTGGGGCCATCTAGAAATAATCACCCAGGCTCTATAAGCCCTGTAAGGCCAACATCCTGGGGGACTCACTTCAGGGTTCCTGGTTTTGCTGCGCGCTTACATTGGTTTGGTCTGTTTGACTTTCAGACAGAAGCAGTGGCTTTCGGAGATGTTAATTTTGGGCAATATAAAATAAAGTAGGCTTGTACACAAAAGAACATGCAAGTAGATATGTCCTCATATTACAAAATAAAACCGCAGCATCAAACCTCCTTTCCCTCCCACTCGTTCTCTTTCAATACAGTGAATATTACCCACATCTTTTCTAGTTGTCCAGACTGTATTCTACACACAATATCTGTCGTCAGTTTTTCTTAATGAGGCAGAGCAAAAACAAAACACATTTTACAAAAACAAAAATAGAAAAATACTTTTATTGATTTTATTTTGTTTTGCGGACACACACAAGTACGGGGGTGTGCAGACTTGTCTTTGCAGAGTTTAGTGTTTGTTTTTACACATTGCGGTCTACACAAACCTTGTTTGTAACCTTCCTCACAAGCTGTTCCCATTGCTAATAGCTGCTGACAGTTTTCTCGGTCACTGGAACAGTTTATATTTTGTGGTTGGGGTACCACCATGTGCCTGCATTTACACACACACACTGTGAAAACGGATTGTCTTTGATCTCTGTGCTCCAATGGAAACACTTCCTTCCAACCTGCATAGCTCTTTCAACAGCTAGTTAACAATAACTACTCAGAGTGAACATACCGGTATCTATACAGTAGATCATAACAATGTACATTTCACAGCCGATCTGTACCGGCTTTGGTACAACATTCATAATTAATCTCTGACAAAACGCTCATAAAAAAGGTACATGCACATTACAGTATCTATACATACATTTTGGCAGTCCATACTGAATGATTAAGTGTATATGGCAGCAGTGTGGAGTAGTGGCTAGGGCTCTGGACTCTTGACTGGAGGGTCGTGGGTTCAATCCCAGGTGGGGGACACTGCTGCTGTACCCTTGAGCAAGGTACTTTACCTAGATTGCTCCAGTCAAAAAAAAAACCCAACTGTATAAATGGGTAATTGTATGTAAAAATAATGTGTAAAAAATAATGTAATTGTATGTAAAAATAATATGATATCTTATAACAATTGTAAGTCATCCTGGATAAGGACGTCTGCTAAGAAATAAATAATAATAATAATAACATGATATGCAGATTAAGTTCTGCCTTGTCCTGAGCTCAACCTTATTAATGAGCTGTGCCAATAAACTAGAGTCAACACAAATGGCTGGTTTCACATTGGCAATACTTTTGGACCACCTTACCAAAAGCAAGGTTAGGTAGTCCAAGATTTTGGACTACCTAATCAGGTTTTGTGAAACCAGACCCGAAAACTACATTATCCCTTTGGCCACTACATGTGTAGTTTATCTGTATTGGAAACTTCTAATACCCCATCGAAAAAACCTTTAAGATAATCAGAGTTGAAAATATTTAAAACACTAGGATGGCCGCCACAATGTCCAATTTCATTTCAACCCACAGCCAAGATCCAGCAACTACAGCTATTGCAAGGTAACAAGCATTAACAAGCAAGGTAACAGTACTGTGCTGTTTAAAACATATACAAGTCCGAAATCTTCAACTAGGAATGAAATGAGGACTCTTCCTTCACACTGGGGCCCTCTTCATTAAAACGCTGGGAAATGCTGCATGCGTTTAACAAACAATAGTGCCCATTGACTCTAATGAGGGGAATTAGCAGAGGCTTACTCACCACATTTTATTACTACAATAAAATGTGGACCAAATCCTTCCCAACAAAACCACAGTGAGATCTTTTTCAAGTAGCAATTACCCCGGAACCCCCTGTCATCTGCCAGTCTTTCATTTGAAGCCGGCTTTGCGCTCAGGGCGCTTAGCTAGGCACTCTCAGTGTGAGCAGGCTGTAATAATGGAACCAGATGGTTTCTGTCTTGCAGTGTCACTACCAACAAATGGCTCCTTTTTTAAAATAAAGTTAAAATGAACTAGTGGGGGGGAAAGCCTAAGAAAATGCAAATGTGTGCAATAAGCAACAAACTTAATTTGTTATCAAGGACGTGTAAATGAATTCTAAATAAATATGGCTCCTTGTTGATCTTATGAATATACAGCTGTGGCATCACCCTAGAGAATTAACTAAGTTTGCTTCATGAAGCCGAATGAAACCTGCTGAATAATGTTATGCTAACATATTGAGTTACACACCGCTTTGTAGTTTTCCATATACTTAATGAAAAACTGACAAAAATTGAAAAATGTGACATTTTCGAAAATCTAACACGAAATACTGTACTACTATTATGGCTTCCGGTAGACTTTTGCGATATCATTTTGTAGTTTCTTTGACTACATGATGTTGAATACAAGATCAAAATTATGTTCACACGACACACACACACACACACACACATATATATATATATATATATATATATATATATATATATATATATATATATATATATATATATATATATATATATATATATATATATATTTTTTTTAATTTTGTCTCAATCCTAAAATTCTAGGTGATGCAAAACGTTTGACCATAGCTGTATATTGTTTTTCTAAAATTCCACCCCCCCCCCCAACCAAAAGCGAATTGGCCCAAAAAGAAAATCTGCAGCTTGCTTCAGGTGCAGAAAAGACATATTTATCAATCAACGTGGCTCACCTTTTAGATTTGTTATAGTAAATAAGCACCCTTTGATATTGCTTAAAGACGGAAACACTTGTTTTGTTGCTTTTCCAACAGCACTTTGGCCAGCCTTCAAGGAATACGGACGCCCTGCCTGTGATGAAAGGTGTCTGCTGTTTGTTTTCAGTCCTTTTCTTTTTTCACCGGAGGTACACAGTAAAACACTCCGAAACATCTGGTGCTCCAGGTTAATTATAGACTGCAACTGCAGGGCGCCCAATTATTTGAGCCCAGCGTGTAGGACACACCAAGCAATTCAAAACAGATTTGAAACTGGAAGGTTAAATCTCAAAATGAGAATATAAGCCAGGGATATTGTCCACAACCTCAAACAAGTCTAGATATCTTGATATTTTGTTTGAGTTTACCTCAAAGCAATGGATACTCTGCATCAGTGATTACAGCTTTTATTTTCAACACCTTCCACCTCCTCTTTTGAAAGTGGGAATAGATTAAAAACAAACTCACATGGGCTATTCCATATCTATCAATATACTTACTGGTTTTCTCCAATACACTGGCTTATTCCATCTTCTTCTGGGACATATTATAAAGTTTCAGTTATCATTTAACACAACAGCAGCATTTTAACGCTCTCCAAACGCTGTGCCTAGCGGGCTACCTGATCAGGTGCTAAATGCTACACTCTCTTCCACGCGGCTTTGTGATGGACGTGCCATCCTCTTAGATCTTACCTGAAGCCTGAAACCTCATGATCTCACCTCTATCTAATGCGTTTACTGTGTTGTTATTTGAACAGTTTATTTAAGATAATCCTGCATGGCTTATTAAAACCGAGAGCACTGCCTTAGCAAACAAAGGATTTAGTTGCACATTTTCTTTGCACAAGTTGCTCCCTATATTGTGCTTCTTTGTGAATAAGTGTAAACAGTACAGTTTAGTTTATTTCAGTTAGTATAAATGATCACACCACCCTTGCACAGCCCTAGAAAAGGTGATATAAATAAACATAAACAATGTGTGAAAGCGTATCCCTTAGATGACAAACCATTCCATAAACTACAGTCATTCCCTCCTGTGCTTAAATACCTACAGCCATCGCCGCCAACAAAAACAAAACCTTACTATTCATTGGCTTACTGAGGAGCCATCCATTCAACAGGAGACACTCTGCCCAATGAACCCTAAATCTATCATTCAGACTTGACTACTATTAGTCTGGTGATGTATAGGCCATGTTCACGTATTACAATAGGAAGGGCAGAACCAGGTCAAAGGAGAGAATTTACAGAGACAGAAAATAAGGAGACCACTTAACACTAGAATACCCCCCTTTTGTCATTGTAAATTAATGAGTTTAACAAGGAAAAATAAACGAACCTCAAAAAGCCAGTATGCGAAGGGAGACGTTTAGAAGGCAAACACATCTAAATATACTTCGAACGTGAAAAATGCGTGGGAGGTCGGAGAAGTACACGTTACTTTCTGATTGCGTGCAAACCTTAAATGATATCTTTTACAAAAGCCAGTATAAGGAAATCTGCCCAACCCATTGCAGGTCAGTTTAAGGTCACTAGATAAAGACAGCAGCGAATAACACGAGCAAACTGACGCAGCCACACTGAGCTCTGCTACACCATTTTTCTTTGCTTAATTAGGGGCTTAAACCATTGAAGCCATATGTTTATACATATATATATATATATATATATATATATATATATATATATATATATATATATATATATATATATATATATATATATATATATTTATATATATATACTGTATATTGAGTATATTATCAGTAACATTGTGCTTTTCTTTTTCAATAAAGGCGCAAACTTTGCATAGAATCAAATGCAAGCTCTTATCAGTCTTTCCCAAGTTTATTTACCAAGAGCACAGCCTGTCATATGATGCAAGAGGGCTACACACCTGAAACAATACCCTGCAATTTGCTGTGGCAGAAGTAAAAATCGGCTGCCTCCTTAAAGTGGACCTAATGTTTTACAATCTCTGCCTTTTACCGGGTTCACTGTACCTATTATCATTGTTCACATGAGGCATTCAATACATTTTTAAACAAATGTTTACTTAAAGCCTGTTTGATGCATTAAATAACGTCATGGATTAAAAGCTCAGAAAACCTATCCCAATACTGTAGTTTGTTGCGCTGTATGCTGGTAGACGTACAATGTGTTCTGTGGCGATTTCTTTGCACCACTACACTTAAGCGATACACAATGCCTTTG
Organism: Acipenser oxyrinchus oxyrinchus; assembly: GCA_030684275.1. Taxonomy (NCBI): domain Eukaryota; kingdom Metazoa; phylum Chordata; class Actinopteri; order Acipenseriformes; family Acipenseridae; genus Acipenser; species Acipenser oxyrinchus. The sequence goes on from CM060289.1 coordinate 1,547,948, forward strand.
TTGTCAGCCAGTAGAATCAGTAACCAGCCACACAGTATCCCTGTCTGTGTGGACGCATGGAACCCTCAGCAGGGTGCCCGGAATGGAACCCCAAGAGGCAAACGAGAGCAGCTCCTCTCTTGTTAGGACACTGGCAACTCACAGCTCACTGACCCCAAACAGAGCGGAGTGTCAGAATTTACAACAAGAGAGCCAACAATGCAGCCAAGTAATACACTCTCTCTGACGCTTCAGCCAACAGCAGAAAGCTGCCTTCTGATCACATAGCAGTTCAAAGCAGCAGGATTGGTAAAGCGGTATTCAGGAAGCCCAATTCACTCGACCAAAAACATAACACCTTTTTATTTGTAGGGTAACACATACAAACCCTAAAATGACTTTCATTATATGAGAGTAGCTTTACTAAAATCTGATTATTTAGGGTATTTCTCATTCTAGTGTGTATACTAGAATACTTCTTCATCTTTCTAGATTAATATTAAGTATCACATTAAAGCTTGCCATATATCAAAATAGTCGATCATTAACAATAAGCTTATCTTATTATACATCATTCAAAGTGCACATTTTATAGTAACCAGCACTGTATCAATTTTAGCATAACGGGACAATGGTAGCAATGATCTAGATAGAATAGATCTATGTCTTAAAATACAGAAAGCAACAGGTAGTGCATCAAAGTTAAAGACGCCTGCGATTTGAAGTAATGTGGTTCTGCCTCCATTAGTGTCAATCGGCTGTCAAAATCACCAGCCGTGCCATCCTAATTTTACAATTTGTGTCTTGATACGACAGCTATTACTGGCTGCAAATTAATCAGGCAGTTTGATCAATGTCACCAGCGGGTCTCTCAGTCAATCAGTATGCTGGGGAAGTGCATGTTAGACTGTTAGAATGCCTGCAGGGGGAATGTCATAATGGATCATGCTGACTGCAACATATTGATTGAAAAGTAAGCCACAGGCAAATAAGTAGGGCACTCACTGTGCGAAATCGGTTGCATGTTTCTAATTAGCCGAACAAGCCACTGGAGGTTATTTTATTAAAGATGCCGCAAATAGAAATATGTTGCTTTGCTGTAACCCGCTCCTACCCAATTTTTGTTATGCAGTTTTTTTCTCATATATTTAATACAATCAAATAAACAACCTGTACAGACAGTTTCAATACATAAACCGGAAACATTATCTTCAGAAAAGTGTTTAACTGACAAAAAAATGGCCGTGATAACTGATGGGTTTAGGCATTTTATGTCCAGCTATCACCCCCTAGAATTAACACATTTTAATTTTAAGTCATAAAGTCGAATGAAACCTGCTGAATAATGTTACGTTAACATATTGAATTACATACGGCTTCGTAGTTTATCATATACTTAACGAAAAACTGACAAAAAATCTAACATGAAATACTGTAGTGCTATTATGGCTTCCGGTAGACTTTTGCAATATCGTTTTGTAGTTTCTTTGATTACACAATGTTAAGTAAAAGATCTAAATGATGTTTATATAGTTTTAAAAACGGTCTTAATCCTAAAATTCTAGGTGATGTAAAACTTTTGGCCACAGCTGTAGTGTTAGCATTAAACAGATATCATAGTTTGTTATTTGGTTCTTTTCAAATCTGCTATAAAGCTAACGCCATTATAATTCAAATCTAATTGTGCGGAAAGTGGCAGGAAGGGATGAAGCTACCTTTAGGGAGCTCAACAGGAACCTTGGGAAGTCATTAGACTGGGTGGTTTGTGATAAAGTAGAGTTCAGACATACTGCCGTCCTGTTTGATTGGGACGTTGAACAGGATTGGGGCACACTGCAGCTTTAAATTTAATTTTAAATAAACACTGCTGTCCTGGCAAGCCATTTGGAACAGGAAGTAAGGCCTGCGATAATGTTTTGTGTACCAGGCAGAGCTCTGATATATTTCCCAGTTCACACACACCTACAGCGGGGTTTTTTTTTTTTTTTTTAAATCCAGAAACTCACGGTCATTCTTTTCAATGTTTCTGAAACAGCTGTTGCTATAAAAAGAAGGACCTTCAGCACTGTGTTGTGGGTTGACTATTTCAACGCAGACATTTCCTCTATAATTTGTAAGCCAGAGCTATTCTCTGCAACGGGAGGGCAAGCCTATAGTGCACTGAACTTAAAGAAGGTTTAAATACTCTGAGGGTTGCATTCATAAAATGGCACAGTTATAAAAAATAATAATGCAGGAAGTTTCTATATTAAAAACAGTTGCTCGTAAGTGTGGCTAAAACTCCACACCACTGTAAGTTTTGTTTTACAGATATAAATATCTATACATTTACATACATATATAGATACACACACTTACATATATTTTATATACTGCACTGTATATACATACACACGCACACACATACACACAGTCCAAGATTAGTGCTAATCGGACAGTCCAAGCTAATCAGGGGTCAATGAAACAAACAATTAAAGGATGTTACTGGTATAGTACATTAGTTTATTGTATTGCTCGGCGTAGTGTTAATAAATAATATCTATCGGCATCTCATTGTGAAAATCCTTCACAGAGTGATGATTTTCAAGCGCTGATTGAGATCTGTCTGATCACTACCTCTTATTAGCAGTTTAGTAGGTAGATTTTAGACAACCATTGCTTTGTCATTCCCCTTTGTTGTGAAAATGACTGTCATCACTTGAAATTAGGAAGGCCTCCTGGCTGTTGTCATAGCCTGAGGCAAGCTTTCCTGAGCTGCACTAGAACAGTCTGAGTCTCACCTCCTACCTTTAGGGTTGCCCTGACACGTTTCTGCACAGCATAGCTAAGAACGTAGGCAGTCAACTAGCGCACCAGCCCCAGTGTATGCGAGGTCTGTTTGCAGGTCAAGTAGGGATTGTTGGGCAGGGCCCTCCATTCTCTGAACGACAGCTGAAAAAATGTCTGGTTTCATTCATAGCGGACCAGCGTAATCCCCCCTCCATAATGAAGACGGGGTGTCCCATGGGAGGGAAATCTGGAACGAAGATGAACCTTCATCCATCTCGTCCTCCAAACTCACTGAGTCCTGAAGAGCAGGCTTGCTGAGTGCTGGTTAAACACACAGTCTGCAGCTGGACTCCTTCTGATTTGGTGCCGGTTGGGCTCATCTTAAAAACAGGATTACAGCTTGAAAGGGGAGGGGGTTTGGAAAAGAAGATACTGTATAAAGACGTCTCACTGCCGTGCAGACAATCCAGTGAGATAATCAGTATAAACTGACTGGCTTAGTGGCTGAGGCCAAGTGGGATTCAAAAGCTTTCATTTGTATGCGCATTGTAAGATTTTATTTCAGCAATTTTATAAACTACCTCGTCATTTTTTTAAATTTTTACTTCTTTTTATCCAACTGTCTGAACTGACACTCTGTAGTAATACTAAAACAAGGGTGCAAATTTGGCGCTATGGCGCTACCTCATATATTCATATTAAATTCTAGCACCAGTATGTTTAATTTTTTGCCCGACTAGAAGTTTTATTTTAAGTTTCTTTTAGTATTACTATTTTCTACCATTGGGTGTTTTAGTTATAAATTTATAAATAACTGACATGTTATTCAGTGGGGCAGCTTTTTAAAATGCTATTTATATTTTAAAGGACTCTTGTATACAACTGAATAGACAGGAAATCTATTGAAAGGACCATGAGTATACCGACAAGAAGAGCATGTCATTTTCAAATGCAGTGCTTGCAGCTTTGTTAAGATAGAAAAAATCTGTATCCCTCTCCAAGAGCTGAGAAATACTAGTGTTGATCCAACAGATCATAATCTTCAAGACGTTTAATGAATTACAAAGCTGAACATTAAAGGTTAAACATTTTCCCTATAAAAATGATTTAAAAGGCAGTAGTGCGCAAGACAAATAAACTCAGCAAACGTTTTTGAAAGTCATATAATGATTACCAGGTAAATACCTAAACTTTAGCGGGAAAGCTTAGCGCTACAAGGATGTGGAGATTGCCATTTACATAAAGGCTACCCATGTTTATATATATATATATATATATATATATATATATATATATATATATATATATATATATATATATATATATTGCTCCAATTGGAAACGTCCAAAAAAATAAATCCTTGCACTTTATAGTTCGTTGTCAGGAAAGCCAGAAAAAGGTACATACTTTTTAACCTACTTGTAGCCATGTGTTGAACATCTGTCTGATTCTAAGCGTGTACGTTTTTACTGCATAACGTCAATTTGCAAGATTTCAAACCAGCACTCCGTTTCTGAGGATAACGCCGCGTGACGCAAGGCAAAGCATTAAATCCTACATGTGACAAGTGGGTCTGATCCGATCAACCCCAACATTCACAATCCAGACCGAGAGGGGAAATACCCCTACAGCCTACACAAAGTGTAACTGAAGCATCACTAGTGACATTGTGGAATTCGTCATAACAGCAATCGACCCCTACCAACAAGACAGTGGATCGAATTGGTTCACATGTTATAAGATTAATTATAGTTCTGACCGTGATGTGAACTGTACCCCGGACTAAAAAAATAAGAGTAATCTGCACTTCATACGAAACATAATGAAATCCTACTGATAGATACACTGCCAGTTTACCAGTACTACTGTTCTTTTACAAGGACATATGCATGATACAATATTACAGCTGTACAGTAAGCGCATACCCATTAACCCAAGCGCAGAAGTTGGTACGGGATCCAGTAGTTACAGTATGTTAACCCATAGAACAGAGGACATTTTATACCCGTTTTAACCAGATAGCTTTATTTAGCATTTTCAAATATGTATTAATCAGTTTGGCTATTTTTGAACACGCTCTCTCAGCGAAGTTCTTACAAGACAATTTCTGCTCAGGTCACTGTAAGTCACGTGGGCAGAGTTCTCACGCTAATGATTCTAAAACATATTAAGATATAAGCAAGAATAATTTATAGGCATAGCATAAATAATTTTTTTTTTTAAAAAAAAAACCCTCTCTGGTTTAAAAATAGGATCTGACCTTTCTGTTATATAACAAATAATATAAAATAATGCCGATATTGTAAATAGCACAGATATATAATAACATGCAAAGTATAGCCCGATTTGTTTTAAACCAAGGAAATTTATGAAAACGAGCACAATACCCGCAACAAAAAGCTTGTAACTTTTGGAGCATTTTGAACCTGTTTTAAGTTTCTCTTCTATATTGTTATGATAACTTACTCAAAAGTCAAATCTAAATGTAATCCATCAAATTACATAAATGCAGCGTGTGTTCTGTATTTGGTACTTAATGGGTTAATAAAAGTGCAAATGTTTAACTTTTTTGATCCTCTGAAATAGGTTCAAAACTACGAATCTAACAACACTGATAATCCCCAAATCTGGAACCAGATCATCAAGGGGTATTTCGATGAAAGAAACAGTGAAACTATTGCATATTTGATAATAAAATGTATCCTTCAAAGATTAATACTTTTACAAATAGAATTACGCACAGCTTGATTACCATACAAAAAAAGCGGAAACATTGAGCTAACTTTCAACCGCACTTCTTTCTGAAGTTTCTGACAGTGTCACAACAAACAACACATTAAACCTAATTAGAACTCAAACACTTACCTGTTTGGACTTTGTTCCTTGCTACGCTTGCACAGTGCTTCAGTGGATTACATCCATCTAGTTACAACTAACACTGCAGCGGCACATTCACTTCCAAAGACACAATCACGCACTGTAGTAACACGGCTTTGATTCTAATCAAATGAAAGCAAGATGAGCCCCGGTCAACTCACCTCTGCTTCTATTCCAATTCCACATTTACGCTCGTGTGTCTCACCAGTTCCGTTCTTCCAGTTTAATGAGTGCGTCTTGCCTCGGCTCAGCCAGACATTTATCTAGTCGCTCCTACTCAGGGTTGGTGACAGGGATGTTTGTAAGCCTGCCGCTGCCCGCCTCGTATCAATCAATATACTGTGCTGCGCGCAATGGGTGAGTACTTTCGCTCATCAACCTCCCTCTGCTTGCTACCGCGTCTCCTCCTCTTCTAAATGCGTTTAAACCATGCCCATTATCGTAGGAGGAGCGGCAGAAGCACGCAGGAACGACCCACTGGGGTGCACAGTTAAGGGGGGTGGGCAGGTATGTAAGTTGATACCTTTGCCCGCCGACCTGCACCTTCTACTTACAGTAATGGATATCACATTTATCGCTACTGTCTTCTTTGCAATACGTCCTAGTGTTGACATTTCTTTTTTTAGTTGGTTTGTTTCTGTAATTCACAATGGAGCCGCTTGTTTATACTGCTTTATGACGCATTAATCACCACGGTAACACTTTAAAATAAGTGTCTCTAATTCCAATGAAAACTAACACATGATTTCCTACTGATTTCAAATTAAATTCCTATGGAATTCAAAAGTCACAAGCATGAGTTCATGACATACTTTTCATGACGTCATAACAGTTCCCACAAATAATCATGAAGAGGCACTTATTTTAAAGTGTTACCATCAGCGTAGTAAATTTGGACTTCAGTAACTGACCGAGTTGCCCATTCGTTTTATGACTGTCATAATAATAATCTTTATATAGCGCCTTTCATAGTGGACCACCATCACAAAGCGCTTTACAAGATATGAGGCTAAGGTGTGTGAACTATGCATCAGCTGCAGAGTCACTTACACAATGTCTCAGCTGAAAGATGGAGCAGAAGGAGGTTAAGTGACTTGCTCAGGGTCACACAATGAGTCAGTGGCTGAGCTGGGGACCTCCTGGTTACAAGCCTGTTTCTTTAACCACTGGACCACACAGCCTCCTCATAAAGAAAAGCTTATCACATATCAAAACTTAAATATGAAGTCATTTCATTTTGTATGCTTTATTAATAACTCAGATGTACGCCAGCATTAACACAACCCTCTCCTCCTTGTTGAATAAATTATATTTATAGCTGTTTCAGTTAAGCTGGATGGGAACTGCAGAGCCTGTTCAAAAGGGACTCCACAGGGACCCTAATAGTGAGGTTTGCTCTATACTGCTGTTCCTTTTGAGTCTTTTCAATGTGAAGAAAATATATGAGAAATGAAGCCTACACAATGATACGTGGAGCAGTGAAAATGGCACTGAATATATGTAATTAAGAGATATGCAATATTGGTTTTCCACCTGGGCTTTATGTAATTCTGACTGACTGCAGGATATTGTCTAAGATATAACCTCTGAGATAATGTGAATGCAGACACCATGATCAACTATACAGTACTGCTCTCCCAAAACACTTGCATGTGGTTTTAGAGCCCAGCTGCGTAAAGTGATCTATGACAACTGAGAACTGGGAATCAGGGTCATAGATGTGCAGGTCAAGTGCCTATATGTATATATACACATCAAACTGCTTTGGAAGGCTTCTTAAATCACAAACCATCACCTCCCATACAGAACTGGCACATGCGGCTGATGTGAGATAGTGGTTCCTTTTAAAGAAATGTGTGGTTGTAAACATGTTCTAAGGTCAAAGTGCGTGCTATTCACCAAGCCTTGACTCATGATTTGTTTAAAGAATGTTTTCTCAGGCAGTTTTGATGGATTAATGAAGTGTGTTATCATTGAAACTGGCCTGTATCTTTAACATAAGAACATGAACATTAGAAAACTTAGCATGTATGCATGATACATGCATGTAACATAATATATATTTCCACATGTGATTAATCCTGCTTTGGCCACTTGTAAGGTGTGTAATTAAGTTGATAACCTATCCTACCCTCAAAGAATGACACAGCTGTTTTTTTTCTGTGCAAAAGGTTGCAATAACATTGCCATCCATGCAACCGCGGCGTACACCTGTTTCCTATTTTCCACTTCATAACTCTGAGAACCAAGTTCCAGGTCCAGAGGGAGTGAAAGTACAATGCCTTCCGGCTGCAGATGTTTGCCGGATATTAAATGAACAGAACGCCAGGTAAAATATTTTTAAAATGAGTCCAAAGTCTAAAACAAAGAAACATGTTTCTTCCCATTTGTTTATTAATATCTCTAAAACATACAGGTAGCACATACAGTTATACCAAAAGAAACTTTCTTTGACAAGAGTTTAGTCGAGAAGTCTTTTTTAATGTCTTCAGTGTTCTTTGTATTGGTAGATAGCTAGTAGATACACATTGTATTATTTTCTGTTTCAGTCATCACATCCTATTCGTTGTCTATACATATAATAAGTACAGCTGGTACTCCAGAGTGTAACCATTAACATGTCTCCTGCAACACTTTCTTACTACCACTAGGGGCAGAGTGTTGCAGGGGGACAGGTTAATGGTTACACTCCAGTGTACCACGTGTACTTGGAGGTTAGACATGATTCTGGGAGCTCTATTGAGTCGACAGGGGTGGCTTAAAATCTTTTTTAAAGTCACCAGGAACTAATGAGCGGATTGTGACACACCTGTCTGCTTCATCATGGTAACACAAGATGGCTTGACCCATTTGTCTCGGGTCTCGAGCTGGAATATTAACTGACAGACATTTTATTTTTTTGGTGTGTAAGTTTGTAACTCAAGCATGTGACACATCTTGATATGTTAATCAGCTGTTCAGCCATTGCTAACAATACACAATATTAATCCAGTCACACAGAGAAAGATCACGAACAAAACAGGGGAACAAGATACTGTACATAACACAGTTTCTTGATTTCCAAGGAGCCACACGTTATTAGCCCTGTTAGCTGTATTGAATCCTCCGTATTTCACTTTCATTGGGATTGTGATCCATAACAATAAAATATGTAAAGAAAATTGTGAGGATAAAGATATTATGCCTACAGTATGAATGCTGTTTAATTGTGATTTATGCAGGGATTATTTGTGTGTTTTGTTAAGCGTTATTCAGTGGTGGCATGAAATGTATAATGCAAATGATATAATAAATAAAAGGAAAGTCAATACAAAAACATCGACTGTATGTAATGTCTAATGTTGTACGTTTATGTTATATGATGGGGAAAATATTAGACGAGCCTTTTTAATCTAAACATTGGCAGGCTTAAAGACCACTAAATAAGACACAACACATGCTTTAAACAGACTCACTGTTAAATGGTTTGATTTTCACGTCCTTGGTTCTCAAATGATCTCAGTGGCACTGTTAGAACCGCCATGGTTTAGAGCAATTGAATAGACCCCAGTGGCTGTAAAGCACATTTCTATTTAGGGAAAAAAAATATATATATATATATATATATATATATATATATATATATATATATATATATATATATATATATATATATATATATATATATATATATATATATATATATATATATATATACACCTAGCTAGACACCCATCTATAGCGAATGTTTGAAATATTCAGGAAGTCTCTGACGTTCACAGGTTTTTTTCTGTAGCTGACCTTTGCCTTGTTGATAACATTCCTCCATCTGCAGTGTGCCTGGTAGAGACCTAATGGCATCCAGAACCCATGCAGAACATTTAATGGTGGCTGCTAATGGATGAAGCCTTGTAGAAGGAGCTCAGAATAGCTTCTTCCTTTGGTAACCTGGGGATTCTCTGACAACAAGAAGGGAAATTCAGCCCAAAACACACTTTTTCCTGTCATTAAATATTTAGATGTTTATATCTCGAGTGAAAGCCAAGGACATGTATTTTAATTGGCGTTTGTTTTGTTTTTTTGGAGAAAAGTCACTTATAAAACTGGCAGGATACAAAAAGTGTAGCAAAAGAAAGTTCAGCAAAGTGTTTTAGAGCGAAGTGAAAGCTTACTCAAAAAACAATTTGAAAAAAGTCTGGTTAATCCATTGACATCCATTCCCCCTCCCCAATTAGAACACAATTTTGAGCAAGCATTTCACAATAGCGTTTTCTAAAATTGTGCTGTTTGTTTCATTGGTGTTCTAAACTAAATGCTGTGTCTTGTTTATTTGAATTTTTGCTTTAGGTGTCATACATTTTGGAGACAACACTAGCTTATTAAATCATAGAAGTGTGGTATTAAACCTATGGAAAGCAATCACACACAATGTAACGTGTGCGTAAAAAAAGAAAAGCTGTCATGTGATAGCTAACGCAGCCAGCAGTTCTCCCCTGTCCTGCTGTGAGAGTGTTGTGAATGCATTATACTGTGCAGAGCCAGTTCAACACAATGTTCACCCGGGGCACCTACTACAAAACTAGGGTAGATATGAAGTCCTCTCTGGACCATTGCATCTATTAGTCAAGGCTTTGTAAGGTCATGGCAAGCCCTTAGCACACTTTGCTTCTTTGTCGGCTTGTTTGTGGGCCATGTGGTGTCTATTAACCAGGCTAAAAATGATTTACAGGCCACTTCTTGATGCGTTTTATGAATTAACTGTGGCTTTGGGGGATAAGCCGTTCCGGGGCAAGGATGTCTAGCATTTCACAATCACCCCCACAGTCTTAGAGGAAACAATGGTGAGAACTTTCCACAGTGGTTTTGGGAGGTTAATGAAATAATTGTGAGTTTTGTGACACCATGTGAAACCCTTGTGCCAGAATATGTTCCCCTTTATTAGTGGATTATATAATTGCTGGGGGGGCATCGGTTTTTGCTAAGAGCTTGTTTAGCTTGATGGATGGATTGATTATGGCTTTGATTTGTTGAAGTCTTTAAAAACTTCAAAAAGAAAGCAGCAGACAACTTTAATTTAAGAACATTTATGCATTCTTAGAGGAAGCAGCTTCAAAACAGATTTTGGAAACCCAAGACCCTAGCTCCTGTACAGTAATAACAGCCATAGGTACAAGTTTGGTCACAAGTTTTTAATAAAAGCCTAGGTAGAAGTTTGACACCGTAGTGATGTTAAGCTTATGTGTACATACTCCAGGAGTCGGGGATGTTCACGAATGCATAGCCGTCTCTTGGTTGTGAAAGATTGGGCTATTCCCTGTGTGCCCATTTGAAGGTTGTGTGTTTCATCTCTCTTTCCTGACCTTAGTGACAGGGTCATCCCAACAAAGGTCTGCTGCATCGGTGTGTTTGACAGGACGATCAGGAGGTCTTGAAGCCTTGAGGCCTTTATATTATTTTAAGGTCATGTCTTGTCTTCTAGGCTTCTACACATGTTGATATATTTATTAAATAAGTAATGAATAATGTATGCAGGTCGCCTTGGGAAATTGGTAGGTTATCACAGTTTTATCTGTTATTATTTATATAACATTTATTGCACATTAAATACAGAATGCATGCAAAAGCTATTCAAATGATTTCAGGTTCCTTTAGCAGTCGATTCCAGCTCTTGGATGCCAGTCTCAGGGGTTGGTTTGACCAGCCTATGCCCCTGTCAGGATAAGCCACAGCACTGGGGATTCACAGTCAAGTGGTTGATGCAGTCCTGGGTGAATCAGGCTGTTCAATGTCTATCTATCCCAGACAGACTAAATTTATTAGTGCAGGAAAATCTCTCTTAAAAATACAACTGTGGCTTATCTCAGATGGGTTGATCAAACAAATCCCAGATGTTTCTTATTCCTTGGACGAGGTGAGCTTGATCACTGTGTTAAGTGGTAAGAACTGTCCATTCATATCAAAAACCTAAGAGTCCTGATTAACAAACCATAACATATTTGCTCTTACCGTGACACCAATACACAAGAACAGAGCATTGAATATATGACGTTTAAATCAATTTAACATGAGTAGCATCATTTAGTAGGAAATCATGGGCAACATTTTCAAGGCATTTCATATTATCGTCCTGCACTTACACTTCCAAACAGTTGCCATATTTCCCAGCACTCGCTTTTGCATTACCCAGTCCTGTTTTGTTTGAAGTATCCTGTGAGAAAGATCTTCCACTAGTGGGTAATTGGTTGATTTCAGTAAATCTCCAGTGCCGTGAATGTGTAAACTGTGTTATCCATTGTTTGGAGTTTCAAGATAACAGTTGTTAAAATGAATATTGCCACTTAGTTCTGGGAATGGACGCTTTCGGTTTTGCATAGAGAGACGTGATTTAAAACAGACATGGCAGGCTATCATGAACTCGGAATGACACTTTAACAGCTAGCCTTTGTTGAAGATTAGTTTCATTTTTGCATTCAAACTACATTCCAAATGGATGTCAAAAGGATTAGTTTGACATTCAAAATGCATTCAAGAGAGCAAATATGTATATTAACTTGAATTTGTGTTTTATAAATACCTATAGGAAGAGCTCTGTAAAGATCAGAACATGATAAAAAATGTGGCAAACTGTGAAATTAATCTGGTTATATATCTATCCACAATGTATCCAGAAATGATAATTAAATGACTGCAAAAATAACACATTATACAGGCATTCATAATTAGTGCGCTGCAGAGTGTGTATGGAAAGTGTATTTCACTTGAAATTCACAGCAGATTGTCAATGAGTACACAAGGCATTGTGTATTTTATTTAAACAAATATTTAAACAGGAAAATCCTGGAGACAGGGTAGTACAGTTGGCTGGCGCTTCCCACAAATCGGGCATCCTTCCTCCTTCCTTTCAGAAGCTGTTTTGCCTATGGAAGGGTTCACTTATTATTTATGTGAATATACAGTATCTTTTATAGCAATGGCAAAAATATATCCTGTAGACTAGTTTGAACAGACATATAATCTGAACCATGCTCATAATGAATGCTGATAGCAGCACCAGCATTGATTGTATGAAAAGCGTCTCTACAGCAGTATACTGGATGTATTTTTAGGGTGCGCATTATAAATAGTGACCCTAATGCCCTGATCGGATCCATCCGTCTATCTGCAACACATGATCTTGCATCAGTCTTCACCAAACGTTTATCATACACTTTTTTTTAGTACGGTACAGATTGCTATCAGCACTCCGAACAAATCACAAATCCAAACAGGGTCTTGTTCCAACTGGTTTTGATTAGCGAGAGTTTACTGTGCTGTAGTATTTTGTTGTGAGATTCTACTGTGTATTTGTTTTATATTGGAACCTGTTCCATTGTGATTGTGCCTTGGGATTGACTGCAACCACTGAACACACCAGTGCATATCTTAAACGTGGTGAGTTTCTGTTTGTATCAGACAATGGGGTTCTACAGACAAGCAGCTGTACGCGCATACATCGTCGCACCAGAGGATTTCAAGGTCTTCATGAGTATTAAAAAAAAAACAAAAAACTCTCCTTCTTTCATCTGACAGATGATACCTTTCAGCTTTCTGGGTAAACAGTGCCAACGAATCTGGAGTTGGGAAACTGAACATTTTGATGGAACAAACCTGTACAAATATAGAAACTGCAGACATCAATGAAAAGGGTATCGTCTGCAAGTACATGCCTTGAGAGCAGGTAATAAGATATTAGAGCTACTGCCTCTTTCGTTTATTTATTCAAACTTATTTCACCAGGATCAAGCCCCTTCAGCTGAAGCATCCTGTTTACAAGGGGGTCCTGGGAGACACACAATCAAACCTTCACATCACTAATATTCCACTAATATCCGGAATACTCAATATTCAGGACATTCCGTCCATGTAAAAAGCATAATATGTTTATGTAAAACATGTAGGTTATTGACACATTTTTATGAAGTGATTTCTTGTCAAACGTTTCTTTTAAGCACAGTTGTTTTTTTAAGTACAGTATTGAGACAGTCTGTTGCAAACAGGAATCGCAGACCTGAAATCCAGTGAAGTAAGTAGGAACAATGGATATAAGGTGTGTGTGTGGTGGGGGTGGTGGTGGTGGTGGGGGGGGAGTAGCAGAGAGAGGGAACCTGCTCAAGTTTTGTTTTTAAAGGATGACAGGTGTGGGAGTCACTGATCCTAAGCCTCTCAGGGGCTCCGGGCTACACGGTCTGGATACTCATTTATGACATGGCAGCTGCTACAATGCAGGAGACGCCAGTCTCATTGTTGAACCTGTCGTTGCCCACCTGTTCTTTTCAGGAGCAATGCGGAAAGAGACCGAGTGGAGCCCTTTGTGTGAGAGAGGAGGCTGCTCTGTTATCTACAGCCACAGGTCAGCTTCCGTTCCTGCTTGGATCAAGTCAATGGGACGGTGACACCAAGAGATTGGAATTCTATAGTCAGCAATGGGGTCCTGCACTTTAACCAGTGATTAATGCTCTCTATGTAAAGACTTGCATGTCTCTGGCTTAAGATTTTTATGGGTGAAAAATGTACAACCTAAAATAAGTGTCTTGTTATATATATATATATATATATTAAAACAGTTCTCAGGTAAGGGAAGGTAAATAAAATCTACTTGCTTTAACTCTAACCAGATTCTTCACAAGCTGTTGCATCACAGCAAATCCTTTCTGCCCTGTAATATCCTAAATATTAATATTGAAATAATAACTGGTGGAGGAGATACCTTGCATACCTTTAGACAGGAAGTAGGAGTGGTATTGTCTTCTATGAGGCAGAACCAGCATTTTTTGTTTAAGATCAAATTCTCAACACAAAGCAAGCCGCTTCTCTGTGAATCCTATCTATTTTTCTTAACATGCCATACTTCATTGTCTCATAAATGAGACCACAGGAACTAATAAAGAAGCCTTATCCTGTCATGTTAACTCTTAGGCTGTGTCTATCACACCTTGGCTGTATTTAAGCTCTCATTCCCTCTTATTCCCTTCCCTTTCTGCAGCCGCATTGTCATGATGCTGTTCAGGGAGAATCTCACAAAAAGGTTTTAAAAGATCCATTATTAATAATGGTAGCTAACTCTTATAAAGGTTTCCCATAGCAAAAGCATAGCAAAGTGTAAGAAAGTACAGTGTAAGCATGGCAAAACATAGGTAAGAATTGTAAAGAATAGCAAAGTATGATAAAGCATATTAATAAACATGGCAAACCATTGCAAACTATGGTAAATGCATAGTATAACTATGGGAGAAACATGTGCAAATAGACTGTGCTAAACTTTTATAAGAGATGTGTTAGACAATTAAACATAGCTTTTAAATCAGTTATATGTACACACACACACATACACACACATATATATATATATGAAACTCCACTGTGGCTCTTCTAAGTGAAAGCCCACATGTTTTTGCGCTATGTTGTTCCAAACTCCCATACATACACCCCCAAGAGAAACACCTGCTTATTTTCCCTTCCAGTTAGTTCTCCCTCCTTGGAAGGAGTGGGAAAGCTCTGCCTATAGTTCATAAAAGACAGCTGCCTGTCGGGAAGGAGGAGGTGGCATACCCAAGATCCTTGTTGTGTACGGTTACAGAAAATTCTGTAACTTCACTAGGGATCTGTGACCAATATAAAGTGGCAATTCCATCATCCCCATGCTTTAGGTAAACATGTCATTAAGACACACACTCTCTCCTAAACTTAGCAATACATAGGACTTAATAGGATACGGTGCAAAAAAACATTGAGAGGCTGTTTCGCACCTTGGCACGAAATGTGAAGACAATGAGTTTATCTCCCACTTAAAGCAGACATGTGTTGGAATGTAACCAGAGGCACTAAACCCACCTTTCTGCATTTCCATAAGTCTGGCAGACATGTGTAGGAGGACAATGCCTTGCATTAGCATGGAAATAGTGAAACTGCCAGGCCAGTGAAAAGGTACTTCGCACCTGGGTGACGTACAGCTGATGCTGTTTCTCACATTCATGACCCAGCTGATGAGGTAATCAACCTGCCGACCTGCTAAACTGCATTTGCATGCACGCTTTTTCAACTGAACACAGCGACGCTGAGCTGCTCAAACTGTGCGAAGCATTGGAACATTGGAATTAGGTGCGGTGTTCTACACACGGGGTGACATCTGTACACAAGATAAGATGTCATGGAATTTCGGCAAATACTTCACTGTGATTGGTTGATTTCTGATGTGTGATTTATAATTTTAAATGAAATGTCTTTCCTTACTTTAGGACCTCATCACTAGAACTAGAGGCTTATGCCCTGGTAATTAAACAACATCAATAAAACAATAGTCATTTCTGTTAAGAATGCGAGACTGTGAAAGGAAGGGAAGCCCAAACCATCTCATTAGGACTCATTTTCAGATTGCATTTCTTTCGCACCCATTCGTGCAAGCCAGTATGTGCCTCTTAATTTGATGTAATGGTCCCACCATTAAAGTGGAAAGTGGTAAGCCCTCCTTTTTGTGAACAGACAAAAAGCATACTAATTTTATAAAGCAAGAAACAGCTTGGATGGCTGAGGGGTGCAGTGGGCTAATCCACCAGTCATGGGTTACAGCCTGCCTTGGGTCACAAGAGATTGCAGAGACATCCCATGCTGACGGGCAGGACCAGACCTGGCTGCAACCAGTGAAATTATCATAAACTCTAATTCACAAGCATTTTGTGACATTAATGTTGCTTAATTGTCTTATAAATAAGGCTCTGTACATATAAATTACTGAGGCTCACCTTCCCTATCAAATGTAGCGCACCCACATGATTTAAAATGTCTCAAAACTGTGATACCAATCGAATAAAAGCATAGCCTTATATTGAAATTGCCAGGGATGGACCAATCAGGAGGTTATTTTAGTACTAAAACTATGTCGCATTGTGTCCTTCCATAAATCCCTTTCAATGACGGGTTCCAGTAATATAAGTCAGCCCGTGTGGGAGACTGCATTCTTCAACGCTGGGTTTGTGTTGAACTGTGCTGATGCCTCTAATTCTTCATAACAGCCTGATGAAACACTGCTTGAGATGTTCATAAATCCAGGGTCAGTGTTTGCAGTTTGGTGCTTACAGAGGATTAACTCTGATTAGATTGATAGTGGATATCAGCATGGCAGGATAAATCATTTTAAAATCTAAATCTAGTATTCTCCTCATCTTGTCACTCAGCGGTCAGCTAAAACATTATAAGCACTGTCAGCTGGAAAGGGAAAGCCAGAGTTGAAAGTATTTCTCCATGGCTAAAATGTTTCAGAATCTCTCGCCTCTAACTCGATCAATATTGCGTTCACATTTCCACTAAGTTGTTTTTCCCAGCGTTGCAGTTTCTGCTTTTTGCAAGGTTAAAAAAGAATCGATAACATTCATCTCAACGTGTCCTTTATTAATGTGTGGAAAATCATTTCCATTCCAAAGTTACTGTTGTGTCACACGTATAGATCAAGATAGGAAGAATCTTTTATTGAACCAACATATCATTGAAAACACACAAGCTTTCAAAGTCACGTCTATCTCTTGCTTCAGCCATGTGTGTAGCATGTCTGGCTGCTTTGCACAAAGCACAACAAGAGGTTTGTATGTCTGCCATCCAGAGGCCACCAAATAAACTACTGGCAGTACTTTTTTGGACTGCAAGCCCTGAGGGCTAAGCTGAGCCTGACAAACTAATTTGTGGTGAAAAGGCAACTGCAGTAACCAACCAGGACGCCAGGTTTCTAACATAGAGTGATGACTATATTGTTTAGCTATTGTGAGAAACACTGAGAAACATTGCATTCACAGCAAAAGTTGATTTATTTGGCATTACCATTGAATCAAATGCATTTCAAAACCCTCAAGGACCGAGTTTAACTTAAACCTCCCGTACCAGAGAAATAAATCTTTTAAACTACAAAAAAAACTCTTTTGAACTCTAAATTATAGGCCTTAATTTCCCCCGTTAACTCCAAAACATGTTTTTTTTTTTTACCTTGTAATTATCTTGTAGCGGAAAGAAAATTAGTGGCATAATAGTGAAATAATTAAGAGCTTCTACAAAAATCCTTCCACAAGTCAGCAATGAGAACTGAGAAGAGGGTTTTGGCCACAGGGTTCAGCTGGACCACAGAGGAAAGGATATTAGGCATTAGCAGGGCTTGTTTGACTTCACAGGAATCTTAAGTGGTATGTAAAAAGAAAGGGGCGACAGGACCCCCCTTTCTTAAACAAGACAAGCCTTTTAGTTAAGATGAAAAATCCTGGAGTCGGTATTTCGCACCTTACAGTCAAACGTGAGCAGTTAGTTCTTCTCGCACTCCCAGCCCAGAATATTTGAAGTCAAGTCTGTTGAAGCAGGGCAGCTGTGGGATCTGTGCCAGAATGAAGTAAAAGGTTGGCATTTCTTCAGACTAGAACGGTACCAGCTAGCCACAGATCTTTTATGTAACAAACACTGACCGACTGGAAATCCCTTTCTGTTGTCGAAGGTTCTGCAGATCACATGACAAATGGCCATATTTGGCTCTTTGTGAAGGGACTGTAGTTATTAAATGTTTATGAAGGCACCTTTTAAGCAAGCTCCTTGATTTACTTATTTTCCAGCAAAAAAAAGCATAGAAAAATAAAATATGTACTTTATCCCTGGTCTTTTGCAATTTCTATAGTGTGATTGAAGTTGGTTTGGGGGAATCTTAAAAAAAAATAAAAATGAATGTGGCCTTGGAGCAACAACCACCACCCCCCCCCGCCCAAACAAACGTCCCATGTAATTTGTACTGTTTACACTATGTTTGAAATGTGCGTCTACACCTTTAAATCACAGGATTTAATTAATGCACATTTGCATTTTGACAGCATATTGATTGTGGTTGACCTTTATGTAGGGGATACAGGAAGTGAGAAAGAGAGAAACAGGAGTGAGACTGTAATCAAGACTAAACAACTGCACTATCCCCTTTTGCTCTGTACTCCTCCCGAGTCCCGATGCTGTGTACTCTCCCAATAAAGCATACTGAACCCACTTATTGTGTAACGACAATTAAAACACAAGCCTTCCATCTGTATGGAGATTACGCAATCGTGAGGATCCACTACCTTATTTTATTTTTCATTCACATTTAAACAGTATCTCTGGATGCTAGGGGGGGTCTATTCAATGGATCTAAACAGCGGTGGGTCTGAATACCGCTGTGGCTTATTGAGGACAGGGAAAACATGTTATGTTGAGATTACATGATAAATTACATCTCAGGACCTCAACATTGTTATGTCATGATCCCAGGATGATTTATCTTGAGATCACAACATAACAGTTTTTATTTCTATTTTAGTCCTACTTGAGCCACTGTTAAATACTACCATGTTTATGTCTACACCATAAAACTTTGTGAAAACCAGCATCTATAGCAGATTGTATGAGTATTTATGTCTTAGAAAGTAAGTAAAATGCCTTATTAATATTTAAACAGTGATCACATTTAGATGAATTGAATAGCCCTCTAAGAATCCACACTAGTTAATCTTTAAAAACCCATGATGGACACGTCAGTGTAAAGGTTGCTTGTAAAATGTTAAAACAAAACAAAAACATTTGGGGGGGCAACAAGATTCTCTTTTTATGTATGTGCTATACAAGCTTGAAGGCGTCCATGTAACCTCCCACTGTTATAAGCAGACAAGCAGATTGCCACAGATATGGGAGAATCTGGCGTTCCAAATAAAACTGCCTTTGAGGAATGTAAATAAACAGCAGGGGCTGTTTTCAGATACAGTGAAGTGTGCTGAAGAAGGTCAGTGGAAGAATGTAGTAAACCAAACACCATGGAATTATATTTTAGTGTAAAACTGAAGAGCATTGGCACGGGAGACTATAGCTTTAAGGATGAGAAAGGAAGGGGGAGCAGAGTCTGAGGAGCCCCTAAGTCCTGGTTATCTGTTTGGAAAGGGAATTACTAATGATTAAGGATAGTTTGGAGTAATGCACACAAGCAGTAAGACATATGTTTACTTAGTAACTCAAATCTGCTCAATATATTAAATCAGGACAATTACGGAAAAACTCAAAACTGTTCTTCCTCCTAAGTAAAACAATCAATCGATTTTGGAAACATTAGACCCTATGTTTGAAACAATAGAAATACCAATGCACTTCAAAATACAGGTACGTTAATTGGACATAGTTACACTGTAGTTACCCTTTACTAATGTGTATGCACTTAGCACACAATTCTGTGACTGTGAGGATGGAACTCCATACAGTACTATAAGCAGTAACATCATTTTATTGTAAATGACTTATTACATAACATAGCAGTACACTGTAATTAATGGACCTGTATTTTGCTGTGTGTCTTAAAATGTCTAACTTTAAAAGGCAACAAAATGGTATTGGGGCTAAAATCTACCATGCCCCCTAGTAAAAGCTAACAGTAATGTATTGATGTGAAAGTATACATTAGTAATGCACAGGCATGCAGTGTGAAGCTGAGAAGAAAGATAGAAATCATTGTAAAGCTCAACAGGGAATGTATAAATGTGGGGAAAGAATGGGGAACTCTTCATTATAGAGCATTTTACTGTGGTAAATGTTTGACTTTTAGGGTCTATTGTACACTGTCAAAATGACCATAAAAATTACAAACATATCCATGCCCATGTCACACACAGAATCTGTGTATAGATGTCATCCTGTGCACAGCATATACAGAGTATAGGGAGTCTCTAAATATAATCATTTTGCACAGTCTGAGCAAACAGAACAACTCAGTTTTGCTTCACGCTCCCCTTGTCCAAACTGCACCATGTGACACCTCTCACGACAACTAGAGCCACCCCACACACAGCATATTAACTTTACGAATCAGGCCCGAGAAACGTCATCCCTGTTAGATTAGTATCCTTGTAGAAAAACATCCCGTTCCCAGATCTCATTCCTTCTTTATTTATTTAGTTAAGATCTTGCTCAAGGAAGAGTCCCGCAGTCCGCAGAAGCGATTTACAATTAGAAAACAGCTGTTGGATGATTTAAAAGAAAATAAAACAGAAAACAAATCTTTGATGCTGGAAGACAACATTAAAATGCCAATGCTCTCTAAAGCAATCATTTTAAATAAAGAGCTGTTACTCTTCACTGTAGCCTTTGTAAAAACAAAAACTAGAACACTAAATAGCATTCGTCTTTGCTTTGTGGAATGTAGAACAATGGATCCCATTCACAAAAGTGTAGGGACTATTTTTTAGGCCTGTTTTTAAGGCCTGTGTTTATAAACATTATTTTAGGTTAAACAGTGTTTTGAGAAGTGTGAATAAATTAATAAGCCCCTAAACAACAACTAAAACAGTTGAAAAGGGGTTGCGTTAGCTGAATGAATCAAAATGGGTTTTAAAAACAGTTCTAAATAAAAAATGTTCTTTAAAACAGTGCTTGAAGTTGTGTGAACAGGGCCCTCATTTGCTAATTTAAAAATGTGCTATTTTTTCTTTGAGAGCTGGATGAAGTAACTCACTACTTTATTGTATTTTCCATAACGTAATTCTGGTAATGTTTTACAAGTCCTGTTTTACAGATACATTAAGCAAAGGTCCACAAAAGTATTGCAAAGAGATGAGTACAGTCTAGGATGTTATATTAGAATGCAATACTTGCTTTAAAGTAATTCAAGTTTAAATATGTCCAACAGTCCACATCACAAAACCACCACACAAGCTAGCACCCTTGGAGGTAAAGAAGTCCTGCAGGCCAGGTTTGAGTCAGGCCTCTACTTGTGCTAACACTGTTCTGAGAAGAAACAGAAAGGACTGCAATATCCACACCTGTAAGTTTATCAATGAGAGGCAAGTGGGAAGTAGAAAGTAAAGTAAGATATGTCTTAGAAGACTGATGGTCTTCATACACAGTGGAACAAAAATTATTCAGAATTCTGATATCCATAGTTCTATATACCATAGGTTCAACTGGAGGTCCCCAAATGGCTTACCTGGTCAAGACGTGACCGTGTGGTGTGCAGGATGGGTCATACAGTTTTACTTCCAGCTGTGTAAAGTTGGCCCTGTCTCTCCTACAGTTTGGGGTGGTAAAACATATGGTTTAGAGAGAACATTCAAACAGTTTATCGATGGCACTATCGCATACTGTAAGTAATCCTTGCTTTCGTGTTTATTTAAGAAGACCTGAAAATCTGGTTAAGACTTCTAAAAAAGGCAAGAAGACTCTTGTTAAGCACTTCGATAATTCGCTAAAGGTGGATATGAATCTATATGAACCGTCCCGACCTACACTTCCTGAGCTATCGCCACAGACAGGACACTGAAAGCCAACAGCATCATTAAGAAGTGAGAGTTCTGTGTCCTCTTCACGAGTTTCCTGATTCCTGTTTCCCTTCCTGTCTCCAGAATCCTCATGGGAGTATTTGTTTCTCCTCCTCGACTGATCCGTTGGTGTCGGGAGTTCATGGGAATAAAAAAAAGGACACTGACTAAAACACAGATTGCAAATGGACCCCAGGTTTCCTGCTCTTATCAGTTTGCTTTCAGCACAGCTGCGGCATGTGTTTGATGGACTGGCCTTCTTCTAATGGATACAAGGTGGATGAGTGTGCCGGGAAAGGGGGAGTGAACCTACATGTCCTGCTGGTATCTAGAGGCACTTGAGCCAAGCTAAAATAAAAGTTTTGTAGTTTACAATAATAGTACATTGTGCTATCATTTCAGTATTTGTATTAAGGCCAAATACATATAAATTGTGTGTACCAGGTAAAAACTGGTACACACCAACCTAATCCTAATCTTTTTTTTTTTTTTTTACCCCACACCTTCTAACTATAAAGTCCTATCAATTAGCAAAATTGCTCTCCAGTCACCCAGCACGATTAATGACATATTATTATCAGTACAACATGTGCTATTTAAGTGTGTCTGTGTTACCAGAGCTTTTTGTACCAGATGAATCAACCTACAAAGAATAAAAAAATGCAGTACTGCTAATTTCATTTAATGCACATAAAACAATATTCACCTCCTTCATGTATGCTCATTAACGCAATACCACAACGCAGTCCTACACAGCAGCTCTAGCGAGAATGAACAGGCTTTTCATTTCATACTTTCTGAGATCTGGTCTCTCAACACCTACACACATTTTCAAATAGCCTTCTCGCTCATATTCCCATCGTTCTGTTTGAGTTCACAGAAAAGAAGCTTTTTAGACACCCACGTGGCTCAAAAGTTTAATCAATTCCGTTTAAATGCACTGTTATTTCTCTGTTTACTGCCCAGACAGTAGGCATATTAATGCTTTTTTTTTTAAAAGATGCTTTTGGTTTTATGTAACAGCACTTAGCATAGGACACACTGTGACTGTATTCTTGGGAGTGAAATGTTCTTAGGATCTACTAGTACAAACCACAGAGCCAAGATCTCAACTGATGAAGCCTGAATTTGTTGGTTAGAGTTGTAACACATATTGGCGTCTATTTTAATGATCTAAGCAGTGGCAGACCTAAATATCGCCACTCTTAAACTCTATATCAATCCAGCTTTGGTTTTCCCCTCAGTGGTGATTTATAGACCCACTTTTTATTATAATAAATACAATAAAAATACTGTGTGGTCCAATCAAGTTGGAAAATGTGAAGTATTAATATCCGCCACTGTTAAGATCATTAAAACAGACTCTATTGTCTTCTATGGAGTAGATCTAAGCAGTGGCAGATCTAAACACCACCATTGTTTAAACAAATTAAAATATGACCCTTTCTAGATTAACTGAATACACCCCATTCCCTTATCCACACAACCAAAAAACAATTCCTATGGATTCGGTTCTCAATCTTAGCACCACAGTACAAGTCCCTAGTAGAGATCACACTGTACATCCCCCTCCTATATCTCTCCAACAAAGTGATGAAGAGTTCCCATTGTGCACCTGAAGGTCTGAACTTCATTGCATAGGTAATACCTCTCCAGTGTTCATTCCAAGTTCTTCTACGAAGCCTTGAACCAATACATTTCAAATCAAGCAACTGGAAAGCCCTTGTTTAGATTTATACAGAGAGAATGACGTCGTACATTATCAATACTATTGTCAGGACCACTAGGTAATATTTGTTCCAATTCCATTGTGTCATCATTGCTGGTAATTCCGTGGTCTGCACGGGTTTCTTCAGGGTATTGTAATGGTGCCTCAAACTTTTCCATATGGGTTGACATTATTCAGGCTAAGAGGCACAAAGGGGTCTGCTGCGTCTGCAAGCAACAGATGGGGAGTAACCTGAGACCTGAATACTACCTGACTCTGTAATATAGATAGGGCTTTTATCAAATAAAAATCCTGTGAAGAACTTTAGTACCTCTTTTTGTAGACCTTTTGAAACACAGTAACCATGTGGAGGGTTGAAACAAGGTCACGCCTGCAAACTCAATCAAACAAAACTAACACAACATTACTAATGGTAAGATGCACAAACTGTTAGGACTGTTTACAGAGGATGAACATATGCTTGTAAAGTGTCCATGGGTTTATGAGGCTAGACAAGCAAGTTGTACCTAGAAGAGTTTATCCTTTTCAGGGTTTTTTTTTCTTTGGATGTGAGTGTGTGCTACAGATGGCATGTGTTTAAATGTTGTGGATGGGTTTTTTTTGTCTAAAGTATTGGAAACCTGAATTAGTTCTGTCATACAATTTTAAACATGGACTGCACGTTGAATGGGTGAAAATAGTGAAAAGCTACAAAACAAATATCTCCAGTGCTCATTACAAAGTCTGCTTCGGAGCTTTGATCCAATACTTTCAAATCAAGCAGCTGCCTCTTTGAAGAAAAAGTTAATCGGAAATGCCCGATTTCTATCAGTATAGGAAAGCAGAATCAGGCCAGCTCTGTAATAGAGCTTTATTGTGTGGAGCTATTAAAAGCCTTTCTGTGGGTGTCTATCTCACTTCAGAAAGATAGATCTACCGCAGGACAATGACAGGCTAAGGGTCATGGAAAGGAAACAGAATCCTATTGAGCCCGCGATGTGTAGCCCTTCATGGCGCACTTGAGAAGAAGGGAAGAGCAAGAAAATGGTTATGGTTCCTTTTCCAGAGAACAACCAGTAAATGGAGTCTGGCAGGCAGGTGTGACTAAGAATCATACCCTCTATTTCTCAACAGACATTATTTTACACAAAGGCAGTGTGGTCCAGTGGTTAAAGAAAAGGGCTTATAACCAGGAGGTCCCCGGTTCAAATCCCACCTCAGCCACTGGCTCATTGTGTGACCCTGAGCAAGTCACTTAACCTCCTTGTGCTCCGTCTTTCGGGTGAGATGTAATTGTAAGTGATTCTGCAGCTGATGCATAGTTCACACACCCTAGTCTCTGTAAGTCGCCTTGGATAAAGGTGTCTGCTAAATAAAAAAAAAATAATAAAGGTATCAGTTCCCTTTGTTTAATTTTTTTTTGTTTAAATGTATTCTTACAGCAAATATGAACCCAATTTTAAAAAAATAGTCCATTCCTTCTCAAAAAACGTGGTCTGTGGTCAATTATGAAAATGTCAACTAGGAATTTCTTCACTGAAAAGAATATGCATTTACACAGAAAACAACAGAAAACTCTATGCTTTGAATTGGGACAGGGGATATACTACAGTTTGACCATTTCAGGATAAAAACACAAAAAGTGCTCAGGCTTTAAGGCACAAGAAGCTCTTCACAGATGACTTCAGCGCAAACATGTCAGCTGGTCAGTACAGCAGTGTACCAGTCTCCGGTCTGTACCAGTATAGAGCTTTGTGTGTGCTTGACTCTCAGTTATGTGGTAGTGCAGTTACATTGGCCATCAACTCCCCTTTCTAAATAAATTCACTGTTGTAGTGCTAAAACAACTCGCTGACCGAAGAGCTGTCCTTATGTCATACATTATGGGTTAGGAGAGTCGTCAGATTTTCATTCACGTAGCTGGCAGAACCGGCATTCCATATATAACTCCGATGCTGTGGCGCTTCCTATCATGTGGTCGTTCAAAACTATGCATGATAACAGCCCTGCTGATCTCCTTCACCGCTAGGCATGCTGCGCGGGGTGGGGCTTTGCTAAAACAAGAAACCGATTAAAGACGCAGCAAGCTTAATTAAAACTTTAAAAGCATAAAAAACCCGCAAATCAATAACACACTACCAGTAATTGTATACCTCCCTGCCCTATTACTATTCCAGGAGTGCTTCCAATAAAAACCTGCGCTGTTATTCATGTATATGGTCTAAAAACAGACCATATCTATTTTTTATGATTACAAGAGAACTTAAGAATGTGTTCAATCATTCACTGGGCTGAATCAGTGAAGATTCCTGGGTTATTTTTGCAACTAATTTATTTAAAGATCTATCTATCTATCTATCTATCTATCTATCTATCTATCTATCTATCTATCTATCTATCTATCTATCTATCTATTAAATTAAACAGCAATTACTTTTACATTTACTGCAAAACGGAAAGTTCTAACCCATTTAGATGAAGACACCTGTGGAAAGGTCTATAGAGAATTGAAAGCATGGTTCAAATGTCTCTATAGCAGGAGAACATGCCCCACACCACAGCGATGCCAAATCCAAGTGTAGGGGAACAGAAGAGAGGAATGGAGAATGAGTCCCGGCAGCTGAGTTATGGATCTGGGATAGGATTTACCCAAACAGATTTTCAGCACCTCCCACATAAGAACAGGAACCCGTTTTGAACAAGAAGAGCGCATTTGTGCTTGTCCGGTCTCTGTATAACAAAGCCACTCCGTTTCCAACTGTGTGCCGGAGTGCAGCCCTTCACAGGGCAAACAATCTACTCTACTACAAAGACAGCTTGCACTCAGCTCCCCTAGAGTCAGGCAGCTACTCACCTTATTATAATGCTGGGTTTATTACTGTGATGCCCAAGTCAGTTTAGAAGCTACAGCGGCATCTGTGGGGAAGCATGCTTCTGTTTATAGAATACGAGATAGAAGCTCTGTTATAGAATCGGACACAGGGCCTGACATGGCATTCTGGGTAATAGTTAGTGTGACAGGCCTAGTTCTATGTCTGCCTTGTTGATGTCTAAAGCATGCACCACCTTCCTCATGGGAAGAATGAAACCAAAATAACTTGCTATTGGCAAGGCTAAAAACGTGTTTAAGACCTTATAAACACCATTAGTACTTTAAAACATCAACACTATTCAATGCAAAGCTCAGGACTATAAAACATGAAATCAACAGTTGTCCTCAAAGCTCCAGTCTGATCACAGCCACAGTATTGACAGCCGGTGCTGTTGCGTTGCAGCACCCTCTGCTGTCTAATTAAGAAATTGCATTGCCTTCTATGAAGGTTCTCAGAGATACAGCCACCTTTAGTCAACAGTGACACTTGGTGGCAAATATTGGATAGACAAGCCTACGGCAATCAATGTAATAATAGTCAGTCTGGCTTGTAGTCAATAACAGCTGAAGGAAGGATGCCCTTGGGTAAAGATTTTGTCAGCGGCTATATTTATGGACTTGGCCAACACTTTCTTACCCTGTACAATGATTTCTTTCATAGAAAACTAGCAGTACGATGCCCAGTGCTGTGTGGTCTGAGTTTACACCAGAAGGAAGGGGGTTACCACAAGGATCTGTCCTTGAACCTTCACATTTATTACGGACCAATGTGAAAACACTTATCATATTTTGTAATCCAGGATCTATTTTCAGGAGGTATATTTCCTAGTGGGATGCAGTCAGTCAGGTTTACAATTCAAAATAAGCTATTGAAAACAATGAAGATTCCTTTAAACGCTGTAATAATCTGTAAAACAGGGAGTGTAACACCAGCTTGTATTTCAGAGAGATGTTTTTTTTTTTGCTTGATGGAACACTTTTCAATGGAGATGGAACGTAGTTGTTCAGACATAATGTAAAGCAATGCAGGAAACGCAGTACACATGCAAATGTGATAACTTGATAAGCAGGACGATCCACGAAATCAACCACAAAGTCAAACCAGTCATTGGATCAAAGAGGTAACTCAGACTTTCAACCATCAGCCATTAGGTACACTGCCTGGCCACTTTATTAGGACCTGTAGCTACTATCGTGTTGGGCCACTGTTTCCACTGATCACAGTCTTGACGTGGCACGGAGTCCACAAGGTGCTGGAAGGTGTCTCAAGCGATGTTAATCTATTCTATTAAGCTTACAGTTAAGTAACTATAAAAGAGGTGCTACTGAGACAGATTGCGTCTCTGCACTTTCCAATTGCAATCTACATCGTGATATTCAGCTATCTGTAAAGCAATTTGTAATATCTGAGCTTATGTTTTGAAACCAAATGACAGGGAAGACATAAACCAAGCTGTCTGCGATAATTCACATACCGTTTGAGACATTGTTTAAGCTTTTATAAATGTAACAGTTTCATAAATAGGACCGTCATTTATGACTTCTGCTATCACAATCATTTTATTTGAAAAGTTACCATGGTTTTTCTACTTAATTCGCTTAATTGAGCCAAGAAAGAAACAAAACACTTCAAAGTAAGCATTTAGAAAAAAAAATACCATTCTGCAACAAACAGGCCCATTGTACTGCCTTTAAATACTCAAATCTGCTTATCCTGTTATCTTTATGCAAAGTGCTGTATGATTACGTTGACGTCCCTTAAAATACATATAATGCCACAATGTCTTAAAAGTTTGATGCAATTGACGGATATTCTCGGCAGTGTTTTGAAAGCTTCGTGTTATTTTTGGCAGCAATTCGGATACCAGATTGCCATGGTTTAGAAATAGTTCACAACTGATTGCCAAAGGAGTGTAAATACACAGACCTGCTTCACTTAAACACAGATTTTTGTGCAAATGTTAACAATTGCTTTAATTAAATGAAAATTTGATTAATTAAGAACCAGGACATAAAAGAGACCAAGAGATGGTTGCTTAGTTACCATGTCTGTTCTGCAATTGTCTAAAGAAAAAAACAAACACCTTCATGCTGGCTCAGTTTCTGTCCTTCTCACTCAAACTTTTCACTCTCGCTAAGATTCATTTTTGGGAAATCACTCCTTTTGTATTTTCCAGCAGTATACTGAGTTTCTTAGTGTTCTTCCATTAGCCTTTAAATCAATAATGACCAGTTAGCCCTTGTTTGGCTAATAATAATGATAATAATTATTATTATTTTTTACCAAGATCATTGCTTTGAAATGAAAATCAAATAGTATATCATATGGTGTATTATTGTATATTATAGTTTATCTTCAGTTATTATTTCCAATAATTCAGCAGGCTGTAATGTGTAAAGTGACCAGCAGGTGGTGTTGGTGTACATAAATATTGTTATTGCATTAGTGTTTTATTGTTCTAGATTTTAATGTTTTATGCCTGTGAAACATGCTGAATTAATGTCTTAGTAGCACATCTGAATACGGCATTGAATACGGTCTTGAGTTGTAGTGGCAATCACAAAAAAAATCAAGGTTGGGTCCCACTGCAAATCAACCCACCTATGACTAAGAGGGACATTCAAGCTTTTTCCTTTGAAAGTTATTTATAGTAACATCGAATTACAGAGCATAATGAAGAGTTCCAGTTCCCTGTTATTTGATAACTGCATTTAATCACTAATATAAACATAATGTTCCAAATGACATCACCTTTTTAAGCAGAGGAAGAGCTGAATCAAAGGGCAATGTTTTCTAAATTCTTCTGTTTAATTTAGGTTTAAACATGCTTTCATTTCCATGTTATTTAACGGAATACTCCTTATACTGGAGTGCTGTGTTTATGTCACTCTTTGGCCTTACACTAGCGAGCAGTTTGGCGCTCTTTTGGCTTGCTGTTTGTTTTATTTTTTTGTAAAGAACCCTGGCATGCTTGCACATGAAGGACGCTATACAGATTAAACTGGTAAGGCGTGGTATGGTAGCTTGCACACTGGAGTATAAAGCTCTGATGAATAGGGCCAGATTCGACAAGGACACTAAAGACAAGCTCCAAACCTTCAATTAACAATCTGAATGGTTTATTAACAAGTGAAGACTGATTTCAAGTCTACACAGTCCTAACTGAAAGCCTAGACATAATTATGTTTACTGCAACTTCATTTAACTTAGTCAGCTGCAGGGCAGTCCTCTGTACTGTCGACCCTGGCTAATCGAGACACTAGAACAACTTATAATACAAACCGTGCTCATAATGCTCATGTTTGTATCACGGAAGCTAGTACAGCAAATGTAAAAGTGTGGCTGTTTCTGAGGAGTCTTTTCCATTACTAAAGATGTGAGTTCATTTGAAGCAGTCTTGTTTTGTCTCATAAATTAGTAGGGGCAAAGAACACAGTAGTGAGGTAACTATTTTCAGCGAAAGGGTGGTGAAACTAATTATAACAAGGCATCTGAATAATGTGCAGGGGCTTGTTGCTCAGGGTTTACAATATGCTTAATCAAGCATTTTTTTTACTAGCCTTTGTTGTTTGTTTTTTTACATTGTCCGATTGTATGGTATGCACATGGTAAGGAGGTAAGCAAATATCAAGCCCACTGCACACACATGTTTATGAGGTTTATAATGTACTAGGCTAGTACACAAACCTAACCTGCATAATTTGAATTTGCAAATCAATGCGTGACTTAGCTATGGCTTAATGTATATTTCCATACCCTTAAAGCTTTACCACCGGTATATAAACCCATTTCTAAAATGACAGATCTAAATCGTGTTTAAATAGCAAATGAACACAAAACATGTCATTTTACTTTCTTTTAAAAACAAACACACACACACATTAGAGACGCTTTAATGATTTAAACTCTGGCAGCATTTTAATCTGCCCTTGTTTTGAGCAACTGAAAAGCCTTTATAAAAATTTACCACAGCAAAAGCAATGGTAAAGCATAGGCAATCATTGTAAATTACAGCGAGGTATGGTAAAGCAGATTAAAAAACATGGCAAACCATGGTAAACTACGGTAAATGCATAGTATAAAACCATGGAAAATCATGGTAAAACAGCAAAAATGCCATGATACACTTTTCTAAGGGAGACACCGTCATCCTGCTTTACTTAAATATAGGACCGATCAACAACATGTCTTTAGAAAGGGACCCATAGAACATGCTACACTGTTATACTGCAACATTGACTCCCTGTATGGTCTAGACCCGGGGTTCTTGAGTGGGCTGCGGGTGAAACAACATTCAATCTTTTTTTTCTATATGCGATAATGAAAAGCAACAAAAATACACTAATGAAGAGAAAATAAGATTCAAATGAAAAAATAACACAATTTAGATTAAGTTTATTTACAGTGTTACAGTTTTAAAAAATGTTGTAATTTGACATATTCCAGTGGCCTAAGGTAAGTGGGTCTCAGGTAAAAAAAAAAAAATAATAAAAATTTGTGAACTCCTGGTCAAGGGTGTGTGTGTTTCAATGAATACACATTTTAGACCCAGTTTGGTGCATCTCATTGCAAAATTAAGTGTTGTTTATTGCACCTTAGAGGGTTAAGACCATTAGGGCAGCAGTGTGGAGTAGTGGTTAGGGCTCTAAACTCCTGAGGGTCATGGGTTCAATCCCAGTTTGGGGACACTGCTGCTGTACCCTTGAGAAATGTACTTTAGGGGTCACAAATGGAGATTAGGGGTCACAAATGGAGATTAGATAAAGGGGCATTCAGAGCAGAAAATAGGAGGCACTTTTTTACACAGAGAATTGTGAGGGTCTGGAACCAACTCCCCAGTAATGTTGTTGAAGCTGACACCCTGGGATCCTTCAAGAAGCTGCTTGATGAGATTCTGGGATCAATAAGCTACTAACAACCAAACGAGCAAGATGGGCTGAATGGCCTCCTCTCGTTTGTAAACTTTCTTATGTTCTTCTTATGTTCTAGGGCTCTGGACTCTTGACCATAGGGTTGTTGGTTCAATACCAGGTGGGGGACACTGCTGCTGCTGTACCCTTCAGCAAGGTACTTTACCGCAATTGCTCCAGTAAAAAAAACCCAACTGTATAAATGAGTAATTGTATGTTAAAATAATGTAATAACTTGTAACAATTGTAAGTCGCCCTGGATAAGGGTGTCTGCTAAGAAATCAATAATAATAATTTTTGCTACCATTTTTTTGACACCATTTGCACACGTGTGACATGTCTTCCCGGAATGCATGGTTGAATTTAAAGAAAAAAAATGGTTAGTTGCCCCTACTGTCTGGAATCCCATAACACATTTTGTCAGTGACTGTGTTTACTGTCAATCCTGCCTGAAGGCATATAATTTAAAGCGTAATTCCTGAGTTGTTGAATTTTCTTTATTGTGGTTCTGAATTTTTTCAGTGGCATTTAAATTAGGAGGCAGTGTGGTCTAGTGGTTAAAGTCCAGGGCTTGTAACCACAAAGTCACCAGTTCAAATCCCACCTCTGCTACCTACTGACTCACTGTGTGACCCTGAGCAAGTCACTTAACCTCCTTGTGCTCCATACTGCAGATGAGATGTTAAATCAAATGTCCTATTATAAGTGACTCTGCATATAATGCACAGTTCACTGCCTACCTCTGTAAAGTGCTTTGTGATGGTGGTCCACTATGAAAGGCGCTATATAAAAATAACGATAGTATTATTATTAAATTGAAGCAACTGCTTTTTTGAGACCCACAAAATCGGCTCAAGTGAACTTAACATTTACGTTTGGAGGTCAGTGGACCTTCTTAAGTGTTAACATCAAGCATTATTATTATTATTATTATTATTATTATTATTATTATTATTATTATTATCTGTTTAGGCTAATATAGTGTTTGCTGTTTGATGTAAAGGACCGAAATATGCACACTATGCAATTTCTAAAGCAGATAGTCCTAATGTACGGTCTGTAGCTATACTGTTGCAGCTATTCAAATATATTTACAGCACGTCAGTGCAACTGCGTTCCCTTTTCTGCACGTACCGTCAGATGCTCTGCAATGCAGGTAATTCTGTACGGCGCGTGGATCTGCTGCGGCGGCGGTAGCAGAACTAAAGCATAACATACAAAAGGAAAACAGCATGCTTCCAACACCTAATACTAATCAGCCATTTTAACTGAACGTGTTACCTCAGGGTGACATCCTCCCTGCCGCAAGATGTCACTGTACCGATATACACATTTCCTCCTTAACCCAGCCTTCCTTGAAGGGTGTGTTTGAAGGTTGTATTTAATAACGTACGGAATGATTTCTGGGTAGATAGTTGGGAGATTACAAGGAGCAAATGAAACGGCAGTTTGCAAGGAGATGGGGCAGGAAACTATACTGACCTGACAATTACTAAACCGTGCAGGGGACTATACCAGAAAGACAGTGGGACAGATGGGATCAAATATGAATTTATATTAGCTGGTCGGCGTTGTTAGTTTAGATGCTAATGTGGTAACAGAATGCAGGCAAGATACACGTTTTAGTATAACTAAAGCTGATAGTCTGGGAGAGCAACGGTATATTTGGTTGTTTTTTATATTCCTATTTGATATCGTTTTTGGAAACATCCTGTTTTTTTGTCCTGTCTTAATCACTGTTAACCTGCTACGTCAGTGGCTAGCAATGCGAAAGCACATTTGCAATGCAATCGGAAACGCTGTTCTCAATTGTAAGTTGCTGTCGGAACGAGTAGTTAATGAAGATGCTAATATAATATTATCTGATGCTCAACAACATGCAGCTTGCAAGTCTAGCCCTAGTAAAGTTACTGCTGGAGTATCAGCATAGCTCAAATCTTGAAATCTAGTTATATATACCTCCATGGTAGATGTGACTGGTTGTAGTCCAAGCCTTGATTTTAACTGCTTTCTGTTTTGTTATATTGTTTAAATTCATATTTTTTCCCACCGTATTAAATTAGACTCCTGTAGCGGGTGCAGTTTTAAAAGTGTTTACAATTATTGTTCCAGACGAAGCTACTTGTGTTAGTAATTAAAATGCCGGTGCGGGACCTTTTACGCACATCATCGAAGCTTAGCCCGTTTCAGCCCCGATATGAGCATTTACTGTTGTTGGTGTGCGTGCTTGGAACGGCGTTACCACTCGGAGTAGATTGTAATCCTTCTGCAGAGAATCACCAAAACAATGGAACACAGAAGAAGGCATTCCCAGTGCTCAGCTTCGACTACCTTCACGTTCGCCTGCCCTTTGAGATTGCACTATGGATACTGTTGGCCTCCCTGATGAAACTCGGTAAGTCAGTATATACTTCCCCCCCGTCTCCTTAAATTAATAGCTTGCCGAATGTTTTAATGTTATGTAACCACCTTTGTATATCAGAGAGTCCAACAGTGGCTTGCCTCCGTCAACTGTGAGAAAGCCTTCACTATTTGTAGTATTAGAGATTTCCATTACATGAGAGTAGATGTTAAAACTTCATGCTGATTTGAACTTGGCTCTCGCCAAGATAAGCACCAGCTAAGACGTAGCTTCACAGTAAACTAAACTATTAGTATTTACTCTTTAGCCTGACGCCAAAATAATTAACTTGCACAAACTAGCAAGAGACAGAGTGACCCCACTTTGAAAATGACACGTTCGTGCATGATCATTAACAAAGTAATACAGCCTGTCTAGCAAACTGTAGTGTCAAACCAGGACTGTGAAATGTGATGTAATGTCACTAATGGAGCTTCCTCATTTATGAGGTCTGTTAAATGCAGGGTCATTATGAACCACACTGCACAGTTATTTAACATCAAACATGATTTAGTATATTTCTATTGACAGACCTGGTAAGTTTAAAATGGAAAAGCAATCCTTGTTTTGATGATAATTATGTTGAGTGGAAAAAGTCCCAACAATTTTTGAACTATAAATACAATACTCCCCAGGGGTCCAGTATTGTTTACAAATTGGTTGGCAGGACCTGGACAAACAGTATTTGACAG
The DNA here is from genome assembly GCA_030684275.1 of Acipenser oxyrinchus oxyrinchus. Lineage (NCBI taxonomy): Eukaryota > Metazoa > Chordata > Actinopteri > Acipenseriformes > Acipenseridae > Acipenser > Acipenser oxyrinchus. The sequence continues at coordinate 1,582,461 of CM060289.1, forward strand.
ATTGCCTGGGCTAAGTAACCACTGCAGTACGAATAAAACTGGCTTCTAAAACAGGTCAGTAAAACGTCTAAAACTAGTAAGATATCTTCAGGGTCAATTTCAGATATTGCCTTGCTAATGAAAGAGAGTCATTACAGAACAAAAAAATCTATTAATAATATCGGTCTGGTCCCAGTTGCAGTGAATTCTTGGTCATCCCAAGTTAGTTCTTAGGACAAGTTCACAGACTACAGTGTGGAGATGCAACTCCCCTGTACTGACCGAAATGCAGATTTAATAGGAAGATATTTTATTTCAACCCCATGTAGTTCTGTTAAAAAGAATGCTGTTTCATGCAATAAAGTGTATAAAGTAAAGCACCAATCCAGTGCTTTTCTATGCATAGATTTGTACCGAGTTCCAGACACCTGTGCATGCAGTGTTTTAAATGGTACTATAAGAAACTGCAGCTGCATTTTTGTTAATTTCTTGCAGTTATGTTACCACTTGTGCACAGGTGTGCATCACTGTATGTTTGCAAATCCTCTCCTTTCTCTCTTTCCTGCCATTACTTCATTCCGGTATGTGCAGTGTGTGTGGTTCTTGTTCTGAGTGAATCAGTTGTCGCTGGTGAGTGGGTGGAAAAGATGCATGGGCTTCAAGTGTCTTTTTTTTTAATGTTCCTATTTCCTAGGAGATTTCAGTGACCATGAAACTTACCTTTTGTAGTGTTTAAAATGCATTTTCGAAATTGACTCCACTCTCTGGAGTGTGTGCTGCAGGCATATAAAAAAAGAAACGCAGTTCTTGGTCACAAAAGGTCTGCTTTTAACACTTAACCACCTGTGACAGAGCACAGGCCACATACTGAGGATAGTTGTTCAATAGAAAAGTGTGGCCAGGTCGGAATTGAATGATTGAAGTCAAGTACCCCTGGCCACACCATATAAAATAAACTATTAAACGTTTTACGTGGCACATGACTGTGCAAAGGCAACCACAAAACACACACTTCTCAGCATACAACCATGTGCCTGTGCTCTGTCACACCACTTCCTTCTATCAACAGGGTCTGGATGTACCGATATTAGTTACACCATAAATAGTTTCAGGATTTGGCGTGTGTTTTTTTTTATGGAAGCTCAGGCACTGAACTGGCGTGTGGAGTCCTCTATATTTATACATACAGAGGGGATTGATTGCACATACCACATACTCAAGATTTGTCACAACCCATAACCATACGATTCTGGTAATTTAATGCTTTTTTTAATGGAACAGTGATATGCAAATTGCTTGTGTCCTTCTACTGTCCATCAGGAAAAAAAGTTTTTGAAAAAGAGCCAACGCTTAAGATGCTGATCTTGTGCGCGCTCAGTGACGGCAGTGTCTGCTGCACTGTCATGCTCTGTTATGCTGTGCTGCAAAGCCTAAAGGGACAGCTGCCACAAGCGAACCAGTTACATTGAAGTAACAGAGCCCGCTTTGCAGGATTAAACAGCCAAGAGCTCAGCTGCTCTGTTTGAACAGAGCTAGAGAAGGTCAGGTAGTTAAGTCACCTTCCCCACCCTGTTTCAATCGCACAGTGAACCCGAAGACTTGGATCTCATACCCTGCAGCACTGCAGGATTCAGTGGACTGGGAGGGTTCTGTAGTTGCGTCGTGTATTTCCATTGGTAGTCCTGCTGTTCATCTCTGTAATGCTGAAGAAGTAACCTTGACTCTCCACGGTCACACACTTACTCATGGCTTTTTATTAAACGCCTTGTCAATTCTCAGAGCTCCTATAGCACAGCTTGGCTGAGTGTGTATTACTGCAGGAAAGCATATAGATTGAGTGCTTGTCAAAGGATGCTCTGGAGAGCGTCGGTCTGCAACTACTGATGAATTATGCACTTCGGAATTCATTTCTGTGGATGCCGATCACTTGATAGAATCGTCTCTTGCGTATATATTTATAAAGCTGTAAAAGTTTTTTAATTGTTTAAAAGGTAAATGGAACTAAAAGTACTAAACAGTATAGTATTTTACTAAACATGGAACTTTTTATAAAGGTTTATAAAGTACTAAATAACCAAACATTTTTACGCAGATGGTGTTTTTGCTATTTTATGCAGTCGCTGATCATAGTGTTTGTCTTCTGTACACGAAAGCACTGTTACTGTATATTGACAATGTATTTACTAGGAACCTACAGAGTTACAATAGTCAGCAGAAAATTAGACCACAGTGTCAGGTCTGTTGCAAACAACTAGATGATTCACTAAACAGTGGCATCTCTTTCTAGTCCTGCTGTAATCTGTTTTTCTCCTACTTATCTTTGACAGTCCAGTGACTACTCAAGAGTTACTTCAAAACAAGTTGCTGAGCTTTGTTACTAAGTGCCCTTCATGCAAATATTATGAAGTTAAAAGTAAGCCGTTGCTTATCGTAACCCAGATTAACTGAAGGTAACGTCTGGCATACTGCTTAGTTTCTTTTGTATATTGCGTGGGACCTTTAGTTTACAGTACAATGCAGTCCCAGGTACCTATACAGTAAGTGCTTGAGTGGGGAGAACTGGCATATTATTGGATAAAGGCATCTGCCAAATAAATACAGTACATGTGTACAGTACATCTAATGAATGTAATTGCAGCTGATAACCGTGCTCCTTTTCTTTCTGTGTTTTTGATCCCATGATGTGTTTTTTTTTTTTTAATTTAAGAAGGCAACCACATTCCCGCTGCACTCAGCTTTGAATTGATGTAGGGTGGTACATGTGGAATGCTGGTGCTAGTGGAATAGTGTAATTGGACAACTGCAAAACCTTTTGATAGTTCCAAAGTATAACACGTGGGTGTACTGTAAAAAGTTAACTGATTGCATTGTATGTGTTTTTACAGTACATTGTTCCCTTGTGATAAGGCAGTTAGGCATAGCTTTTACTAAGTTTATAGTTCATTTTCAGGGTTATTTCTGGCTGAGCTATGGAAAGCTATATCTTGGTAACCTTGTGTTTCACGCAGCATTATGACATCTATAAATGTATTCATGGTGAACTACATTCATACTATGACCTTTGTCTATTAATATCCATGGCGAAGCAGGCATGATTTATATGTTGCGATAGAACAATATATATATATATATATATATATATATATATATATATATATATATATATATATATATATATATATATATACAGTACAGCCTTTAAGTAGTAAAACTAAATTAACTTATCAGTACCGCCTACAGTTATTCCTTTCAAGATGGTTATTTACTGATACTTCAGCATTTTATCTTATCAGTAACCAAACCCATGAAAGAGCTGATACCTTCTTGAAAAAGCTCTGTGTATCAAATATTTGATTTATGGGCATTAGGGTGGAGTGGAAATTACTGTGTGTTTGGTGTTTACAATACAAGATGATAACCATAGTAAACCTCTGTGTCACTACTCTAATTAATAAGTAGGTCTAATCATTTTAGGGGTAGAATTTCAAGTTTCAGATTTTAACACCAGGAAGTTGATTTATTGAGCTACAACAGTGCTTTAGAAGGGCTCTGTTTAATACTAAGTATATGTTACAATCAGAGTTCCAGACTAAGCCTGTTTAAATGAAGGCTTAGCCATATCAGCCTAACTGTACTAACAGATGAGTGACAGGAATTCTCGACCACATTGAAGTAATGAAGTTGGGTTTGCAGGCTAAGAGCCTGTTCGCATTGCCACTGAGGAAACGATAAGATAGCTGCAGTTTACCATTTGAGTGTCCAACAGGTCTATCTGGTTTCAATTAACGCCTCCTTCACTGAAAACCAAATGTGATTTTGACAGCCTTGACATGAAGTGGTACAGTAGAGAAAGTTTAAAAAAACCCCAAATCGAATGGTGTTGAAATGTTACACGCGCGTTGTAATAAGTTAAAAGCTTTGAAACAAGTTATCCATAATTGTCCATAACTTCTAAATGCTCAGTCTGAATTCTAAGGTAAAACTACAGTATGAGAAACTAAGGGCTAGATTCTCAAAGCTTTTTACTCCTAGCTTTTTACTCCATTAGTTTTTGTCTGAAAGTTTTTAAAAACCACCAACAACAATTAAAAAAAAAAAAAAATGGATAAGAAACAACACAGATTGCCCACAAGCCCCAGCATTAAATGTCTGAGTTTTTTATTTCTGATTTGGTAACTTTTATAGGGTATAAAAATCTAATGACGTTTTGGAGCAAATAGCTTTGGGAATTCATCCCACAGTCAATTATACAAACACTTTATCTACATCCAACAAAATATGGCTTTTTAATAGCGACCTAAGAGATCCCTCTCCTCATTTCCCAATATCCGTAAAGCCACACGTCCATGTGTAGGTCACACTTTACGCAGTAGCGTATAGACAAAACTTCCTGAGCACAAGCTATTGACAGTATCAGAATTGGTGGTGTATGCAGGCTATGTTTTACACAGAGAAGAATAAGGGAATCGGAATCTGAGGGCACGCTATCTCGGTGATGCAGGCATTCTTGATTTGCATCGTACACTGCTTCCATGTTTATTTTTTTGTGCTGCCAGCAGTTGATGAACAGTATGTCACTGTGCCAAAGTTTGACTTGGCTTTTCGGTTTCTTACCATTCACTGCACAATGTGCAGGTTGTGTGTTTTGCAGTTCTGGATCAGTAGCTGCATTACAACCATGCCTGTGAAGTAAGCCTATGATACGTGAAACCACATGTGACAAAAGTACTAGGCAGTAGAATACCAGGTAGGGAGAGATGATGAGTGTATGTAATGTAGCTTTAGCACAGTACTTAATGACTCCACCCAGCCACCACCAGTATACTGTATGACCGAAATGCATTTTGAAGTTTAAAGCTGGACAGAGCAATTATGGTTTGAGGGAGAGCCATGATTTGGGGTTTAATTATATCTTGGAATACATAATTAATTACAGCTGACAAAAAAAAAGATAATTATCTGGTTTTAAGATTCTAGTGTCATTGATTACCTGAATGAGCTCAAGTCTAGAAAGACAAACATTCAGACCCCAAGCTAAATAAATGCTGTCCCTAAGTATTAAGTTTAAATGATCAAATACAAAATACAAAGTAACCTGTTTAATTCCGGATCATGCATCCAGTGTTTCCAAAGGTATCTTGCATGTATTATTATTATTATTATTATTATTATTAGTAATGCAAAGGCATGGGAATACCTTTTCTGGAGCTGCCCAGGTCCTGATTGAACAGTGCCAAGCCATGCCTGCTGTGATTCGGCTTGTTAAACCGAGCACTCAGGCTTCACCCTGCATGCCACAATTGGTGACTAATCTACCTGTTTTTTGAGTGAGACCTGCCCTGAATCTGTGGAGCCCAAAGTGTCCTGTCTAACCTGCTGCTGTAGACTCTTCAATGGATCACTCATGGCCAACAAGTTATTTTTTCCCACAAAGAAAATATTTAAGCTCAAAAATCACCCAATGCTGCCATTTAGCGTAAAATAAATATATAAGTAAATAGTTTCATTTTTTTTCCATGGTGTACTGTAGTGTTTTATTTTTCCCACATATGGTCTAATATGGTATATACAGGACCCCACCTAGATTAATGCAATCTTTAGAGACTCTTTCAAAAGAGCTGAGAGGTGGTATAACAGTCACTTCTTGCTAAATAGAGTATTGATTGAAGACCAAACAGAGTTTCTTAATGTGGTTGACGAGAATGCCTTCCTTGCACAAGACTTTTCATTGCATTCGAAGGGTCTCGGTTTCTAAAAACTTTTGACGTGCATCAGCATGTAACAAAGCTACCCTGGCCCTCTCCCTGACAAGCCTCTGCAGCCAGTGTGGGATACCCGAATTCCCTCATCATTCGACACAGGATCAATACTATACCAAATTCCCTCATCATTCAACACAGGATCAATACTATACTGTGTATGGTGCGATGGGCAGCACAGGTACTGGCAGCTCATTATAAACCTGAACAACGGGTTAAAAATTAACTATTCCATGTTGCATAGCAGGTAATGTGCCTTTCCTTTTCAAAACTGCCTGTTCCAAATAGAAGATTCATTTTAAAATGGTGTGTAGAGTCCATGCAAGAATTCTACCATCTGTAAGTCCTTCCGATGTAAACCTTCAAGAACTATTGATTGCTAGTTAAACATTTTTTATGGGTTTTTGTTTGTTCGTTTTTATTAAAATTCCATTTGTTTGGACTGTCAGTTGATATATGTACAGTGTGTGTGTGTGTATGTAAGTATGTGTGTGTGTGTGTGTGTGTGTGTGTATGTATATATATATATATATATATATATATATATATATATATATACAGTGCCTTGCGAAAGTATTCGGCCCCCTTGAACTTTGTGACCTTTTGCCACATTTCAGGCTTCAAACATAAAGATATGAAACTGTAATTTTTTGTGAAGAATCAACAACAAGTGGGACACAATCATGAAGTAGAACGAAATTTATTGGATATTTCAAACTTTTTAACAAATAAAAAACTGAAAAATTGGGTGCAAAATTATTCAGCCCCTTTACTTTCAGTGCAGCAAACTCTCTCCAGAAGTTCAGTGAGGATCTCTGAATGATCCCATGTTGACCTAAATGACTAATGATGATAAATAGAATCCACCTGTGTGTAATCAAGTCTCCGTATAAATGCACCTGCACTGTGATAGTCTCAGAGGTCCGTTTAAAGCAGAGAGCATCATGAAGAACAAGGAACACACCAGGCAGGTCCGAGATACTGTTGTGGAGAAGTTTAAAGCGGATTTGGATAAAAAAAGATTTCCCAAGCTTTAAACATCCCAAGGAGCACTGTGCAAGCGATAATATTGAAATGGAAGGAGTATCAGACCACTGCAAATCTACCAAGACCTGGCCGTCCCTCTAAACTTTCAGCTCATACAAGGAGAAGACTGATCAGAGATGCAGCCAAGAGGCCCATGATCACTCTGGATGAACTGCAGAGATCTACAGCTGAGGTGGGAGACTCTGTCCATAGGACAACAATCAGTCGTATACTGCACAAATCTGGCCTTTATGGAAGAGTGGCAAGAAGAAAGCCATTTCTTAAAGATATCCATAAAAAGTGTCGTTTACAGTTTGCCACAAGCCACCTGGGAGACACACCAAACATGTGGAAGAAGGTGCTCTGGTCAGATGAAACCAAAATTGAACTTTTGGCAACAATGCAAAACGTTATGTTTGGCGTAAAAGCAACACAGCTCATCACCCTGAACACACCATCCCCACTGTCAAACATGGTGGTGGCAGCATCATGGTTTGGGCCTGCTTTTCTTCAGCAGGGACAGGGAAGATGGTTAAAATTGATGGGAAGATGGATGGAGCCAAATACAGGACCATTCTGGAAGAAAACCTGATGGAGTCTGCAAAAGACCTGAGACTGGGACGGAGATTTGTCTTCCAACAAGACAATGATCCAAAACATAAAGCAAAATCTACAATGGAATGGTTCACAAATAAACATATCCAGGTGTTAGAATGGCCAAGTCAAAGTCCAGACCTGAATCCAATCGAGAATCTGTGGAAAGAACTGAAAACTGCTGTTCACAAATGCTCTCCATCCAACCTCACTGAGCTCGAGCTGTTTTGCAAGGAGGAATGGGCAAAATTTCAGTCTCTCAATGTGCAAAACTGATAGAGACATACCCCAAGCGACTTACAGCTGTAATCGCAGCAAAAGGTGGCTACAAAGTATTAACTTAAGGGGCTGAATAATTTTGCACGCCCAATTTTTCAGTTTTTATTTGTTAAAAAGTTTGAAATATCCAATAAATTTCGTTCCACTTCATGATTGTGTCCCACTTGTTGTTGATTCTTCACAAAAATTACAGTTTCATATCTTTATGTTTGAAGCCTGAAATGTGGCAAAAGGTCATAAAGTTCAAGGGGCGAATACTTTCAAGGCACTGTATATATAGTTGTTTTGTGTTTATTTTAATTTATATAACAAATTTAATTTATATAACAATTTAATTTCTATAACAAATTAAAATCCACCTGGATATAGGGAGCCTCCTTCTCACATACCTACTCTTTATCTTATCCATTATGTCAAAGCCATAGTCTTTGCTTACACCATTCAATTGGGGGGAAACGAGTTAAACAAGTTTTAAACAGACGGCATAATGTTGAAAGCCAGTGCCTATACCGCTCCCTAGCACAACACCATTCTCATTATATTGTTCTGCAGCTTCACTTCATTTTCCCATCAACACACACAGCACACCTGATTTAGCAACAAGTGCAGGGTTACATTTCCTGCAAGGAATACATGCTCCTGCTCCTAGCAGCTGACATGATGTTTTTGCTAGTTTTATACCATTAGATCTTTCCTTTTAAAGGAAGTGTGCCTTTGTCCTTGCACCCTTTGCTTAACAAGGTCTTTAAGTCAACTTCCTGTGTTACGGGTAAAAGGGCCCCCATCTGGAAATTCTGTGGGCTTAGGGTCCTGTTATCTGTGACCCAGGAAATGAATGGGAGGAGGAAACCTTTATCAAATGAAAAAAAAGCCTGGAAACAAAAAAGTTGCCAGGTGAACCAACTAACCTTTTACCTGCTATTCTGAATAATAGAAAGGTCACACCTGTGGCAGCCGCCAGCAGCAAAACAGTAAGAGACCGAACACACTGTTTGTGAAGTCTAGGAAAATAAATGTATTTCATTTATTAGTTAGTTGTACAGGCAACAGGGTTGTCTTAATGCAAAGTTACTATTTTATAAACAAAGTAAAACTTCAACATGTACATCTCTGATTTCGTCTCCTTTGATAGTCAATATTGGCCTATTGTTATGTAATTTTATATACTAGCAGAGATACAGGAATGAGGCTAGCATCACAATCCATAGTGTGCGCAAAATGACTTGGTTACAGTTACAGTTGGTGGTCAGTGGGTTTCAAACCCTCTCATTAAAACTGTCCAGTGTTGTGTAAGGTGATGGCTGGACAGTGACACAGCATGTAGCTTTTTGCAACCTAGAGGGAATTGAAAGGACTGAACTGCAGTCAGAATTTAGTGCCAAGGGCCAGCACCCATATGGAAAGGAAACTCTTGGATCTCAGTTCCTGCGTTCTCTTGGATCTCTCTCTCTTTCTCTCTCTCTCTCTCTGACTTCAATCAGGTTCTCAATAAAGTCAGGTGGTTTTAACTCTTGAACTATCTACTGGCGCTGGTCAAAAAGACCCAAGCAAAGACCTTGACAGAAAGACTTCTGTAGGATAACAAATTAAATGTATCAAGATAACAAGTCTTGTACTGAACATTGTGTGTATGTATGTATGTGTGTGTATGTATGTGTGTATATATATATATATATATATATATATATATATATATATATATATATATATATATATATATACATATACAAACATACATATACAGTATATGGCTTGATACATTTTTAAACAGTTCTCAGGTATAGGAAGGTAAATAAAATCTACTTGCTTTAACTCTAACCTGATTCTTCACAAGCTGTTGCATCACAGCAAATCCTTTCTGCCCTGTAATATCCTAAATATTACTTGTGAATACAATGCATCCCTTGCAAAACAAGGCTTTTAATACCAGATGCAATATACTGTAGGAGTAGGAGATTATATATAATCTCAATTAAGAGCTATGTAACTATACGTTTATAATTAACAAAGGTTATAGGCTAGACGTAGTATTTCTATTTCATTTAGAATCTGATAAGAGATAAGATTAGCTGTGCAAAAATTGCAGTTGATGCTATCATGAGACTGTGCCTGTCGGCTCATTGTGTGTGTGTGTGTGTAACTATTCTACATCCCTGCATATCACCACAGTAGTTATGAGTTAAAATCAATATTCTACCACTAACTGTTTTTCTGGCATGTGCTGGGAGCTATTTCAGGCACAGTGTTTAGGTCTGCGTATCTTCAAGCACATGCTACCGAGCATGCCAGTAGTGCGACAGGAAAAATAAGAGGGTCCTAAATCCATGTCGCTTCCATGTGGAGGCTGGTATCATTTTGTCCAGGATTATTTGAAAGCCACTGATGTGATTCCAGATCTTGTATGATCTGGATCTTGAGAGTATAAGATGCCTTTGAAGCATTTACATGAAAATAAAATGCTGTATTTGCAGAGAATCGCAAAGATTGTTCCCTAGATTTTCCACCCTGGGCAAATTGCCCTTGCCATATGTTTACTGCATTTTGGCCAGGGAGGAATCTATAAGGCTAGATGTTGTGACTTGTGTGTATATTGTCTTTGGTGCATAGTAAATATCACTAGTCTCTTGGGGTTGTGTATTAGATTATATGTACACTGCTGCTGAACGGTCCTTTTGGGGAAACACATTTAATTTCTAACTCAAATTAAGTGGCTTGAAATACTCTCATAGGGTTTTGTAAATTGTACTAATCCAAGCATGTATATTTTTGGACATTTCTCTGCGTAATGGAAAACTAATGATGCATGCTTGCTGAAAGACCGATATTTCCCATGATGCATCATCTTGAGATTGATCATTTAGAAATGCATTGTGCTGTGTCTCCCCTTTAAGTTAGAAGAACACATTTGAAAGCAGGTTAATGCTATTACATTGTCTTACCTCTTACCAACTTAATAATATTTGCTCCAGTCTCTTAGTGTTTTGTTGTTGTGCAGAGCCACATTGATGAAGTACTTGGTCCCCTCACCTCATTTGTTTCCGGGGCTACAGAAATCTGGATGCCTCCTGACCCCTCCCCCATTTCCTGAGATCCTATTTTGTTGTTACCTTGGTTACACCTTTTTATTAATTTTTTTTTCTCACATATCCTCAGCCGAACAACATTCACACAAGCTCTTATCTTTTTGTTGTAGGTTTTGTTGAGTTTTCCAGACTTCCTTTTCAGTCACCAGCTGGATAAATTCACTTCCCCTGCATGTCCCCAAGACTAAGAAAGGCAATTAATAGTGAATCATACTTTAGAAAACCCCAAGGTAAAATAACAGGCTTCTGAGAATGATATTGTACTAGCGTGAGAGGTCAGGTTTCTTTTATACAGCCCTGTTTGCAAATACCACTGTTTCTTTCATCCTTCCGACAACTAATTGCTGTACAGCTACGGCCAAACGTTTTGCATTATCTAGAATTTTAGGATTGAGACATTTTAGTAAAAAATAAATAAATAAATACATTAACATAATTTAGATATTTTATTCAACATCATGTAATCAAAGAAATTACAAAAAGATATCGCAAAAGTCTACCGGAAACCATAATATTAGTACAGTATTTCATGTTGGTTTTTGAAACGTGACATTTTTCAATTTTGTGTCAGTTTTTTCATTAAGTGTATGGGAAAACTACAAAGCGGTATGTAATTCAATATGTTAATGGAACATTATTCAGCAGGTTTCATTCGACTTTATGAAGCAAAATGTGTTAATTCTATAGTGTAATGGCCATAGCTGTACAGTTTCTCTTCCTGGTTGGGTAACCTTACTCTTTTCCAGTTTCTATGAACGAACCAGCTCCTCAGTACACTGTGAGGGGGCGGTGTGCTGGTTGAGGTGCAGCACTTTGGCCCCATTCCCTTCCTTCTGTCTTCATGTGAGTTTTTACTTGCCCAGGTTAGACTCCAGGAATCCCAGTCTTGTTTTCAGAAAGGACGGGAGGCAAGTGGTAGCAAGTTTCAGTACTCTGCAGATAATGCTTAACATAATCCAGTGTGCAGACTAATTAAACTGGTTTTAATCATCTCCTACTCCTACAGTATATTGCATCTGGTTTTAAAAGCCTTGTTTTGCAAGGGATGCATTATATTCACAAATTATTGCATAATATAGATAGTTAGTTAGTTTAGATATGCATGGTTTAACATTGGGGCATTAAGGCACTTTCTTTCCTGTGATTATCATGTGTCTTTTAAATAAAAGGTTTATTTATTGTTAGAGTAAGTACAGCAGCTACACAATTTCATTGTAATAGCTTTCGGTTCTGGGTTCTGTTGTCCTATGATTTGAAAGGAATGAGGAAGGCTGATCACGCCCTACACTCAGTCAGGACACTCCAGACAAGCTCATAGCTGCTCAAAGCCAGATTTAGAGAAATGTGAGGACTCCATATAGAATACCAGAACCCATGAGGACTCCATATAGAACACCAGAACTCATGAAGACTCCATATAGAACACCAGAACCCATGAGGACTCCATATAGAATACCAGAACCCATGAGGACTCCATATAGAACACCAGAACTCATGAAGACTCCATATAGAACACCAGACAGTTTGTCATACTTGGTGCTATGGCTGTCTGTGTCTGGATGGTTGATTGAATTGCACAAAAAAATAACATTGGCAGTGTTTATCCAGGGTAAAGGGGTTACAGTTTTAGGGTTTTGGCTTATGTTTGCTAAAATATAAGTCATCCTCATTCATATGTGAGAATGCATTGATTATGTTAAGAGATTGTGAATTTCAACCAAAATGGGCCAAAGATCCCGTGGCTGGAGGGTTAGATTTTATGGTTTGGCTCCATTCAGCAGTAAGCAAAACACAGTCGTACAATGTTAGCACAATTAAGTAATAGATCAATAGTACCATTGGTATATATTCACATAACTAAGTGATGTGTATTGCTTTAAGAGTGGACAGATGTCAGATGAATGATGATGACTTTTGACCGGTAGGAAAAGCTGTGTGTGTGTGTGTGTGTGTGTGTGTCTATATGATGTCACAATATATAGAACACCATTACATCATGTAAGAATAAATCATGGATTTGAATGTAAACAATAACAAGTAGTTGTCATGCCGTCAAAACCTATAAATACCTCCAATGTTTTGATTCAAACACAGGCTCCCTTGAGAAAGATATGTACAACATATCAAAACATTGGGCAGCTGGCTCTTTGAGATATATATATATATATATATATATATATATATATATATATATATATATATATATATATATATATATATATGTATATGTATATATATATATATATATATATATATATATATATATATATATATATATATATATATATATATATATATATATATATATATATATATATATATATATATATATATATATATATATATATATATATATGTATATATATATATATATATATATATATATATATATATATATATATATATATATATATATATATATATATATATATATATATATATATATATATATATATACAGCTGTGCAAAAGTTTTTAGGCAGGTGTGAAAAAATGCTGTAAAGTAAGAATGCTTTCAAAAATAGACATGTTAATAGATTATATTTATCAATTAACTAAATGCAAAGTGAGTGAACAGAAGAAAAATCTAAATCAAATCCATATTTGGTGTGACCACCCTTTGCCTTCAAAACAGCATCAATTCTTCTAGGTACACTTGCACAAAGTCAAGGATTTTGTAGGCATATAGTCAGGTGTATGATTAAACAATTATACCAAACAGGTGCTAATGATCATCAATTCAATATGTAGGTTGAAACACAATCATTAACTGAAACAGAAACAGCTGTGTAGGAGGAATAAAACTGGGTGAGGAACAGCCAAACTCAGCTAACAAGGTGAGGTTGCTGAAGACAGTTTACTGTCAAAAGTCATACACCATGGCAAGACTGAGCACAGCAACAAGACACAAGGTAGTTATACTGCATCAGCAAGGTCTCTCCCAGGCAGAAATTTCAAGGCAGACAGGGGTTTCCAGATGTGCTGTCCAAGCTCTTTTGAAGAAGCACAAAGAAGCGGGCAACGTTGAGGACCCGTGAGCGCAGTGGTCGACCAAGGAAACCTACTGCAGCAGATGAAAGACACACCATGCTTACTTCCTTCATGTCGGAAGATGTCCAGCAGTGCCATCAGCTCAGAACTGGCAGAAAACAGTGGGACCCTGGTACACCCATCTACTATCCGGAGAAGTCTGGTCAGAAGTGGCCTTCATGGAAGACTTGCGGCCAAAAAGCCATACCTCCGGCGTGGAAACAAGGCCAGCGACTCAACTATGCATGAAAACTCAGGAACTGGGGTGCAGAAAAATGGCAGCAGGTGCTCTGGATTGATGAGTCAAAATTTGAAATATTTGGCTGTAGCAGAAGGCAGCTTGTTAGCGAAGGGCTGGAGAGCGTACGAATGAGTGTCTGCAGGCAACAGTGAAGCATGGTGGAGGTTCCTTGCAAGTTTGGGGCTGCATTTCTGCAAATGGAGTTGGGGATTTGGTCAGAATTAATGGTCTCCTCAATGCTGAGAAGTACAGGCAGATACTTATCCATCATGCAATACCATCAGGGAGGCATCTGATTGGCCCCAAATTTATTCTGCAGCATGACAACGACCCCAAACATACAGCGAAAGTCATTAAGAGCTATCTTCAGCGTAAAGAAGAACAAGGAGTCCTGAAGTGATGGTATGGCCCCCACAGAGCCCTGATCTCAACATCATTGAGTCTGTCTGGGATTACATGAAGAGAGAGAAGCAACTGAGGCTGCCTAAATCCACAGAAGAACTGTGGTTAGTTCTCCAAGATGTTTGGGCCAACCCACCTGCCGAGTTCCTTCAAAAACTGTGTGCAAGTGTACCTAGAAGAATTGATGCTTGATGCTGTTTTGAAGGCAAAGGGTGGTCACACCAAATATGGATTTGATTTAGAATTTTCTTCTGTTCACTCACTTTGCATTTAGTTAATTGATAAATATAATCTATTAACATGTCTATTTTTGAAAGCATTCTTACTTTACAGCATTTTTTCACACCTGCCTAAAACTTTTGCACAGTACTGTATATATGTGTGTATATATATATAATATATATATATATATATATATATATATATATATATATATATATATATATATATATATATATATATATATATATATATATATATGTATATATGAAGCACAGTATTTGAGTAATTGCACAAAGAACCATGCTGAATGATTGCAAACATCTACTACTTTTATGTTTAGCATATCATACATATCTGTTTAATTCAGAGATGAATTTTCACAGTTCACTATTATTTCAGTCCCTTCATAAATGTATTTTGTTGTACTGTATCTACTGTTCCCTCCCATCCTTCCTTACAATCTTAATTTCTAAAGCACTAATTCTGATTTAAACAGAACAGTCTTGTGTTTATGCACAGTTTAGTTTGTTTGCTTATTTAGATCTAACTTCCCTTTATTTCGTCAGCAGCGAGCACAAGGTCATCTTTATTTATTTAGTAGATAAATAGGAATGATATAAAGCCCTTGACAATGCTTAAAGGTGATATCAAGTGGGGTGGAAATCAATTGTACAGTATGACAAGCTGCGATTTGATAAAAACTAAAGAGATATTATCTGGAGCTTGTCCTTATTTACTCCCATTATATTCTGTCTGGGACATTTCAATGTGGAGGGTGATATTAAGCAGGTTTGACTGTATTTTGTAATGTAAATTTCAGTCCTGGATAACACAAACGGTGGCACTTTTTTTTTTGCTTTAATATGCGTTTTTCCTTCCAGGATTCCATTTGATTCCTCGTCTGTCCAACATTGTTCCGGAGAGCTGCTTGCTCATTGTGGTGGGGCTGCTGGTGGGCGGTTTGATCAAAGTGGTGGGTGAGGATCCGCCAGTCCTGGATTCTAAGGTCTTCTTCCTGTGCCTGCTGCCACCCATCATTCTGGACGCTGGGTATTTCCTGCCTATCCGTGCCTTCTCGGAGAACACTGGCACCATCCTGATGTTCGCTGTCATCGGGACGCTGTGGAACTCCTTCTTCATGGGCGGCATGCTCTACGCTGTGTGTCAGATCCCTGGCACAGGCTTGGAGAATGTGGGGCTGCTGCCCAGTCTCCTCTTCGGTTCTATCATCTCTGCTGTAGACCCTGTGGCAGTGCTGGCTGTGTTTGAGGAGATCCACATCAATGAGTTGCTGCACATCCTGGTGTTTGGGGAGTCGCTTCTCAACGATGCCGTCACTGTGGTAAGGAAGCCTTTCTCGACTCACACTTTTGTCATGTAGAAGAGCAAGTAGCTTCAGACGGGGTTGGGGGGTCAATTCCTGCTTTTCAGTTCCAATTCCTTTTTAAAATCAATTCCTAATTCCAAGTCCTGCAGTAGAGATGTGTTGGGAAGGTAACTGAAGTCTGTGCTCTCAATCTCTGCCTTCATGCCATTTGATAATCGGCATTTTAATGGAATTTTAATTTTATATTTTGGAATACGGTAAATTACATGCGCTTGATCTTATGAGAAATGTAAGTGCCCATGGGCGAAGAACTCTGAGGACCACTGGATCAGCAGATCAAGCCACTCCACAATGCTGTGGCAGAACATGCAATAAGAGAATTCTAGTTTCATTAAAAAAGATACAGGATACTCATCAGTGTCTGGTATTAAAGTATTCTGCATACTTATGTGTTTGAGATGTTTCATCACTGCTGGCTTCCCCTGTTGCTGTCTGTTACTGTATAAAAGCTCTCAGGCAAATCTATTTAAATCTATTTCCAAATTTCCCGTTGGGAGACAGTGGTTTGTGATTGAGTCAGTATAGTGAGGGAGATCAGTATTTTAATTTGATCACTTGCAATGGACCTATCCCTTTCTGGTCCCCTACTTGTATGTTTATTTTGAAGTATGTACTCGGTATTTCTTGTTAATGCCCATTTTGTTAGTTTCCTGGTATTGCTTCAGGGAATTGAATCGGTGTTTCCATCTGCCACTGGGACTGGGCTGAAGGCGCTTTGAAGTCAGTCCTGTTTGTTTTCATTGGCAACAGACCCAAGATCGGTTCCTGTTGAGATTGAGGCTGAACTAGGTCTAGAGATATTGACTAACGAGCGTCCAGTGTGACGGAGGCTGGAGGCGCGTGGTAAACTGAACAAAAAGAACAACAAAGGGCAGTCATTTTAATGTTACTATCAGGGGAAACACTGGAGATGCAGTAGTTGAAGAAATTAAAAAAAGGTAATAAAGCATGAGTTATCTTTGCCCTTATAACCCAATGTGTAACTTCCCTTCGCGCAATTCCCTTTTGTGGTTCGTGTTTTCTGTAAGCAATTGTGTTTTATATAATGAACTGTATTGTTGTCGGTAAGCATGCCCGTGGTTATGTGCATTGAGCTTGCAAACCTGTTGGCTCCTGATATTTACTCACTAGACCGACACAACTTGCCGGTTGATAAACCCTGCGTATGTTGAAGTACTGTGTGCTGATATAAAATAGGCAGTGTGCTTGGAATAAAGAGCTCAAAAGGCAGGGGTGATGTGGTATGGTGCTGCAAAGTAACGTTCTGCATGTTTTCTTTTATTTTTTTTTAATGTTTTTGCTGCGACTATGTTGGGGTCAATGGGAGCCACTGTTTTCACACATCACAGCTGCACGGGCTTTGTGAGGTCAAACCGGTTTTGAAACTGAGGACAGACCGTCTACTCCAGACTTGTTCGGCCCAAGTTTGGAGTAGTGTGATTGAGAGTTCATCTTTTAAATGGATGTATTGCGCACGTATTTAAAGATCCTTCTCAATCGCACTACAACTACTGGCATAAGAAAGACTTTTCATTTGGACTCATCGACCTGGTCTGGTCTGAAATAGATGATTCATCAGTGTAACCAACAGTGACTGTAGCACAGCTGCTGTATACAATGCAACACTTGGAACATGAACCTCAGACTCTCAGCACTGATCCCTGACTGTTATAATCCTGCAATCAATATGTAACCTGCTGATATTAAAACGCGATTCCAATTCCTTGCACAGGTGCTGTACCATCTGTTTGAGGAGTACGCTGGAGTGGGATCGGTAACGTTCATGGATGTCTTCCTGGGAGTCATCTGTTTCCTCGTGGTGTCCCTGGGAGGTATCTTCATGGGGATACTGTATGGGTTGATCGCGGCCTTCACCTCCCGGTTCACACCGCACACCCGCGTGATCGAGCCGCTCTTCGTGTTCCTCTACAGCTACATGGCCTACCTGTCAGCTGAGGTTTTCCATCTCTCTGGGATCATGGCGTGAGTGTTGCACTTGAAAGACCTGGAGTCTCATGTATATTTGGGCTGAGGAATTGCACAAACTGTTCATTCTTTTAAAGTAGCTTTACATTTCATTGTCTTTTGTCTTTTTGTTTTACTGTCACGTTTACTTTTTTTTTGTCATGATCTTTGCAATCGTTTTGGTTCTAACTGCATTGAACGGAATTCCCTGAAATGTAAGGAATTAAAAACGCATGTTGGTTTCTCGTTCAATCAGCCTTCAGGAAGAAAGTAATTACCTGGCTGTAACAGGTAGCAGCAATAAAGCCACTACAACCCATGTGATACCCTCTCACTTAAACTCATTGTCTCTCTTCAGATTGATTGCCTGTGGGGTGGTAATGAGACCATATGTGGAAGCCAACATTTCACATAAATCTCACACCACCATTAAATACTTCTTGAAGATGTGGAGCAGCGTCAGTGAGACTCTCATTTTCATCTTCCTGGGTGTGTCCACTGTGGCTGGACCCCACCAGTGGGACTGGACCTTTGTGGGCTGCACACTCCTCTTCTGTCTTGTCTCCCGAGTTCTAGGTAGGAAACCGTGTCCTAAAATCTGCAGTAGTGTCCCGTAACGCAATTAGAATCCAAATCCTTGCAGTCTACTGCATTCGTGTTTGTTAACATTTTACAGGAAGTGCCCACAGAGCAAGCATGTATCTTGGCTTTTACTTCAGCGTCTTCTTTTTCCAGGTGTCATTGGGCTGACCTCCATAATTAACAAGTTCCGCATTGTCAAACTGACCACCAAGGACCAGTTTATTATTGCGTATGGCGGCCTGCGTGGGGCAATCGCTTTCTCTCTGGGATTTCTGCTGGACAAACACCACTTCCCCATGAGAGACATGTTCCTGACGGCCATCATCACTGTCATCTTCTTCACCGTCTTCGTTCAGGTGAGACACGAGAGAGCCTTCTCAGGTTTGATACGACAACGTCTTTGTAACCTCTGGAAGTACTGGGCCAAAGCAGGGCTGGCAATACTTTTGTCATGAACGAATACATTAAATTTAAAATATTTCTTTTTTTTATTTTTTTTAATAAAGATTAGTTGTTAAATGACTAGAAATTGTGTATTTAGCTTTTTGTTTTTTATTAAAAAGTGGTTCAAGTGCTTGTCCTTAATCTGTTACCTTGAATTATGGTATAATAATGTAGGGTGCCGATACTTTTGTCTGCAACTGTAGAATGGGAGGTTGCGCCAGAAATGCAGCAATTAAATATGAGGAGAAGTATTCATTAAATTTTGTTCATCAACGGTTTGAAAGAAATAACATTACAAAAGCCATAACGTCTGCACTGTCACAAGGTTAGGCAAAACAGTATTCTGCTTTGAGCAATCAAACTGGAAACACATGACATGATTTCAAATGCTAACCACATCCTGATTATGCACATTCGTCTTATTAGTAAGGATTACAATAACCTCTCTTCACAAAGATCACTGACTCGGAGGTGCATGGATTAAACCAATGCTTCAGGTAATAAGGATCGTTATTGGCAGTGTGCTTATGGCAGTAAGTCAGGGTTACAAAACTTCTTATCAAAGCAAAACCCAGGGCTACATTTTCTTTTAAAATAATGGATGATGCAGTTATGTGTTAGAAAAAAGCACATCAATAATATCTGTCAAGTAATAAAAGGCCAGTGAAGGTCAATCTAACAAAGGACGTCAATGCAAATATCAAAGCGGTGTGTTTGAATGTCATTATACAAGTGGGAACTGTGGCAAAACCAACTTGCTGTATGAAAAAACACTGGCTTCATATATAGACACATAACTGGAGGGCAGAAGACAAGCTTGACATTTGAGGGTGTGTACATTTTACTGCGGTGGTATGTGAGCCTTACACAATCCTTCCTACAGATCATGTACCAATGACCGCCGTCTCTAGCGTGTGTGTGTGTGTGCACACTATCCGTTGTCGTCATGTTGGCCTAAATGGGATACTTCCTATCCTCTACATGTTCTAATATTTAACTGGCCTGTTTTAACATCCTATTAGGTGAATTCTGTATGATTCTCTATTGTTGTTTTTGCTCAGATATATATATATTTTTTGCCACACTTACTAACTATTCCATCTAAAACTTGAGTTTGAGGAAGTGAGGTGGGGAAGCATATTCGTGTTGCACAGGCTTCAGTACTGTGCTGTATGTGCTTCTTCACAATCGCCCTGGAGGAGTCATTTTAGAAGCCTTATTTGCTGGAATTGTTAGTATGCATAATGGCGTAAGCAGAAATGTCATTTGAAACTACTTTCTGTAATTGGCCTGCTGATGAGCATGATTAGCCACAGTGTATAGGTAACAGAGGTCTGTCTTCTTAAACTCATAGTAAAACCAATGGATCAAACTGCTATGCAATAGGAGTGTTAATATTTCTATCGCTGGTAATGTTCAACTGCATTGACTGCATGTCCTAATGCTTGCAATGCTGATGGATTTGAGGCTTGTGTCCGTTCTAAACAGGATTGGCTGCTCAGGAATGGAAGCAAACAGCTTTAGCAGCCAGTGTATCACCTTCTCTATAAAGAGATTACCTAAGGCTGCCTCTTAATTTTTAATGCAATTAGCTTGTTAATGTTGGAGCTGCTCTCTTTAAACCACCCAGAGCTGCCTTTGATAACAAAATGTTTCATTTCAAAGGTTTACAACGGTGAGAATAAAAGTGACAAGGCTGTTGTCCTGCTGCATACTGCCAGTTTAGTTTCAAAGAACGATCCTGTCCTCCAAACCATTCCTAATATTTAATTTCTTACGTAAGTGTTTTGAGTCGACCCACAGGGTGAACAATTCATGGCATAACCTTCCCAAATAACCCAGTTATCCTTGTCTGGTGTTTTTTCATTATGTTCCCTTGTGTGCCATTCATTCTTGTGAAATACCATGGAGGAAATATGCGGCTTGGAGCCATATTTAGAACCAAAGTGAAAATCCATTAACTTGCCACACTTAATTTAAGTGAGCACTAGCATTCAAGTGTCTGAATATGACCGTAGGAGTCTATAATTAAAACATTGGAGAAATTCAAGGCAGTTATTGTGTTCTCTATGTAAAGTGTGACAGACTGATGGGCAGGATCAGTGCATACAGGTTTGCATTTTGAAGATGAAAAGCTGTGCAGAAGACTGCTGCATTCTCTTAAATTGAATATCCTGTGAAATAAAATCATTTCAATACAAAAATGATTTATAAAAACA
Organism: Acipenser oxyrinchus oxyrinchus; assembly: GCA_030684275.1. NCBI lineage: Eukaryota > Metazoa > Chordata > Actinopteri > Acipenseriformes > Acipenseridae > Acipenser > Acipenser oxyrinchus. The sequence goes on from CM060289.1 coordinate 1,603,672, forward strand.
AAAACGCAGGATGCAATTGCTGGAAGAAAAAGGCATCCGCGTTTGATGCTGAACTGAAGATGAATGCATGTTGGAAAGGCCTGACAAAGAAACAATGTTTTTGTTGGAAGTGACTGCAGAAGCCGGGGCATCTGTTTAGTTTCGATACAGGTCTATTGTGACAGGCCTGCATGAAATGCCAGGGTAATGGTTATTGAATAACAGATGCGTTTTTTGGTTTGTTTCAGGGAATGACCATCCGTCCCTTAGTGGAGCTCCTGGCTGTGAAGAAGAAGCAGGAGACCAAGCGTTCGATCAATGAAGAGATCCACACACAGGTAACGCAGTGGAATTTCATTGAATTGGGTTGCTAACATTGCACACAATGGGACCATTTTCTAAGTATTACTAGTTGCTGGAACAGTTGTGTGAAGGTTTCTTGACCTTTTTTGCAGTAGCTATGTCACTAGAAACCCCACCTGCTTTACCGTCCGGTCTTATCTCCTCCACAGTTCCTGGACCATCTCTTAACTGGGATAGAGGACGTCTGTGGACATTATGGTCATCATCACTGGAAGGATAAGTACGTGTTTTATAGAATCTTTGCACAACGCCTTATTTTCGGTCTGTGTATTGGGTTCATCATATTTATTATATTTTGCTTTATCGAATTTCTTTGTGGAAGTTATTTGATTTTGTGGCATGATGTATTACATTTTGGGTTAATATTACGGAATGTGTAAGTTATTGCATTATGAGCTGTCTGTGTTCAATGACTGCAACTGAGTGTCTTCAAGGACCCCTGTAGGAGAGGGATGTACTCCTCTAACTCGGTTATATCCTGGTTAAACAATTTTACAGCGAGAGATCATGACAGCAGAAAACTGTTTGTTTATACCCTCTCCATTTCCCAATAACACTGAAAAGCAGTTCTGTTATATTATAATCTCTTATACTATTAATACCTTATCAGGTAATGTTTAAAAAAAAAAAAAAAAGAATTATCCATGAATATGTCAAACCTGTCTGAAGACGCTTTACCAAGTGTTAAGTCTGCTAGAACTGATTTGCTGAAAATTATAAGCACATTGAAGACTGTTTTAAGCATTTTATGGCATCAATTAGCATATATCTTTCCTAAAATGTGTTCTGGTGGATGGATTGTCTCTCCCATCAAAGTGCGGTTTCTCTCTCCAGAATTGCTTTCCAGCAGACTCATTTCTCTTTGACGCTCTCTTTTACAGGTTAAGTCGCTTCAATAAGAAGTACATCAAGAAGTGCTTGATCGCAGGGGAGAGGTCTAAGGAGCCCCAGCTGATTGCCTTCTATCATAAGATGGAGATGAAGCAGGCTATTGAGCTGGTGGAGAGCGGGGGCATACCCAAGATCCCCTCTGCTGTCTCCACTGTCTCCATGCAGTAAGGACCTACTTCTGTTCATATTCCCTCCTCTGTGTCCATGGAGACCATTAGCATAAGACATCTGGTGGATCAATTCTCAAAGCAAAGACATGTTAGAAATTTTGTGCTGCTTAATTGGATTATACATTATGTCTTTGTCATGTGACTGTGAAACAATAACCACTTAAGCTAACATCTATATTTGACATGACTATTTTGAACTCATTAAACTGTAAGCTGAACTCCAGGGTCCAGAACCTGAATGGATCATCTCGGTTCAACTAAACAAATAGAGCTGGTTGGAAGAATTCTCCGGACTGGAATGGATTCTCAACTAAAACCCATAATCCATCCTGACCTCCCTTTTTTTATTGTAGGAATATTAAGCCCAAACGAGCTCTGCCCCAGCTTTCCAAAGGAAAAGAAGAGGAGATCCGGAATATTCTTCGCAGTAATCTACAGAGAACCAGGCAGAGGGTAAGGAACGGGCAAGACCAACCAGCCAGGCACGGATAGAAAGCAGACCCTCCTTTTTAGTATCTACGTTTTTTAAACGTGTAGCTGAATCAGATATCTGTATTGTCCCTGCATCCCAGGCTGTGTTCAGACCTGGGAATGCAGCGTTCATAACTCCTGAACAACATCTGGCCACGTGCCACTGAAAGAAGGTCAAAAAACACATGAAAGACAATGAAACACTGCAGCTTCACCAGAACCTGCATTTAGAATGCGATTCCGTGGTCTATATTTTGTACTCTTTCCTGATTATGCCCTGACAAATGCCCCTGTCTCTGGAAAAATATTCAGTGTTTATCAGGAATATTTGATTGTCAGAAACAGATTTTCAGAAAAAGACACCAGATGATTTCCACTAATTGATTGCATACTGTAGTGTATAGTTTTAAAACTATGATTGCTCCATCATCTTCTAATGGACTGCTTCTTGTTTGCACTCTTTGTTCTAGCTACGATCGTACAACAGACACACTCTGATGGCCGACCCGTACGAGGATGCCTGGAACCAGATGCTCATAAGAAGGCAAAAAGCACGGCAACTTGAGAAAAGGGTAAGGGAAAAGTGTGGCCTACCGTATATCATTTGTGTGCTCAAATCAGTAAGCTTAAAAAAATAGTCATCTACAAAACATACTAATTATGTTGTAAAGGATGCTTCTGCAAAATAATAGCTCAGCCTGCAGAATCCTGATATCTACTGTCCTTTTCTAATTTTAGATGACTAACTACTTGACAGTACCAGCTAACCATCCAGATTCTCCAACTATGATGAGATCTAGGCTTTCTTCAGGTAAGTTTCAATTTTAGGTCTGTCTGTCTGTCTCTCTCTCTCTCTCTCTCTCTCTCTCTCTCTCTCTCTCTCTCTCTCTCTCTCTCTCTCTCTCTCTCTCTCTCCCTCTGATTTTGGTTTTAAAGGTACAATTAAAAAGCTTATCATAGTGGTGAATAAATGGTTATTCTTTTTTTTTTTAGTTCTCCATACTGGCTCTCCCCCTTCAATTAGTGTAGATAATTGAAATCTAGCTGTAAATAAATACAATTACGTCATATCTTGTAGTTCAAAGTCACTGTTGTCTACCTGCAATCTGACTACGTGACAATGAATGTTTATCTTTACATTTATATGTTAAATATATCCTGATGCAAAACAAGAACCAAAAGACTCTCTGCGCAACGACAGAGGGACCAGTAACGATGTTAATAAACCTGATTAGAAGAAATGGATTGTCCAGCATTGATTTAGCACTATTTCATCTCTCTCACTTCCCTTTAGATCCTCAGGGGTACAGTTTGAAATTGAATTCGGGGAACGTCCCAGCGATTGTTGTGGACCCTGCAACACCACAGTCCCCGGAGTCAATGAAACTGCTGGATGAGTCGTCTAAACCAGGGGAAGAGGACCAGGGGATAGTCATGAGAGCAAAGCTCCCAGAATCCTCCAGAACAGATGACAATGTTTTCCCTCCCGGGGAGGACAGTCCGAAAGAGCAGCGTCTAATACGCTGCCTCAGTGACCCGGGCCCTCCCCCAGAGGAGGAGAAAGATGACGAGTACCAGGCCTTCTTAAATTGAAATCTGAACCAATTCGCTGGTCCAGCACTTCTGCAGTCATTCCTGTTTGGTAAAGCCAAAATAATGAACTAAAGAATTAAAACTATATTAAAAAAAAAAAGCCATTTTTATTTGTAAAGTTAAATATCTTAATGGGAGGTGGAACTAACCAAAGGTGTACTATTTTACAAGGTTCTGTCTGAAGGGGGCTTTGGATAATAAACTGTTGTGTTTTAATTATTATTGTGTCTGGGCAGATTAAGGGAGGTTGGGGGGGTGCTTCAGTTACCTGCTGCTTCTGTTTTTGTTATCTTGTGGCATGCAGTAGGCTGCAGGCAGTTTTCTGCAGCAGTATATAAAGTTGTAATCGTGGGAACTGCCTTATTAATAAGTGCTTTGATGTATTTTCAAACTTACAGGTCTGTGAGTGAGTGGGCCTTGCATTGTAAATAGCCATCCAGGAATCTCTTTCACCGTGTGTAGTTTTATATAGTAGTTCTGAAGCAATACGACTGGTAACATTGCTGGGCAGCCTGTTTTCTTGCTAGATTCCTAACCTGGAGATCTGTGGACTGAGGACTTGTGTTTATAAATGGCACTCCAGGCCTCCTGTTAAGCTTGATGGGCATATATAGTTATGTAACATAAGCTGAACTACTTTTCAAGGTGCACAATGAATCTATGCTAGGGGGTGTCAGTCAGAGACTGGTAAAGGGATTTTAATAGATTTTGTAAATACAGGTGTAACAAAAAATAGTTAACTAGTTCAATTTAAGCCAACAACTCCAAAGCAAAACGTTTTTAAAATAGCTGGAAGAAGAGTGCGTTCTCTAGTGGACACAGATTAAACAGGCAATATAAATGTCAGTGACATTTTAAATGTAGAATAAAAATAAGAACACTAAGTTCTGTACCTTTTTTTTTGGTTCAATTTATGTTGACCTGACACATATATGACTGTACTGTAAATATAATTCCTGAATATTAAGAACACCCCCAGTTTTTTTAAAAATGTATTTCAGTTGCAGATCAAATCACTCAACCTATGTCGATCATGCTTTTTACTTTATAACCAAAGAAACCTTAATTTGCGAAGCATCACTATCCTTTAAAGGCACTTACTTTTATGTTGTATATCTTCATTTGGTGTCATGGCAATTTTGTCCATATTGTGGTCAGTACAATATATAGCCAGCAAAATGTCCCTATTGTAATAAAAAAACAAATGTTCACCCTTGTATAGGGGGCATGCTGCTGTACAGGAATAGGAAATAAAGACTTGTACCTCCTGGGATTCTTCTACCACTACCTGCATTTTTACACTAAATGCATTTAACTGTATATTTAATTTTAAAAAATGTGTCATGAAAAAAGGGATCGGGCACTCTGGGTTGAATGTCAGGCGAACTAAAATGATCAGTTCTGCCCAGCTTTCCCAACAAAAACTGTATTGGGGTTCTGTCATTGTAATTGATGTACCTGTGGCATGGGAACAGATTCCATCTGCATGATGAAACCAGTAAAACTCATTCTCGGTTGAAGAGACCGGGTTTTGTCGGCTTCCAGTTCATAGCAGTTTGATCTGTTGCCGATGGAAACCAATGGGATTGATTTTAAAACGCTGATTTCAGTCCCTGTGGGAGACTGTGGAATCCAACTAGATGCACATTCCAAGACAAACTGTTTCGTGTTTGTAATTCTTTAGAAGCATAGGGGGAAAAAAAACAAAAAAAAAACATTTTTTTTCTTCATGGCAAATAACCTCAGACCTATTTTTCAATATCCCTAACCTTTTTTTTTTTTTTTTTGTTTTGGATTAAATCCAAATTCTGTACAGTTCGTACATTAAGGATTTTAGTAAGGTGTGTTATTGTAAGGCTGTCTGATATTTAGAGGTATATAGGAACATTCCCATTTAACTTTTTTTTTGTATGCAAAGAAAATATTGTGTATTTGGTTTATTTGAAACTTTCCAAATATTCTTGAAAATTAGAAGTATTTTTTTCCTTTTGAAATAGCAAGAACTCTTGTGCTAACTTCATTAACGGGTATTAAAGATCTCCTGGGTGGATTCAAGTAACTGACGTCCCCAAAATACACAGCTTTATATAGCAATGTTTACTGTGGTTAAGTGCAGGTGGTAAAACTTGAAGGTAGAAAGTATCACCAGGTGTATACCCAGCTCCCCAAATTATACTATGCAACATGATGTTTAAGAAACATAACTATGTCCTACATGATGTGTTGTAAAATATGTTTATAAAAAGTAATAGGATATCATTGTGAGATATATCATCATAGAGATATTTTTTAAATTTTACCCATTTATTATTATAGTGCTGGGACAAATATTCAAATATTTAAAAACCAACGATGCTTGAAATGTATTTGGTGACAAAAAATAATTTATACCAAAAAACAAAAATAACCCACCAATTTAAAAAAAAAAAAAAAAAAGTATTGTCTCTTGTTTTTTAATTAAATAAAAAGACATTCTACCAAATGTTGTGAATCTCGTTTGTTTTAGACAGTAATCTGGTCGTCTGGATTTCATTGGAGTCAAAGACAGTGCTGCTGTATATTCGAATGTATCCAGTGGTATGTAAGAATATTCCTGTTTGTCCCTGTACTAATAGCATTACCATTCTAAAGACTGTGTTTTGCACACAGTGATGTACGGGTGTTTTGTTGTTGATGTGGATGTATTGGTTTTGATTGTCCTGGATTATTGACATAAAAAAAAAAACATATAGGGGCCGATGAAGTATTGGTGTTTTTTTTCCTTTTGATCACCCAGAGTACTCAAGAGACGGGGTCAACTGCCAACTAAAGTAGTGGCAGTCTGTTTGGTCGAAGGTTGTTCTTTAGCAGTCTTCTCATTTT
>CM060289.1:1615000-1774645 GCA_030684275.1 Acipenser oxyrinchus oxyrinchus
AGTGATTAATGCAAATCAAACTATACAAAAAAGAGTAGACATAATTTGTATCCATTTCCAGTTCAAGATTGCATTTTAATGTTATTAATCTGCCCCAAGGCTAAGAAACTCCTTCTGCAAGGTATAAGTCATTCTGACTTGATTCCAAAGTAGAAAACTCAGCTGGTTTCCAATCTTTTCTCCCCCTCAGTTCTGTACAGAGCTTTTGGATGCTTGAAGTCGTAGAAAGTAATAATACAATACTGGGTAACAAAGAAGACACTGAGCACAGGTAGGCATTTTTCTTTTTAACAACCCCTAGACAGGTGGGTCGATGTTTATTGTAATACAATAATGGGAGAAACGCCTGAGTCCCTATCTCTTTCCTAGGCTTGCCAGCCACACCTTCCCTTCATAATCCTCTGACTCTGGACTCATAGCTCTCCATGCCAGTGCTTGTCAATCTCCTGCTACAATGTCGAATTGCAACAAAAATAACCCAGAAGGTCATTAGGTCTTAGTCTTGGGGGTGTGAGTGACTCGCATGGTGAAGGCATGAGTGTGTGGAGTGCAAGGTGTGTCATGAAGTCAGGGGAGTGCAGGATTGCGTCATGGGTGTGTGAAGCCATCTATCTTCTCTGGAGATACCACAGGGAGAGCTGCACTGGCTCTCGCGCTCCCATTGGTTATGGAGGCAAAAATTGTCAAACTGTTGCAGCCCAATCAGGACTTTGAAGACTCAACATAAATTCTAAAGGTAAAACTAAAAGAAAGTCAAGCAGACACATGTTTTTGACTAATGCCTTCTTCAGTGTAATGTGACAAATACAGTTTCTTCTTCTGCTAAGCGGAGCTTATTAAACTGGAGGCAGTTCATCTAAAGTTCAAACAATCTCAAACTTAAAAGCAGGTGTCTTCTTTAATGTAATGTGAGTGATACTTGTGAGAGAGTAGTGTACGTCTGTAACTCAGAGAATACTCAAACTAGAAAATGGTAACTTCAATATAATTTCAGTACAGTAGTTCATTGTGAAGGGAATGTGGATGAGTCAAACATCAACATAATGGTACCTTTCTCAGCATTCATATACCCGCTACTTTATTAGGACCTGTCTACCTGATTGGATAGAGTTGCAGATTAGGCTGATCATGTGAGGTGACATGTGATCCCTGCAGCACTGAATAGCTGCTGGTTTACTTAAGCATTGCTGAGGATAAAGTCCACCCAACAATCAAGCACCTAGTGTATACTCTGATGGACCACAATGCACCCATCCACTGTGCCAGAACAAGCACGACAGAGACTTCAACCTCCATGGCCAGCGCAATCCCCAGATCTTTGCACTAACTGCATGCATTATTACTGAATGGATTAATATCCCTTGAGACACCTTCCAGCACATTGTGGACTCTGTGGCATGTTCCCTTATAAAGAGTTTACCATGGAACTTTTGCACAGTATTGTTGCACTTTTCCCATGCTTTTCCCATGGTTTTACAATACATTTACCCTGGTTTGTCATGTTTATTAATATGCTTTACCATACCTCGTTTTTTTTTGTTTTTTTTTTTACAGTGTTTACTTATGCTTTACCAGGTTTTCACTGAGCTTTATTACACTTTGCTGTGCTTTTAGTATAGTACACTTTAATAAGGGTTATGTGAAGGCTTTAGGGAAAATGCTGTCCCAAGCCAGTATTTGGTAATTGATAATTCTGTTTGTCGGTGCAACACTAGTTGTTCATGTTCCTATGTTTTAAAGTGCGTCATTGTTTTCTTCAAAAGCCTGGCTGTAAAAGGTTACCTCTTACTAGGAAGGCCTGAGGGAGCATAGCACAATTCTGTACATAAAGGAATTGATTCCTGTCTCAAATGGTTCAGAAAAGCCTCTTATTGTAGAGACATTAGTGGCCAACCACCTGGAGCTTCAGTGAATAAAGGAGAAAGACAGCTTGGGATTCCTGTTTTTTTAGGTCTGTTTGTTTTGCTATTTGCACAATAGAATTATGCCTTCATTTTAACTTTTCCTGGTCTCCCAGGGACTGTGCAAAATGGCCTGCTTTGTCTCTCCCTCCTGGGTAATATTGTTATCAACTGCTTGGGGGATTTGCTACCAGGAGCCACGAGAAATCTTCTATAATAAATCCCACTTCCTGATGTTTAGCTCATTTGTTTTACACAGCAAGCATTCATCAGCATCAACCTACATGCATGCAGGCTGTAAAATAGAACTGCTGTTTTCATACTGGCTGTCACTTGTAGGCAAAGTTCTTGTTAAACCTTGACAGGGATAACCATTGGGAATCCCATTTAGACTGCTAGCTTCTTTCTGGATTGCGTGCAAGCAAGCATGCATGTACGCACAATGCCTGTCGCCCAATCGCCGCGGCCAGCGCAGCCAATTAGCATCTGATTTCCGATTCAGAAGTGCCAGAAAGAAGAAGAAAAAACCTTGTAGGAATGGCAAGGGTTCTGGTGACCTGAGAATAAAACAGTGCAAATGTTTTAATAATGATGTGCTTTGATTGAGTCACTTAGTCCCAAGGAGTTCCTACGCATAAGGAAACGGTTGCACAAGCCAGGCGTCCAATCAGCGGTGATAGTAGGAGATTACTGTTATTTTGTATTTCTTATTATTTTTAGTTTGACATCACCTACTTAGGTGGATGTTCTAAATCACGGCAGGAAGAGCGATTTAAAAACAAAACAAAACATAACAACAAGTGCTCTGGCTTTTCTGTTCAGTACCACATCATGGATCGTTATTGCTGTGTTACCTGCTTGACAATGTGGGCAATAATCCTTACACTATCAGTGCACTAGAGTGGCCATTTTGAAAGGAGCTTTGAAACAGACTTTAAAGTTATAAGTGTAAAAAAGATAAATTAGAGGTAAGTGTGACCCTATATTTTTTGGAACCCCGCTACTTACTCTTTAACAAGTTGTTAAATTGATGTTAACAGTTAACAAAATGTGTTAATTGAAACAAATTATTTGAAAGCTTGCCTACTTTCAGTGGCAGCTCCCACTCTTCTCGACCCCAAATCTCTTTTTTACTGAGCTGTTCTCTGATAAATATGTAAGCCTGCCACACTGCCTCTTCATTAGAGTCGTGTAGGGCTTCAGGATCGTGGGATAGAGGCTGGTTGTCACTTTCAGAACATAACACAAACAAGACTGTGTGAGGAGGCGGAAATGGCAATTAAAAACCCACATGAAAAACAGAGCCTTGGCAAAACTATAATGCGACATAAGTTGACGAGCAGGGAATGGGGCTGTAAACATTGTTATCAGCCTTGTTTTAGTGCTGCTAAACTCTTTATGCAGACGCCAAGAGAATGTCTTATGTGTTTCAACTCCCAGCTTAAATTGGGCATATTGTTCAACTCCTGCCCAGCTTTACTGAGCCATCACATACTTCTGTTACTGCTGGAATCCTTTGAGAAACATTGACATTCTTTTTAAGATTAATAGTCTAGCTTCTACATTCAGCCCATCAGGTGGCGCTATGCGTAATGTAAAAATGCAATGGTTTGGAGGAGGACGTTTATCCTTATGTTTCACCTGTATTGTTCGAGTCAAGTAAACTGCCTTCTCCATACTCATTAAGCCATTACGGTACCGAGCGGAATAGCTTTCTGGTGTTATAACTATATTGATTTCGCAAATGGTTTTTGGAGAGTGTAAATTGCACTTGGAAACACGCAACTCAAAACGCTGTAATCGTTTGTTCAAAATCCTTGTCCTGTGAAGGTTTCAAACAGCAATCACTTCAAATTGTACAAGACATGAAGCCACAGACTAACAAGGGCAGCCGATTATTGCCGCCACTTAAATAAATTTAAAAAAATGCATTTCACTTACTTTTAAAGACAACGAGGCTCACTGACTTCACTACAGATGTTTGTTTTCACACAGACCCCTTCTTTTAATCATTTAAACCATGGCAGCATGTAGATCCGTTTCCATTTAGATCACTTGAATAAAGTCCATAACCTCCTGCTGCAGCAGGGTGGAACAGGAGAATGCCTGCTCTGTACACATTGTGACCATTTAAACAAACTAGCTCTCCCAAGTTGTTTTCAGCGGAATTGCATTTTTCACTTTCTCTTATTTCCTTATGCTATTGATTGAATGTTTTGCCCAAGCTTTCCCAGATTAATACTATCCACAGTTTCGTGGCTGACTCAGTGCTTTTTCAACCGTACCACAGTATCTGCTACACAGATAAAGTAAGACAAAAGGGCAGTCATAATTCATGCCTTAGTGTAATAGACATTTATGGATGCAAATGAACCTGAAATGGCAAAGCAGGTTTCAGTGTGTGGTAGCTGCGGTGATAATATGGGCTACATCAACCATAAAGGTACCCTGCTTCAACTTGACACATTCAAGAAGGTTATTTGCTTATCAGCTGATGTTGAAAATATCAGCTCTATAGTATGCTGTGAAATGTTGGAAGTATAATAAAAATAGCCTTTTCTGTTCATTTTCGCAAGCTGCTTGCAGATGTCATGTATAACCTCCAACTGCTGCAGGTAAGGGAGAAGTAACTAGAGACGCTACCGTAGAGAAAGTATGGACAAGTTTATTAAACAGACCCCCAAAAATCATGTTGATGAAAGACAAAATGCAGATTGCAAGGTCATACAATATATTTGTTCTGTGGCTGAGTAAACATCAAAGTCCAGGTTGAGTTGACCAATGGAACAGGTCATGTGGACACAAGCAACACATGTTTCTAAACTGGTATAGGTGTTCACTGCTGCTTACTGCCATCTGATCCTTTGCCTTCCTCAAGCCAGTAAGTCATGTCAGTCATTTTTAATCTGTTGACTCAACCTGCTTGAAAGTACAGCATCACACTGTGAGCGTTGACCTACCCTGCTTTAGGAAAACAAAGACAAGGACCAGCAGTTAGCTATCATACAATGCTATTTGGATTCATTTACATATACATATTTATCAGGTTTTCACAATTAATGTAGAAAGATATACTACCAACTATGCTTATTTAAAGCTTTTTAAAGTAAAGTAGCTTATGTTGCTTTATGACAAGGTTCCATAGCCCAATCCTTCGGAAGTCTCTTCCTTGCATATCAATCAAGCTGTTTATATTGGCGTATACTATACTAAAGTAATAGTCTTTGGCATGCGTTGGTTGTCACAAGGCTTTTCCCTTGTGTAATACTGGTTAATTAGTTCCTAATACTAGCACACTATAAAGCAATATAAAGTTCATCTTCTTTACTAAATGAGGTCTGTTCATCATGACATGCTAAAAATAGAATTCATCATTATTATGTATTATACTGTGTTTAAATTAAAAAAAAAACAACTATGTAATTAAAGTATGGAACCCCTTAGGACTATGTTAAATCAATGCAATTAATGGATTATGAAGATCAGAGTTAAAGCATGGGGGGGGGGGGGATGCAGAGATTTTATTTGAGAAAGGAATCTGCAAGAATTAAATAGAACCACGGTGTGAGTTTGATCAGCTCTTCGTTATGAAAGAAATTAGCCAGCAGAGGCTTTGCCAGCAAAACAGATGGAGACACTACCCTCTAACCTTGTCATGATGTGCAATCATTCTGTTGGCTCTTATTGCAAATCATTAAATGCTGTGTTTTCTTTAGTTTTTAAAGTCTGTGTCTAATGGCTTTCAGAAGCTGCTCCTTGTAGTTCTAGCTGCCTGATTCACGTGACCGAGGTTAGATCAGTCAAAGTGTCTGTATAACCACCAAGTGATCTGATGAGTCACTTTGGAAACAAGTTCCCATAAGTTTTGCTGGCAACAGACTTCGGTGCACAAGAGAGTGCTGGTGCTTTCAAATATAAAGACGTGTCGGTGTTGCACGCATAAACTCAAACTGCAGAGGGTTAAAACATGTCTTGCTTTTATTTTATTCTGCAAAGACTGTGGAGACAAGAGTTACTCGCTGGCTGGAACGACCATAACAAATAACTCTCTCTTGACCCCCCTAACTTGGCTCCACTAAGCTCCCTAATCATGTAAAGCAGGTGGATTAAACCATATTCCAAATGCAAAGAAAAAATAGGGGGGTTTCAGAACGGGCTCATTCCATTAACTTTGTTCCACAGCGTTACTGCTTATTTTAAAGTAACTCTTTAGCTAATAACACTTACATTTTAGGGGGCTACACTGGCTACTCTAGTATGCAATACATATGACTATGGCAGGCCTTACATTAGAGCTGAAGAGCAGCTCTTAAACCCGGGTGGAATGAAGACAGACATCACAGAAAGGTAAGGGAACAATCAAGTAAGAAAATGTAACCTGCAGTGGATCATAGCACCGCACTGTAACTTGTACATTGCTTCAGGAGAAATGCCAAACCCGAAGGTTAACATTCAATAAAGCCTTCCTTTGAAACAGGCCCTGAGACCATGAATTTGGTCATGTCACTCATGGGTTTTTACTGCAGGAAAAAAAAAAAACAGGATGGAAGGGGATTGAGTGACACAGGTTGGTCATAAAATAATTTTTTTTGTGAGCTTTGTTATTTTGAAAAATGAAGTTGTTTTTTTTCCCCATGGAAACCTGTTCCCAGTTCTTTTTACTGCTGTCATATTTGTTTGAGAGAGGATTGTGTGGGTTTTTTTTTCCCAAACACGACTATACGATAATGCAACTAAGTAGTTTCTTTCTAGTTTACAACAGTATCATGTTTCTATTCCTTTCAAAAAATTGTCATCCGTTGACCCCAGTGTCTTCATACATGTGTCTTATCACAATAATTATATTCTAGTATATAATATTTAAAAACTGAGCAACTTATTTATATTCTGTACACTCTTAATCAGTGGATACACAGCTTGAATCATCTTTTCAGATAGAGATTGGTTGCTTTTATTGCTTTGAAGCCAATCGTAGAAATAGGAATAGTTTCTGCACTACCTGAAAGGAGCAGCGTTGGTGAATAATATGTCTATGTTTTTATATTGAGACTGCCAGGACATCTTGTGCTGTGAATTCTAATACCATGACTCTGTAAAACATCTCTTTGTATTTATCAAGGTCTTCACCACAACATGCAAACTGCACCTTTTAAAAATGTTGTACTGTGAAACATGTTACAAAACTAGACTACTTAGGCATGCTTTTGAATCATTAAATAAAAGCCCCTTAAATAAATCATTTATTTATTAATAATAATAATTAAACTTTACTGACGTTTGCAAAGATATTGATTAAATGTGTAATAAATTAAAAAAATATATATGGTGGTATAATGAGATGCAATGGGTAGCTACAGAGCAAAAGGACACATGAAAAGATGTAGAAATTAAAAGTTAAACAATGACTGGTTTGTCCATGAAAACCGGATGGATCTATGATTATAAGCAGTGATACTCAAATTCATACACTCACTTTTATTGCATTGAGACTGCTTTAGTACTACGTTTATACATGTTTTGCATACACTATGGACAGGTGTGCTTTCATAATTGAACACACTCCTGGCTTTAACGGGATTTGCCTTCCAGCACTGGTCTTAGGGTTTAGAGGCCACACCACTAAAAAGGAGTGGAACATCTGTAATGTGATAGAAAAACCTCAGGTGGAATGGATAGCTGTCACTGTCACGGGTCCCTCATAAAGGAGCCAGCGCTTAGGGGTGATTTCAGCTTTATCTTGAATTGAAGGGAATAGCTAACCGCTGATAGCCAGGGAAGCTGGCTCCTCGTGTAGTATGGATGTGCCAACATCCGAACGTGCAGAGCAAGCACACGTCAGACAAGGGCTGCAGGTGCCAGATTAATAAACCACATTTTAATCCCTGTGATAGCTGCCATTATCCATTAAGAATGGTTTAAAAACCTGTAAACGGTGTGTGTACTGAAAGATAACAAGTCTAAACTGATATGTTAAAAACCCTTTAAGAAACACTGTAGTTTTTGCACTATTGTCTCAATCAGGATTACAATACATCACTGGGCAGTACATATTATTCAAGAACAACCCTACTGTATATAGAGGGTGTGGACCACAAATTGGAAACACACCTAATACATGTATGCAGCACAAAGCTTTGTGCAAAAGGTAACATTCTGTAATATATAAAAGATGCACTTTCTGTTTTAAGTCACTATCAGTGAAAATACAGTGCAATTCTGATGAAGGGCTGAGAGTGCAGTATTTGCTGCCTCGTCCTATGGACACTGTTACGGCAGTTTTTGTAATGAAGAGTAGGCAAAATGCTACAGCATTAGAACCCCGCGTTGTATTTATTTATTTTTTTTAAAGAGTGACCACTCTGTTTTTAAACCCACCTTTTAAAAACAATGACGCGGCATTCCGAAATGTAATTACCTTAAAGACTCCCCTGGTACGCTTAATGCTTTCGAGACCGTCGACAGCGTTACGTGTCTGTGCACGTTGTGTGGGAAGCAGTGTTCCAGACAGATGCATTTTTAAATCAGCTTTCTGAAGGAGCCAGCGCCGTGAGGGGAAAGGGGTAGTGCTGACTCGGCTTAGGAAGCAAGAAGCGGATGCTAGAGAGTCTGTCAAAACAGATGTGAAAAATAAAACAGTAATAATAACACAAAACAATCGGTGAGGCTTCACGAAACAGAGCGTTTATGGGAGGCGTGCATATATTTACACGGCAATACAAACGGATTGAAAGATAATAACATTTTAAAAAGTATAGTTGGGATTCGAGTCCTACGCAAAAGCTACTGTCAAATCACGCGTCGCTTACTGCAGCCGTGTTCAAAACTTGATACTGACACATAGACCATCCACTTGGAACTTTTTTTTAATGCTACTGAACATCATCAGTTATAACTGGTAACTACAGTTTATCTTTACCGATGTTACAAGCTGACACCAATCAACATTAACTTCACAGACTCACAGAAACATGCTAAATAAACAATGTTGCGTTTGCACGATATAAATAAACTATGACGCACTCCATCTAATAAGTTTTTGTTAGCACTGTAACATTTGTATCATAATTACTTCAGTGAATATGCGTCATGTTATCAAAATATACTGTGCAATTTATAAAGTGGGTATAGCGCCTTGAACAACAATAACCAAAAACCTTGCAGAAATGTTTATTATTTACGAGTTCGTGACGCTCGTTTGTACAAGAAATCGAATTCCGTCTGTTCTCTGCAGCCCCCACAGACGCCTTCAATCGGACCGCCCTGGAGGCTGGCTTAACCGGTGAGGGGCGGACTGTTCGTGGTCTTTTTTTCGTTCAAACCAGCTAGACTGTATTTTGATTAGCTGCTTTATAAAGCAATCATTCTGTGGTCCTGCCCAGCGAGGATGACAGCGTTGTACGTTTCACCCAATTTTTCAGCGTTTATGATGAGGCTACAGAGGAAAAGAAACACAGCATAATTTGATAGAGGTTGCAATACGGTGATTTTGACTGGTCTTTACTGTGTTGCATTTTTTTAAAGCTCCACACATGCCTGTTTGGAATAAACCGGGTGATTGCATCTCGCTGAAACAGTCTTTCCCCCTGTTTTGTCAAAAGGAGAACCTAGACATTTTTTTTAGGAGTGTGACAGACTACAGGCAACTTGGATACGCGAAACCGTGTTTTTACGAGTTATTGCACATCTTGGGGATAAAAAACCCCAAAAAACTAGGGTGCTTTTTTGAAGAAGAGAGGACAAGTCCAGTTGTGCACAAATTGCAGAACTACTGAACTGTGCAGGATCCATAGTAGATCAAGGCTCCGCTGGAGATACCCGTATCATCGCCTTGATAAATGACTATTTATACTTCAGTACAGTAAGTAACGGAAAGAAAGTTTACATGCCTTTTAAACGGTCTCTTGCATGGTAATTGAATGGATTAGGAAATGTCTGTTCGATAGAAGAAGAAGAAAAAAAAAAAAACTCTGAACATCCCGAAGTTACACAACTACTGGTGTACCACATTTAGAAATATAATGTGTTAGCCCGATTCATTCATAAGATTATTAAGTTGACCAATTTCACGTTAAGAATTGATTGCACTCTGACGCCAGAGCTACATTTTCACTGCATTTATGTACGTCACAATTCGTATTTTTGTACATTTGTAATGACAAACCTTTTTTTATATTAATTTTTTTTTTTAATGTAAAATGGAATCGCAACATAACTAGTAGTTTTCTTAAAGTTGGACTGTACAGTATGGCGTGTTGCTTAGTGCCATTTCAAACAAATCAACATTCCTTTTTTTGAAAAAAAATAAATAAATAAAAAATGCTTGAGTGACCTGCACGACATCAACTTTATTTTATAAGCAGAAAGTAAAGAAAAAAGGGAATAAGCAACACAATGTTTTTCCGAAAGTTGCCCGGCGTGTCAGGATCTGGAATGGGGCTCCGTCTGTCTCAGAAATTTATATTTTTACTCTTTTTATCAGGACTGGTAACACTTTGTTTCGGAGCTCTTTTCTTTTTACCCGATTCTGCCCGTATAAAACGGTTTTTCTTAACCAGGGCGGAGAGTCAAACGCCAGCTGTGGAGCCAGACACGACTGCCAAACAGCACAGTAAAAAGAGCGATAAAAGCCATGGCCATGTCAAAGAAATTATCCCGGCTAAGGCGGTGACCAGTGCAAAAATCAAATCCATCAGTCAGAAATCGTCCCCGACAAGTGAGAAAAAAGATGCGGAGAAAGTAACTGTTAAAAAACAGGAGGATCAAAATGAGTCGAAGCGGCCACCGCCAGTTCAGCCTCGGTTTGCGGTGAGCAAACCAGTCGAGCAGGAGATGGAAAGAGGGACGGTATCGTCCAAGAAGAGCAAACACGGATCCCCGTTTGATTATGAGAACTTTCGACAATGCCTGCAAAAACCGATCCTGGGGGTTGAGAAGGGACAACCAAGTGACCCCCAGACTCGGGAGAGGAGGGAGAAAGTCAAAGAGGTAATTCAGTCTACATTAATTTGCATTAGCCACTCGGGAGCCTAATGTCAGATGAAGATGTTTCACCAACGCGTGTTAAACATCATTCGTGGACCAGAAAGGACCCATGTTAAATATCCATGCTGGTTCAAAAACTGATGCAAGAAAGCATGCGCTTGTTACTGTAAGATCCGCAAATCATGGGACTGGTGTCTGAATTCGATGTTACTGTACTCCCGAACTGGAGGCTACTAGACCACCAGCTGGGTAACCAGTAAGAATCCATTAAATATGCGTTGTAGTGCCCAACTGTTGCTAGATCACCAACAGCAATTTTTCAGCAACAGTATCCTTGAGATAGATAGATATATATATATATATATATATATATATATATATATATATATATATATATATAGATAGATAGATAGATAGATAGATAGATATATATATATATATATATATATATATATATATATATATATATATATATATATATATATATATATATATATATGGCAGTGGCATCCAAAAGACACCCAGAACATTTAGTAAAGCAAAAATAAACTTTTAGTTTTAGTGCATTTAGTAGCCATTTTGAGTAGTCATTTATCTGTGTCTTCATTTCTAGTCAAAACGTTTGCCACTGACTTCAGATACTTTTTTTTATTGTTTCATAGACAAAGAGAAGGAGAGAGCTGATACCTTTTATTGGACTAAATTATCCATTTATCTCCAGTTGTATACCTTGTGCTGTGAGGATGATATTCTGCATAGAGATGTGGAGACAGGTTTTGCATCTGTTGGTATTGCAGGGTTTAGGGCTATTGTATGCATTGGACAGGTTAGGTGGTTGTCTGTAGGCCAGGAGAGGTTTTTCCAAGAAAAGATGTATTATTTAAAATGTAGCAACGTTGAGTGTTTAATTTATGGATGATAATATTTAACGCAATCCAGGATTCCTAAAGCTCTCGCCAGCATCATGTCTATCATAGCCCGATGTCTATAAACCTTTTTACAGATAACCTAATAGAGTATCAATTACAATTTGCATTCATTATAAAATATACATGTGCGCGGACCAGTCAAATTTTTAATTATTTGAATGCTCTGGTTCAATTAACATTATTGGCATCTGCTTTCCTTGCCATTAAAATGTTCAGCGATGCACAAAGCTTCATGCATAATAAGTTCTTGTTAAACACTTTAGTGTCTGTATATAATTCTGTACAATAACAAACTTGAACATGAACTTTGTTGAAGATGCAAGTTCCCTGGGCTCCCACTAGATGGCAGTAACAAGCAGAATGTTTCCCACTAGTGGACCCGGGGACAAATTTTGCTTGGAGTTGCTGGACCTGGTTTCTGTCTGTTACAGGCAGATACTGTATGTCAAACAAATAACGTTCTTAAACGCTAAATTAAAATAATAATTTATGCATTTCTTATGACGGTGTTAGTAGGTAGAGATAACACAGCCATTAAAGGGTTACATACATTATTTACAAATAGGATCACTCTCCCAGTGGAGTTTGTGATGGAAGAAAAAGTGTTGGAGTATTAGCTGATATATTTCCACAGAAACTTGAAAATGAGTAATAACATTTAAACAAGCAAAAAATTGAATTTTTGTGCCTGATATATATGCAAAATAAATAAATAAAATATTCACACCAAATCCCAATATCTGAAGGCATCAATATCTGAATTAATTTGCTGTGAAATATTTACTCTGGCACTGTCTCAAGCAGCACCTCTGAAAATCAGCACCATTATAATGACATTTTTATTCCCAGGTGTGGTGATGTCACAGAGTCAACACTTTGTCTGTGTCCTCTTCAAGGGTATTCCTCCGAAGAGGGAATAGGGATTTCACTGCTAGGAATCAGAGGAAAACGTGCAACATCCATTTTTTTTGCCTGGTTGACAGACTTCAGGGTATTTAAGGTCACAGTGCAGTCAGTATGTTGCCTTTGGAGTTTAGTCTTATCAGCTGTTGCATTCTGAGGTCTTTTTTTAGAGAAGTGGCAGGCACCTTGCATCATTTCCCTTTCATTAAAAAAGCTTCTTTTCGCAACGAACTTGGTTCTAACCAACCTGTCCCAATGCAACACTCTTGCTTTGAATATCCAAAGTGTCTTCAGACTTTCGCTGTCTCCATCTGTTTTAACCTGACTCTTATCCCGAACGTTGTTTCCATCATAAAATTAAACTCTTTTCTGCTGTTTTCTGACAAGTGGAATGGGTGCAATTTACATAAAAGTGGCAGAAGAAACTATTCAGTATTCAAATGAGAAACCTACGTGTGAATGGTGCAAATGACATGTCATGTCAGGATTTCAGTCAATGGACAGGTGGGATTGAAAGGTAGTAAAGGCAGAGAAAAACAAAACAGGCGCGTGTTTCAGGAGAAAGAAGAGAAGATACATTTAATCAGGACAAAGAGAAAAAAAGTAAAGTTAGAGAGCCAATTTTAAGGTAGACGTTACATTTTTTTAATGTATACTGTATTATATTTTCGGTTATGGAGGATCTTTTATGCCAAAATGAAAAATAAACAAATAAGTACATATTTAAATAAATGATAGAAATAAATAAATACATGTCTAAATAAATAGATAGAGAGACATTGATTTATTTCTATATTTGTTTATTTGTTAATTTATGTATTTGTTTATTTATTTTTCATTTTGGTATAGCAGCTACATGATCCCTTTCGTCCTCTAAAATGGCAGTACTATAGCAGCACGCTGGGCTCCATCGGTATAGTCATCAGAGTCACTGCACCCACATCAGACCCTTTTCATTTTAGACAGAGCCTGTTTGAAATAGGTTCCCATCTCCATTAGGACCCTTTGAAACAGACAGAACCACTTTATTAATCTCAGTGTACAGCTCATTAGGCTTGGTTTTACTGATACCATGTCAGTTAGTGAGCGAGTCATTCTCGGGAGAGAAACTGGACACTAGGTTAGCTCCTGATTTTCACAGTTTTGGTCCTGATGTAGGGCTCTAATAAAGGAATGGTAATTGTACCTGTGGCTGATCAGTAGCTGCTCCTTAAGCTTACCTGGTACCCAGCCAAAGGCTTGTGTGTGCAAATCCTGCTTTCCCCTATGCAAGGCTGCACAGCTCAACCCCTTACACTGTACACAGAGCATATTTGAAATGATGTTACACTTTGAATACTTATGCTTAATTGCAGAGGAACCTCCACATTTGGAGTTAGCATGTGAAGATCTCTGCTGCAAGATTTTCAGTACCTTGGTTTTTTTTTTGTATATTTACATGGACCTAGAACACTAAAGGCCTAGCATCCCATATTACCATGCTTGTTGCCAGGGAGACAGAGTACGGTTGGGTTACCATCCCTGCAGCATCTGAACCCAGGACCATCTGGACCACAACAGAGAGCACTTCCTATTTAACTGCCAGAACAGCTGAGCCCGGACATGGTTGAGTCATCCGTTCAAGACTGGCAAGAATCGAACGATGTGCTTGAAGTGGAAGCTAAAAGTAACCTGTATGTGTTGTGTTGAGGGATGTTGGGTTTAATTTAGCATTTGAAATCTAAGAGCAGGCCTGTTTAAACTCAAACACGTAAAAAAAGGTTTGTAACACATTTGAAAACCTGTTTTTCAATTTGTTTATAACTCGGTAACAACATAAAGCAACGCGAGCAAGGGCGAAGGCAAATTTTCTGAAAGGAATAGAGCATTGGCATGGTACAAAACTACAAAGGTAGCAAGAAAAAACTTGGTTGCAGCTAGGAGCAGCTGTTGTAAACAATTTTGTTTTACACTGTTGAAATTGTTTTATTCTTGTCAGAGAATGTACTTTTAATGCTGAAACTATAAATACCCCTAGGCTATCCCTTGTGCCACAAACACATTATTAAAAATAAATAAATAATGTAATCATAAAATGGTCTGTATTAACCCTGTGAAATCTGTTACTGAATCTACATTAAGATTTGTTTGTTTACAGAAACCTCTAGCTCTTCTGAAAAGAGAATACTGTAAAAGAGACCCGGTCCCAGCTGCTGCAATCTGAAAAGGGACCCGAGGCAAATATTTCTTTAAAGCTTGTCACTCCTCATAGAAACTAACAGAAGCAAATACATATTAAATACAGTTGAATTGCATCCCTTTGGTGTTGAGCTTTTTGCCTCAACAAACAAACCAAAAAAAAAGCAGCTGGACTTTTGATTTCAGATTCTCTCCTCATCTGTCTTTAGTGCCAGCAGCTTCCTCCGCATACTGGCTTGCAGCGCCGTCAGAAGTCATTTCTAGTTGCTACCAAAAATGCAATGCATTAAAATGGTATATTCTGAATGCATAAGAGGATCCAGTACAATTCTGAAGCTTGCATTATTGACTGTGACACTGTAGTGTAATTAACATAGTGTCAACTTGGACTGTTGTGTGAGTTCTAATGTGGAGATCTCTTCTGTGAGGTTAAAAGGCATCTATATCAAAATATGATTTCATTTTTTATTAAGTTTTTTAAAAGTGGTGGCAAAACTGTGCAGCATTAAATACAAAAAATATACACAATATACAGAACCCCTCAAAAGGATATCCACCTCCACAGTTATGTCCATATTTTCACAGTTTCAATATACGTTTTGTGACAAAAATGGCTAAATGTTGAGCAAAGCCACGTTTCCATGTGCCACCGGGATCATCTTGAAAGCGATTTGAAATCAGGCTTGTTCATTTCCATCAGCAGCAGGTCGAGATCAGCCCCGGTTAGGATTGTGGGCTGGCAGAACTTGATCTCTGCAACTCGCGCTGATGTTAGAAGTTCTCAATAAGCGGCCAATGTGAAGGACGCGAGAGGTGGGTTTTCAAGCTCTTAACTGAAGGCTGTCCGCTTGCAAATGGAATTGTAGATTGCAGAATGCTGATGGAACCGGTTGCCGATGAGGTTGACTTCTTCAGACTGGTTGCAGGTGGAAGTGTGGTAAGACCCAACTGCAGGGGTTTCTCAGTAGTGCATTCTTTCTCATGCAATGTAGACAGGTCCTTGATGGAACATCTCATCCTTGGTTGTTTGAATCCCAGTCTCTCCTATTGAGCTTCCATCAACACATGCCTGTGTAGGGTCACACAGGAAGAGAATGCGCAGGAAATTGTTTAGGAGAGCAGGGCTACGTAAATACAATCGCTGATCAAATAGGAAAGGCCAGCAAAATGGGATGACCTAGGGGGCATTTTATTCAAGTTCCAGAAAAGAATATCTGCACTGAAATATTCCACTAGCTGCCTCTGCACTTTTACTTGGAATATGTATAGTGTTCTGTCAATTATACGATTAGATATTCAGTTTTAAAACAAATAATAATAAAAAAGAAATAAAAACTCAATAAAAGATATTATACAGAAAATGTGTGCGCTTCTAACTTTGTTACTCGCTATTTCATCTCAGACAGCCACCAGCGATATAGCAGATTTCCAAAAAATGACTTTAGGAAATTGGTTGTCAGCGGCATTCCTAGCGGAAAATATTTCTCAATCATTATTTAATTCCCCATTTCTGTGGCCTAGTACAGTACTATCTTGTGGCAGCAGTCAGTAGAAGGTTATGCATCATTCAGTTTAGAAGTATTACAATGCCATTCACAGTGTGGAATTGAAAATAACAGAAAAACAAGCTGAATGTTTTCCCCCCTGTTTAATTATGTTAATAGTGCTTCATTAGACATCAAAGCTACATTTCTGATAGTCAGATAATCCAGGCCACATGAAATGGAAGATAAAAGAGGCGTTGCAAATATATTGTACAGACTTACAGCTTTCTGGATGTTAGTGCAGATATAAAAAAAAGTCATTAAACACACAAACATCACCACAGGGCTTTTGGCTTTCCTTGAAATGAAGGATTTTATTCAGCTTTAAATATTAGCTGTTGGGACCGTCTGTTTCAACTACATAATGTTTTTAAACTGAACTCTTTAAACCCCTGTCTGTCTCTTTTAAAAAATGTATCTTAGAATTAAATTGAATGAATGGAATAATTACAATGGTCTGTAAGCACAGGATTAACTGCACGGTTAATTTTGAATGTTGTAAAAATTGCATACAGAAAAGAAAAGCGGTATTGATATGAAAAAGGGAAAATGTTTAAATACAATTTGTCCTCAAAGCTTATGCTGGATTATAATACTGCTGAGGACACTAATCTAAACTATTCACAAACATGTTAAGGCTAGAATTTACTGTTATTATTGCAAACAATTTGTCAAAATATTGTAGTGAAATATATTGTGATCTCTGTTAGTAGTTTGAAAAAAAAAGGCAGTGTTACATTTTTTACATTAAAAAGTATCTGACTTAGATTTATGTGGAATTTTAGAAAACTGCTGTCTGGTACAGTCTTGAATTACAAAAATGAAAGAAAGGCGATCTTTTCATGAATCTAAGCTACATTTCACTTAGATGATTAACACAAGGCATGTTTCCTGTATGTGTGCATTTGTACATGTTCTGGATGCATTAAACCAGGGAGCATATATTGCTAATGCATCCAGCAGCTTCACCGGTGAGTCAGTTTGTCTCTGACTGTTTGCTGCCAGTTATGGTTTCATTAAAAGTGCATTGGTGGCATCTCAGTGATTTTTAAAACCCTTGAAGAAAACTCTGATTCACCCTGCAGCATAAGTGAAGCCTGTGCTCTGCACTCTGCTAATTAGAAACCATGTGACAGTAAATCTGCCTTATTTCTCATTTGTGTTGTCAATGTCGAAATACCAAGAGTAGAAAGCTGTCATTTTTTTTAAGATCAATTTCATAATCATCCCATAATGTCATTCATTTGAATATATAGTGTCCTATAAATCTGGCATCATGGGCAACTGTATATTGTGCTTTTCTCTGTTATATCAG
Source organism: Acipenser oxyrinchus oxyrinchus (assembly GCA_030684275.1). NCBI lineage: Eukaryota > Metazoa > Chordata > Actinopteri > Acipenseriformes > Acipenseridae > Acipenser > Acipenser oxyrinchus. The sequence continues at coordinate 1,632,753 of CM060289.1, forward strand.
AGGACCACATCCTGTTGACTATCTGCATCACACATCAAAATTATCTGAATTTGTTAATTTCACATCTCAAAGAAACAGACATCTGATATGAACAATTATGCCTAAGATGTCTGGCTTATGGGACGCTCTGAACTTTCAAAGAACATGATATACAATTAGTTCGATTAACCAACAAATAAGTAGGACAGGTTTGACCTTTTCCATCCACCCCAATTTACACTGGGTCAGCATGTGCTGTAGAATTATATATAGGACATTGTGTTCTTTGAGTCTCTATGGTGGGGAGGTTCTGCAAGCTCATTTTATCCAAGCGATTTATTAAAATGATAATTGAGCCAGTTGTGTTTTACTGGAGTCATTTTGTATTCAAGGTAGTACACAGACAGTGCTCAGAGACTAAATTAAAAGCAAGGCAATACATAATCACCAGCAACAAAAAAAGCAGTTCAGTTATTACGTTTGCAAGGAGCTGTTGATTATTCCTATGGGAAGAATACTTCCAGAATGTGGAAAAATAAATTAAATAAAACACCCCGAGAGTATCGTCACTTTGTGAGGCCTTTTCTGTTTAAAAAAAATAAATAAGTCAGTTAACTTCATGTTGTTTCAAATAGTAAATTGCATATCAGTGCAATGGCTTAAGCCTGTCTGAAAGGCTTAGGTATTTCCATCCTGCGTGGTCACTGGCGGTCACTGCGGGTTGCTGTTAAATGAAAAGCCAAGCTGATTTTATGTTGGAAATTAATGACTTGTGGAGGCCAGCATAAAAAGCATGCATACATATAAGGCCTTAACAAGAAAAGCTTTAGTGAGATCTTAGTAATCTTCTTACCTGCTTTATTAACATTATCACCCCCCCCCCCCCTTTGTATTATGCTGGATGATGTTTTTATGAAATACTCAGATGCTATGCTATTGATAAAGTGCTGCATCCTAGTACGTTTGCTGTACTGTAGGTCACATATACAGTACTCAGGAAGTGATGAGGTGCCAGAAAGCAGCATTAAATACAATGTTGCCTTTAAAATATATGCAGATTGCAAATGTATGTATAGAATGGAAGCAGTGGATCAAAATGTCTTCAATTGAAGAGTAAGGGGCCTGGGACAATATAAGCAAACAATATACAATTGAATATATGCAGGCTGCATGTTAGGCATCACTAGATCCACGTCCGCCCTCCAGTGTATTGCAAATTACAGAGCAGAAAACCATTGCATAACGTGGCTCATCCTTCCACAAAACCTTTTCTTTTATTAGTAACTAAGCATTCCCTTCTCGGGTTTGTACTGTTCTGTATTGCTGCATTGAGAGATAATAGCTGAGGCTGTGGAGGGTGTTTTCAGCAGCAGTTGTCATTGCAATGCTGACACTGGAGTAAATGCTAGGGTGGGGTGTTGCTGTAGCATCCGGTTTACACACCGCAACAAGTTTTTTTTTTTGTTTTTTTTGCTCTGTCAGTAACTGCTGCTGGGGAAAAGCAACAACTGAACCACGACCCTTGCTGACAAGTTAGATTAATCCTCTCTTACGGCTCCAAAGGCTTCTCAGTGTTTAATGGAATTGCATTTATATGACGAATTTGATATACAGAATGTGTTCTTTAATAATGTGTTTTGCACTCGCATTGAGCCACATTTTTGGTGCAATTTATATTATAATATTTTCTTTTGCACGTGTGCATATTAAGGACCCTTCCTTATCAGCTTTGTAAGCCTGTTAGTGTCACCTTGACCCTTTCTTGAAGTGCTGTTAGGTTAGCTCCTTATTGGCTGATACTGGTGTAAAAGCTGCCCTGCTATTGGCTCAGAACGCAACCGATCTTCCTTGTTTTATCAGCAACAAGCAGCTCAGACTCCATGGACTGCTCGCTGTATATATATATATATATATATACCTATTTACTTTTCTGAGAGCAAGGGTACCCGACCAAATCATAAAACAACAAATAATGTATTTTTATAGACAATTTTAAATGTGAAAAGAAATGGATTTTTCTAATACAAAAACCAAACAAACCACAATGTGTCCCAATACTTGCTTGAGTCTAGTTTGTGAGGTCACAAGGATGGGTTCCATGAGGACAAGCAAGACTGTATCTAACTGCATTATTAAAGATAACGAATCAGGTTGGTCAGAATTGTGAATGCCAAACAGTATTTTTGATGTGTTGTCTTGTATGTCAGCTTGTGTTAGGTCAAAACACATTTCCTGGGTTTCTTTTGTCAAGCGTTACATTATTATAATTAATAGCAGAATTATTCTAAAAAAACCTGTTTTTAACAGGCTGCACCAAATTAGCATGACAAGATTTTAGAGAACTATGGGCTATTTGCAAATATTTGCATAAAGCCGAGTATTTACTAAGCTACTAGAAATTCACAAGACTCTCTTTTAATGATATGAGTGACATGGATTCCAAAGGATGCTCTTCTCTCAAAAGGTTTAGAGGTTGTGACTCGGTATACAGCTGTTAAGGTTTTCCCAATAAGCAATACAGTTGCTATAATAAACATATTTGCTTTTCCACTATCAACATAGTGTTAGGCTACCATGGAAAGCCAAGATGGCACTGTACCAACTTGGCAGCGAGCCCTCAAGGATTTAAAATTGTTCTAGAGGGATAAGTGATCGTTCTTCAAGGATTACCCCCGCCCCTAATGGCTTCAGAGAAGATGGGGTTGGAAAGTTTTATTTTGATGAAAGGATTCATCTCAGGAGACACAGCCTTCACCTTGCATGATTGATCCACAATTCCAAGAGCCTCTGACCACATGACTGAGGCTGCTTCACTGCTTCGTATCTCATGAGATTTTTTGACGAGAGAATTGACAACCCCCCCCCCCCCTCACAATTCAGCAGGCAAACATTTTCTATTTTTGTACAATATGTGACTGAAATCAGCTTTGAGATAAAGATACTGGTAGTAGGGAGTAGGCTTTCTATAATTATGGTTCAGTACTGTGCCATGCAATACATTTCAGACTTGGAACACGTTGGTGGGGAGGTGGTGCAGTAATTCTATAACTCATAAAGGTTACTTAGGGGAATCCTCAGTGGGCACTTTATCTTTTCCTGCACAATAAGTTCATTTGCTTGAGCTTCATCAATAATTGACGCTGTTTAAAACAGAATACATTCAGTGGTTTCCTGGCCTGTCAGTGTGATCTTTCTTAAGCTTATCTCCTATGTATTCGTGTTTGCTGTACGCTAGTTTGTATCCTCCCTCAGTCACAGGGTGTGTCATCCTTAGTGTGTGGAAGAAGTTTAAAAATATGCAACTGTGATGCTTTTTCTAGACTTTTGAGATTTTCTACCCAGGTGCCAATTGCATTGATATGGATGGGGCGGAAACTTTGAATTGAGAACCTCATTCACTCTTTCCCAGGCCTTCAGAAGTGAAAGACTGATGCATTAACCCATTGGGACATCCCTTGTATTTATATCATTAGATTATTAGTAGTACCTTTTGATCCACGAGTAATTGTAAAGGGCAGTGGTGCCAGCATATGAACACCCTCGCATGTTAAATGTATGTAGAAACTTATTTTCCTCAACAGTTCGGTCAGTTAGAAGGAAATAAAAAGACACTTGTTTGATTTTCCAGTGGGATACTGAGCTTTTGTAGACATCAGAGTTTCATTTAGGTCCTACCTCTCCCCTTCCAGAACAGTTTGAAAAATACTTTGTATTACCCTCAAGTAACCTTTGAAGAACTAGCCTTACCAGCAGTGACAACACTACATGATGAAATAATGTATGGCACGACAATGGATTACCACTGAGTATCGGCAAACCAACAATGCAAATACTACCTGGCGTAATGCCACTGCATTCCCAGTGATCATTGCTTGGTAAAGGACTAAGATAAATGACTCTCATTGTACTGAAGATTTATTTTCTATTCGCCCTGTTATTAAATTAAAACATTTGAATTGATGTAGTTCCCTGCAGCACAGCCTGTGGAGCAGTGAAAAGAATTCTGCAAAAATCTTGTTGGCATTCGATGCGAAAATGTGTCTAGAGTAAAAGAAACTTGGTAATTGTCCTGATAGGCTTTGATTAGACTGTCATTTGCCCATCTGTTTGTCTTTTCTTGGATCACAGCCTGATGAAGTTGACTGAATGGGACTGCTGTATTTGCAAGGTTGGAGAGATGTACCTGATCCAGCACATTATTTCTGATAGGGAGGTCTGGTGCTCACTGTTCATTTGCACTGTACCTCCTCCAAAATGTTTGTTTTTTCTTATTGCTGTTTACTCCGATTCATTGGGGATTGAAACAATCCTGAAAGCAAATCACAGGCATCAAAATGACTTGCACTGTTCAAACATCAAGAAGAGCTGAAATGACCTCTACTTTTAATTACGCAGGCTTCCTGAGCATCTTCTTGGCAGAGGGCTGGGCAGGCTTGTCCTGGGAATATCCAGAGGAATGTGGATTTACGAGGGTTGGGTAAAAGAAGTACCTGACTCTGTGTAATGTACAGTATTTTATAGAATGGATCTGAGGAACTGTGCTCTGTATGGTATTGGACTAGCAAAAAGAAATGCTACAGTACCTTGTGCTTGGATTCTAATACAATGCCAACCGACCCATTGTTGTACATGCTTGATTGAGCTCAAGTCCATGACTTGAAGTTTTACGATGTTTAAATCATGAAGCCCTGTTTTGATCTGATTCATATTGCAGGGGGAAGCATGACCTGCTTTTAGTAAATAAATGGAAGTGATCGTTTAGAATTTGAGGAATGGGTTCTGAAAGAAACACTTTCTGAAGGCCAGGCGACACAATGGATGAACTTAACTGACCTTTGCAAGTCTGGGTTTCAAATAAACTTTAGAAAGAAAAAAAAAACAGTTGCGTGTACATTTAAAAAAAAACAAACAGGGCATTTCTTTGTATAACACTGAGTTACTAAATATAGCTCGCAGGCAACTTTTAATAACAGTAGGAATCATTTATCATGTGCTGCAGCAGATCTGAAGAACTCAAGCATTCCAGGCACTTACAAAGAAGAACAAGTGAGCACACACTTCCAGAAACTTATAGAACTACAGTACTTACATTAAATCTCCTGTCTGAGCTTCAGTTTTCAAGTGCTGATCAATGAGATGAAGCCATTATTCCTAGGCAACAGCTGTTCAATCTCCCTTTCTTGTATTCTAAACCCTGTGCCTTAAGCTTCTGTAATAACTTTATATACACAGGTATTGATAGCTGGATAAAACCCTGTATAAGTTGAAAATAAGTGAAGTTTGAGTTTATTTATTTAATAGAATTGAAATACTTCTCCTGATGCGTGAAACTGTTTTTGTTGAGGCGTTTTTTGGTTTACCTGTGTGCGGTAATATTTCTTGGATTTATTCTGTTGTTTGAAATCTGCAACCATATCAGATCCTCTTTGCTTAATGTACCCCCAAGAAACTAGTGATGTTATCATCTCGTTGAGTATTTTTTTTGCGAACTTTATTCACAGCGCTGGCATATCAAAAGAGCATTTAAAACGGTAAGCATCATACTCAAGGTTTTTACTTTTCACATTTTATAAATGTCATTGAAATTCCGATATGGAAAGCCAATAAGAAGCCATACGAACAGTGACAAGTGTCTGTGCATAATGACACCTAATAGGGTTTGTGGGTCCTTGGCTGCTCTTTTACAAAGTATTCCATCAAGTTTAGGACTGAAGACCAAAAGATTCCGAACTATAGTTTCATTTGGCACTGTTGCCCGTTTTCCAGTAGAGTTCCATAGAAGTTTCTAAACAGATTTTTCTTCCACAGTAGTCTGACTTTGTTAATTAGCAATATCCATTACCTTTTTTTTTTGTGCATCTGGGGTAGATGCAGCTCTCGCAGTGATGTTAGTCATTACCGTCTCACTGTTAAAGCAACATTTATCTGGAGGACAAGTCTACTGATCAATAAAACAATTTCATTGAGGCCGACGACTGACATTGGAAGCTGTTGGTGTTATTTAGCTCAGAAACAAGACAAATGTAAGAGAGACATTTGAAAGAGCAGCTGGGGTCAGATTGAATTGTTTGGTTTCTATGTACCGTAGGCTTCTGCACATGACATGCTACATCCTTCCTGAAAACCAGTTTTTACAAATAGGATGATGTGCCTTTTAGGAAGAGACCGGATCCCCTTCAGCTTGCTTGAGGGCTGCCGCTGCCTTGACATTCAGAAGACTGTGAAGTCCATTATATGAACCTTGTTTTCTTGGATACCACTGCAGAAGTAGCTACAGCTCTGGGCAAACGTTCTGCATCACCCTATGGAATTAACTCATTTTGCTTCAAAAAGTCGAATGAAACTTGCTGAATAATGTTACGCTAACATATTGAATTAAATACCACTTTGTAGTTTTCCATATACTTCACAAAAAATGGGAAAATGTACATATACAGTACTGTGCAAAAGTTTTAGGCAGGTGTGAAAAAATGCTGTAAAGTAAGACTGCTTTCAAAAATAGACATGTTAATAGATTATATTTATCAATTAACTAAATGCAAAGTGAGTGAACAGAAGAAGAATCTAAATCAAATCCATATTTGGTGTGACCACCCTTTGCCTTCAAAACAGCATCAAGCATCAATTCTTCTAGGTACACTTGCACACAGTTTTTGAAGGAACTCAGCAGGTAGGTTGGCCCAAACATCTTGGAGAACTAACCACAGTTCTTCTGTGGATTTAGGCAGCCTCAGTTGCTTCTCTCTCTTCCTGTAATCCCAGACAGACTCGATGATGTTGAGATCAGGGCTCTGTGGGGCCATACCATCACTTCCAGGACTCCTTGTTCTTCTTTACGCTGAAGATAGTTCTTAATGACTTTCGCTGTATGTTTGGGGTCGTTGTCATGCTGCAGAATAAATTTGGGGCCAATCAGATGCCTCCCTGATGGTATTGCATGATGGATAAGTATCTGCCTGTACTTCTCAGCATTGAGGAGACCATTAATTCTGACCAAATCCCCAACTCCATTTGCAGAAATGCAGCCCCAAACTTGCAAGGAACCTCCACCATGCTTCACTGTTGCCTGCAGACACTCATTCGTACGCTCTCCAGCCCTTCGCTTAACAAACTGCCTTCTACTACAGCCAAATATTTCAAATTTTGACTCATCAGTCCAGAGCACCTGCTGCCATTTTTCTGCACCCCAGTTCCTGTGTTTTCATGCATAGTTGAGTCGCTGGCCTTGTTTCCATGTCGGACGCACGGCTTTTGGCCGCAAGTCTTCCATGAAGGCCACTTCTGACCAGACTTCTCTGGACAGTAGATGGGTGTACCAGGGTCCCACTGTTTTCTGCCAGTTCTGAGCTGATGGCACTGCTGGACATCTTCCGATTGCGAAGGGAAGTAAGCATGATGTGTCTTTCATCTGCTGCAGTAAGTTTCCTTGGCCGACCACCGCGCTTCACGGTCCTCAACGCTGCCCGTTTCTTTGTGCTTCTTCAAAAGAGCTTGGACAGCACATCTGGAAACCCCTGTCTGCCTTGAAATTTCTGCCTGGGAGAGACCTTGCTGATGCAGTATAACTACCTTGTGTCTTGTTGCTGTGCTCAGTCTTGCCATGGTGTATGACTTTTGACAGTAAACTGTCTTCAGCAACCTCACCTTGTTAGCTGAGTTTGGCTGTTCCTCACCCAGTTTTATTCCTCCTACACAGCTGTTTCTGTTTCAGTTAATGATTGTGTTTCAACCTACATATTGAATTGATGATCATTAGCACCTGTTTGGTATAATTGTTTAATCATACACCTGACTATATGCCTACAAAATCCCTGACTTTGTGCAAGTGTACCTAGAAGAATTGATGCTGTTTTGAAGGCAAAGGGTGGTCACACCAAATATGGATTTGATTTAGATTTTTCTTCTGTTCACTCACTTTGCATTTAGTTAATTGATAAATATAATCTATTAACATGTCTATTTTTGAAAGCATTCTTACATTACAGCATTTTTTCACACCTGCCTAAAACTTTTGCACAGTACTGTATATATACTTTTATATACTTTTATATTCTAGGTGATGCAAAACTTTTGGCCACAGCTGTAGTATTATCTGAGACATTCTGACCGGCCTTTCAATTAAAATTCCCCATTGATAGTTGAGTTTTGTGTTATATCCAGAATACAACACATATAAGAAAGTGCAACTGTTGCAGGGGCACCCACAAAAATACAGTATTGTGTTATTATATATCTCTATAAGTGTCACAGGGTGCCTCGTATCCCTTTTGTGACTTTGTTTAGGTAAGGCCCAACCGAGCTGAAGATGGAGCGAGACAGCACTCCCAAACAGTAAGGGGTAGCCCGGCATCTGTGATTCTGTTACCAGTAAGGAAATACACGCTAAGAATTTTATTTACACCTTTGCTCATGGGACAACAATCATAAGAGATTTATTTCTCAGAAGAAACAGAGACAACATGACTTATAATATGCAAACATTGTTTGGATGACCGATATGTTTGTTGAGGAAATACAATATATCTGCAAATCCTAAGCAGGCAGTGAATAAAGTTGATGTACTGCATGCGTGTTTGAATACAATTCACAAGGGATTCATACTAAATAGTGCAGATTTAGCAGGAGACTTCTGTTACAAGATCTACCATTGAAAACAAGTCTTTAATTGGAAGGCTTGATTAGGGTATTTGATTAAAGATGATTTATAGGATCATTATGTGATAATATTTTTTATGCTTGCAGCACTGGAGCCTCACCTCATTTGAAATATATCAGGTTGGCCTGTCAGGTTTTAAATTATTACTTTTGTAAAACAAATGCTGTGCACATGATACTGACAGTGATGTATTTGTTGACAGTTGACAAAAGTGCTTGCTTTTAAATATTAAACGGCTGCATTTGTTCTTCAGTAAAAAAAAAAAAAAAAATCTGTCCGGTTTAGCATAGCTTGAATAAAATCTGTCTGGACGGCTCAGTGACAGAATGGTGCATCTTTGTGTTTAATGCAAGCATAATGACCTCAGCTTAGAGGGAGACAACTGATCACATACAGATGGAATGATGAGTAACCAATACAGTACATTTGCTTGAGTTGAGAAACGATTTACACATGGTAGTTGTTGAATATTCCTGTCTAGATCAAGGAGAAGCAATAGAGCCTCTTCCAGTTCCAAACGTGACCTCATTTATTACATTGCAGCAATTAAACCAGGTCCTAAATCACTCCTTCTTTCATTACTGCCTATTAAACATGCAGCGATCAACACAGGATACAGCCTGCCTACTCCTACTCCCAAGAACCTAGCTCTATAAGCGGACGACTGCAAAATTTACAGGCTGGTCATAAAATTGTTCATCCGCTTTTCACGGCTGCTGTAAAAAAAAAAAAACCTTACCAAACTGAAGAACACCATTTGTCAGGAGGTGTTTTGTAACGCAGGATTCTGCTTTTTATATGGATGCTGGACACCCTCCTGAAGAGAAATGATGGTCCTATAAAGCAGTAAAGGGCTTTTATGAAACGCATTAACAGCTGGTGTTCGCTGCAGTGCCCTTGTGACCCTTGATGTTTGTCCTGTGATCAAGTTGCCCTTCATTTTCATTGCTGTACCCTGAATGTTTTTTTAATGTTGTCCTTATCCCTTTAACCTGTAGATACAGCAGGCTTTATATCCACTGATATGACCGTATAGTTTATTCAATAGATAGCTACAGGGCTAATCAATGAGGAGATGCCTTCCGCGTGGATGAAATCTGGGGCTACTAAGTGAGGTGTTACTGCAGAATCTGCATGATCAAAAGTGTGAATCAGTCAAAGGATGAAAAAATACATATCAAAGTTGTTAAGCTAATTATAGTTTAAGGAAGGGTTGAGACAAAAACAAGATTGTTGAAAGGGTTACTTTATAAACTTTTTTTTTTATTGAAGTATAACGTAAATAAAAAAAGCAATTGCTAACAGTTCCATTAATGTTAAATACATTATTGGCGTCTCAGTCTGCTAATTTAAGAACTCTAAAGTTGCTCGGTAGAAACTACAGTAGCTGGTGTGAATTCTAAAAGATGAAAGAGATGTGAACCCGTTTTAATGGTAAGCCACAAATCTCTTTGGGTAACTTTGATGCTGTTTCCTACAGTACTACAAACAGGTGCTACACAATGAAAAGATTTTTCCAGTATGAACTGCTTTCATTGTGCTTCTTTATTAATAGAGCTAACGCCTCAACCTATTGATAGAAAAAAAAACACGCAGTCATCCACAAAGTCTTGATTGTTTGATGTCTGCCTCTTTTTGTTTATGAGTAGCACACTGTCACTCACACACCGATTGAAATAGAGTTGCATACAGTACATTTGTTTTTATACCAGGTAATGAGGGCAGTACATTTAAACTGTATTGTACTCTTCTGTGCACACAATCATCATACTGTTACCTGTTCAGTTTGTGAAACAAATCCCCTGTCTGTGAGTCATTTTCCTGATAACAGAAATCGTCTATCACTCTGACATACCCAGTGGTCTACTTCCTTGCCATTTATTAAACGAAACTTCACACCCACGTCACTTCAGTATCCATTCTCTCTGAAACAAAACCCATTGGTGCTGCCATGAAGTTTGTGCAGCTCGTTTTTGTAATATTAAAAAGCTCCTATGTGTAACGCAACTCAAAGGGAATTTTTGAGATTGATTTCCCATGAACGGGGACTCAATTGAAGCCATTTTCCAGTGCCCATCATCTAGCTAGCAGGCGCTGATCCTTTTAGATGAAACATGATTATCGACGGAAACATTATTTTGTGTGTGGCTCCTCTGTTGTGAAGATGAAAGGGACAGCGTTCACCAGGAGTGGGCTCTTGCTGTGCAATTGGAGCCTCTTTCCACCCCTGCATAGCAGCTTACAGTACACACCGGGAAAGGTGGCTTTTTGCAGTTGTGTCCCCTCTCTGCAGTTTATAACAGTTGTCATGCCACAGAGGCTGTTGTGCTGAGTTTGACTGTCCCGTCAGCGTTCTGTATTCTTTGCGTGCAGCAGCAGTGCCAGTGACCCATACCAGCCTCTCTGATCGGTTCAGATAATTACTGTAAGTACCGTGTGACCTTCAGACAAAGTTAAAGTGCAGCAACACTTTTTCAGAATCGAAACTGAAAAATTAAAAAAAGAACCAAGACATCCCTTTGGCTATTTATACTCCATGAAACCCCCTCATGAAAACACGTTCATTTTTTTGTATTTCTCAATAAAAAAAAAATAAGAATGGCTTTTGTGCCGATAATGGAATTGGTCTTGCATTTTAAATCAGTGTCTGTGGCTCAAAGCCAAGACAAATCACTAATAAAGAATAAATGTAAAGGATACTTAATGTTATGCTAATTTTATTGAGCTGCCCACCTCTTAGTAACAATAACACAGTTTTTTTTTGGGAGGTAACTAGATAAATCACCGATCTGAAATTGCTACTAAATTCCCATGCATTTTTTTTTTTTTTGGCCAGTCATTTTACTGCAGCTTATTTCCTCATTAATGTATTAGATTAATGAAAAGGTCTCGCTGACAGTGAACAAATCACATATCCAGAGGCATTCTGTTGCAGTAGCTCAATCCCCTTCTCTCAACTTGCATGGGAGCATATTCACGCAACATGTGTTAAATAATAGAATAATTAATACAGTCACTAATTATTAACTAATTGAAATGCTTGGTTGCTACTTATTTGGAATCAGGCATGCTCCTCCCTCAAAATTTGCAGATGACCACCAAGGGCTTCCACAGACAGCGCCACAAAGTCATAGATGGCGCTTGTCTGTCAAGCTCCTACTAAGTCGACAGATGCTTACCTGTGGTGTTCACAACCCCTCTGTCACCGCTCCAGCTGAACCACCGAGGTATCTGGGGGGGGCTGGGTCTTCTGCATGCACAGTTTGTGTAGTGCTCCTGGGTTTGTACAGTATATGGTAAACCTGATTTTCTGTTGGTGCGATTTGCCTTAGACATTGTGATTATAAGTGTACTGTCTTGAAGAAACCCTACAAATCATCACCTGTCATGCTTGTGAATGAATATTACACAGTGATCTCAATACAGTAGCACTATGGTACCAATATTGTGCCTTGGCACTGCAATGGAGTAGCAGTTTGTATTTCATTGCATGGTTTCTGTCAATTAAGGAAAATTAACATGGGGGAAGGGGTCAACACCTCCAATAATAGAATAAATCACCCCAGAACTCCAATTATAAGTCTTGATAAAGTCTTCTCTTTGCAATGGTTGTCTAAATTGTTTGATAATAGTACATCTACTCTACGTACAACCATTGCCATTCAGTAAAATACCATTGCATTGCCATTGTAGTGCCACTTTAGATAGGGTTTTCCTCTCTGTAAATGTGCTTCTGTAAGCACTCCACTTCACCACTTTTGCTCGTGGAGGAAAAATGGAAAAAGAAGTGGTGGAGTGAGACATGTCACTCACTGGTCAAAGTCCTGTAACATAACCTCATCTGTGTAAAAACAGTAACGAGGATGCTGTCTGACTCCGCAGTTGCCATGGCGCTTGTCAAAGAAAAGCTTTGGTATTGATTCTTGTGCTCTTGTTCAATGCCAATCAAGTTTCTCCGGTCACATGACAGCACTGTGCCTATATCCACCCCCCTCTTCTTCTTTGGATATAGTGCTGACGCTCCAGGATTGTGGCTGATGGGTCTGGCAGTGTGATCGCACAAGTATTTTATTTTAACACACAGGCTTTTTTTTCTACTACCCACAGAAGAATACTTTTAACATCCAGCCAAGTCATTTTATTATAGATAAGGCGACTGCGTGAGGAGCCATGCACAGCACATTATAAATGCATTGTTGTGCATACCAGCAATGGGTTGGAATCTCGAGATTGATGACTATACATTCTAACTCGTTATGTCAGGATGGTATGCACTTCTTATAATGGGCATGTTTTCTACCAAAAGCTTGGGGAGGCTTGAGGCATTTTTGATATACAGTAATGGGTGTAATGAATGTTAGGGCACACTTATCCATTTGGAACCATTCTGGTAGGCTTTCAGTAAGTTTAAAGGATAAAGAGGGGAGGGCATTTGCTTTAGCTTTGTAACAGTGGATCACAGTTCTAATGTACAGCCTAGTGCTCCTGCCAACACAGGTCTAAAGCCTTTTCACACGAGAGCATGCGAGAGGGATTTCCCATTCCTTTCTCTTTTAAAAATATATTTCACAGCTTCTTGAATATGTCGCCCCAGGATGTGTGATCCTTGACCTTCCAAATCCACTGAAATCTTCAACTTTCTGGTATTCTTTTCTGCACATTCCCCAACTGCCGCGAATGCTTGGAAGATTTTCTTCGTTGTTGTCATGCAGCCTGAGCAAAGGTGAACTGATCTCAGATCTCTATTTGTTTAACCTTCAGTTCGAGTTTGTGATGGAGAGTCTGCTTATTTTATTTTACCCAACCCCTGCCCTTGTTCATTTTGCCAGGAGAGATAGTGGCCTATTTAAGCCTAGATTTGTATGTCCTCTGGACTGTAACACATTGTGCATTCATTATCCTCCATGCTGGATACAGATCTTCAAAGAAGCTAAACCAAGAAGACATTTTGACTTAATTGAAGACATTGATAAAGGCGTCTTGTCACAACGCTTGTCTTTGAGACCTAATTTCTTCACAGTTTACCTTCAGATCTTTTGATTGAGTGTTAATGATGTGTCCATATCTTCATCACAGTGTAGGTTTATAAGTAGACTGCTGTACGTCATACCCATATTTTATATGAGAGCTTGAAAACGGATCATTAAATTGTGATTAAGCTTGATATAGATTCTGTTTTCAGAATCACAACCCATCAAACTACTTATGCATGCTTTCTGATTGCTATATCTTGATAACTGTTTGCACGCATGTGATCAAAATTGACATGGACATGTGATGTAAGACAGTGAATCGTACCTAGCCCTCTGTCTTGATCACGTGTAGATTCCGGATCTCTTGTGGATCTTTTAGCCTACGTTAGCATTCTCGTGTTGGTATTCTGCATTCATTTTAAAACCTAAAATGCAAGTTCCTACTTGAATTTGGTAAGTGGCTGCTTTGGATTATTTTAATGTGGGATAGCTTTATTCATAGATGCTCAAAATGAAGATACATTGTCCTGTCGTAACCTGCCTTTTTGTTTCCTTCATGTGACTTTGCACTAGGCAGAGTTTATTTTTTATTTTTTATTTTTCAGGGAGACGCAATTTCAGGCCAGTTAATGACTTGTCTTCTAAATGCTCTTCCAGGTTTCTCACATTCAGAAATTAGTTTACTCTCATGTTGGGTTTCAAGTTCTAGCCCTTACCATTTTAAGTTGCACAGTCTAGTTGATTGGTTTTAAATGCCTTTTGGGTGGAGCACAAGCTGCATGCTGTTGTCTTATTGTGCCTCTTCATATGTATGGCTTCAGCGATGCACCAGTGACACCCCTCATGTGGAAACTTATGCAAACAGACACATTGTTGTGATTCCTTGGTTGCATCCCAGATCCAACTGCTCTGTTCACCACAGAAGTTTATATTGAGCTGGGTTGAAGCGACCTCAGATGCAACATGACATCCAAAGAAAACAAAGACTTCATAGAAATTTCATTTTCATCTTTTGTCCTGGAAATCAAGATGCCAATGCGACGTGCACTGTTGTCTTGATATATTTATACAAATACATACATTATACTAAAAATGTTCCATGATGCAGGATATGTATTCAGTACAGGTTGCACAGGTCATTTGTTATCGTTTAGTAGGCAGAAGCGGCTGTTAATGTCGCTTAAGATTCAGATGCAAGTAATTCATTTCAGCAGTGGTGTAGTGGAACATTTCCTTGATGTTTTAGTTTGTACTTTTATTTGTATTATATTTGCCTGCTTCTTTGTGAATTGGGCACAGCCAATGCATGTAAATGGTACTGTTTCATTGGCACACAGTCTGTAGACCCTTAAGTAAGTAAATGGTATCTTGAATCAAGAGCTTTCAGATTGATTTAGGTGCAGTTTCTTTCTGTGAGCTGGTTATTGTATTTTTAAATGTCCAAGACAGTTTCATAGTTTTCCGTGCAGGTATTGATGACATAAAATGAGCACTAGAATTTCATGGGCCGTTTATTTCAATAAGTGATGTTTTTTTTTTTACATTTGTTAAATTGAAAATGTGTCCGAGACATGCACATTGTAGGCTCTAATAAACAAGCCTACTAAGTGGGGAATGTGCTGAGAGTATACATTTACACATATTTGTCCTACTGTGGGTACCTACACACAATACTTGGAAACATTTTAGAAAAATGCAGAAAATTCGGTCTGCTAGTCAACTGTAGTACAGGCCTTGCAAAGCGTTAAATTGTGTTTTTTTTTTTTTTACGGACCGGTTTCAGTCAGTAGGACGAAATCCACATGATATACATGTCTTAATTTGACTGTTCATCATCATTACAGTTGCACAATGACCTCTAATGACATGCTAAAAAATACCTTGAGTGTTGCTCGGTCCTCTGGGAGTAGTGGGTACTGTAAGTGGGATATATTGGTCTGACAGAATGAGGAATAGTTTCTGTAATGCAGGCCATCTATATGCTGGCTATGCCACACACCGTGTGCTCAAACTAAAACTTTTAATGCAAGAACCTCAAGGGGAGGGGTGCTAGGTTTATGCACTGGAACAAAGATATATGTACTGTCAAAGGTAGCTAATATCGGGGTACAAGAGCAAACCCGATAGGAGGAAGCCACATGTTGATATGTTTTATTTGAGATATGCCTTCTCTTTCTACAGCTCTTAATATGATGATTTTTTTTTGTTCTATATAAATGCCACTACATCCTTCAGAGGACAATTCTTGTTGCTTGGCAATTGTTTGTGTTTCCACCCCCCCTGACGTCTGTGTTATACATGTCACAGAGTTGTAAGGTCACATGAGGAACCAGGAAGAGTAGACAATGGCTACATCCAGACCCCCCCCCCCCTCCGCTATACTGTTAAATGTGGTTTGAAATCTTGAAGTCACTTTACCATGCTGCTTAATCTCAATTTAACCAGTGCCAATCAGGACAGCAAAAGAGTCCCGAAGGCCTAAACTGACATTTCTATTGGTTGTTGCTTCACACAGAACCTCCCCAGTTACTGCATTATTTTGCATTGTGGAGCCATTTAGAACAGCGAAAAAGTGTCATTTGGAATGTTTTCGGGATTAAAAGAAGGCAACTCTTCTCTCCTGTGGCCTCCAATTTGTCTGTTAATCTTGTTACGTTTACCACAGTGATATACAGTGTGCCACCCTCCCTGGAGGAGATCCATTATCTCCTCAGAAGCCGTAGAATCAAGCCTCTGCATCACACTGCTGGTCTTGTTCAACCGTTGAATAATTACATTAACATACACACCTCTATGTTTTATATTGTACAATAGTGTAGTGAAGTTTTATAGAGTCAGGACCTGAGGCAAGTGGACGATTTATTGGTACCAGATAATAACCATTCGAACATGAAGATACCTACTGGGCAACGGTTAATTTACTGAAATAAGACTTATTAGTCAGAACCTTTATAGAGCTTGGCAGGTGCTGTAAATCTTGATGCGTAATTACGTTATGCTGAGATCATAGGTATTGGATAGCTTTAATCTGCAAACAGCTGCAATCCAGGGGAAACTAGAGAGGCATGCATGTTGTATTGTTGAACACACTTACAAGTTCTTGAGTAACTGAACAACCTGAACATACAGAACAGGGTGCTAAAGAAATAGCACACCCATTGCAACAAATACAAGTGTATTATCCAGAACGAAAACCTAAAAGAACTATTGAAGTACCTCACTCTCACCAGAAATGGATTTGGAAACAATATGGCACTGTGGTCCTGATAGGGTGTGGTACCATAGCATTGCAATGGATTACCAGTGTGTATTGGTTCATACCCTTGTGATACCATTGGTACCATACGTGAAAATACAGCATGGTAGCTAATACCTTAGTACAGAACCTACATTGCCAGACTGGGATGTGTTAAAGCATGTATATAGCAAGTTAATCTGCTATGAGTGATTGTACTGGACATTATGTTCTTATTGTTTGGGATTTTACCACCACAGCACTGTTAGATATAGTAGAAATAATTCATAAATAATAAATCAGCATTTAATAAATAAAAAGGCATAAATGTTGCAAATGGCCTGTCCATCACTACACAACCTATTCAACACTTTGAATTGGACATCCTTGCCCTCAAGTCTCAAAACAAAGTTCAAAGACAGGAAGGGCGTGGAAACTCAGCTGCCCCCTCAATCCCTGCAGAAAGTGTTTCCTCCAGGGGAGGCTTGAGGCAATGTGGCGATGCTCACTTCAGCACTGTGTAGTAGTACGTTTCCAGCTGCTAATCCAGTATGTTACGCGAGGACCTTGGGGGTGGAGGTGGACAACAGAAACCAGGGCAACTACAGGAGACTGTCGTTTAGCCAAACCAGATCGGACCAGACTCTATTCAGATTAGTGTGTTTTTCTGAGAATTGATACTGTCACTATCTGTCGCATACTAAAAAATAGCTTTTTACATAGAACTGTGATATTCAAGCATGCAGCTGCTTTCAGCATTTCATTATGTTAGTTGTTCAGATTATTGATCAGTTCGGATTAGTGAGAGTACTGTATGTGTCAATCCTGGAAATCCACATAAAATCATTCTATTCAGTATAAAAATACCATAGGTAACAACCAGTACTGGGAAACAATAGGCAACTTCACAATTACATAATGGAGTTCTTATTAACATATTACATCCTTGCAGAGTGGCCTCTGGCAGCATCCTACCTCTGAAAGCGATGTTGAATTGCAACCTTAAACCTCGTAAGGATTAATTATGAGAGGGAAGATAAAGAAAGGCACGGATGTGTTGGCTCCTGCCCCGGTAATCATGCACGGTGCAATGAAAGTCTTTGTCTAGACAATGGGCTGGATGGCACCATCCTTTCGATTTTCATTTTATTGCTTACTACTTTTCAATCAATCAGTTGCTCCCAAACATTTGGGGCAAGCATAAATGTAGTCAAGACATTCAAACTTCTCATAGTAATATAAAATATATATACATATCTATATCTATATCTATATCTATATATAGATATAGATATAGATATAGATATAGATATATATATATATCAACTTATATCTACTGTGTGTATATATATATAGATATTATTGCACAGTGTTTACTTTTTTATCTACACAGCGGAATATCTTTTTATCCAAAACGTCCCTGCTTGTATCTAATTGTCCTGAAATAAAGGATTTTTAAACCATTTAACCCTTTTGTGCACATCCCAAAAACAACAACTTTTCATTTATATAATAACTATACATGAGAAGATATACCAGAGCAGTAAGCACACGATACAAGAGATTGTATTGTTGCGCTATAGAGAGCAAGGGAAACATTTGGACACAGCCCTTCTCGTCAGCACTTCTGAGTGCTCAAACTGCTTACTACACAAGCTTCTCCTGCAGCCTGCCTCCCACAGAGAGTGTCCCTGTCCTGCTTATATATATGGGAGGACTTTTTCTAATTGTCAGTTGGGGTCAATTACTCTCAATCCCCCCCCCGGTTCCAAATGCACAAGGATTTCTTTCCAATATCCTTGTAAATAGGGGTGGCTCCACATACCTACAAGGAAGGGAACTTTAAAACCCACAAGGAGCTTTTTTATCTTAAGGCATCCTTAATATGAGATGGGGGGATATGCAGTGTCTTTGTGTTAAGTCTGTTCATCCCTCTGATAGTAGCGTTGTTCTGCTTTTCTTGTGACATCACATACATAAACGTATCAAAGCTGGCACTGCTGTGGGCTTTTTAAGACTAGCTAGCTACAGATTCCAGATAGGCCCTTCAAGGCTCACCCCTGGCTAGTATCTAATTTTCTTTTGAATTTTCCAGATTTTTAGCCTTGTATGCGGTTAAAACAGCTCTGAATTTACTTTTACTCAGCTTCCACTTGTGCCCAATGTTCCTGATATTCCTTGGGTTATCCTTATCTATAAACCCCCCCCCCCCCAAAAAAAAAAAAACACTGGGGGTTGTTTATGTGCCATAACTCAAGGCTGCATTCCAGGACTGGTACAGCCGATAAATACAGGGCTCTTAATTAATTTGGCTCTACGATATCAGAAGCTGTTTGGAAGTTTGTGTTCTTTCTCCCTCGGTTATCAGACCTGGGGTGTGTTAAAGAATTGAAACCCTTTTCTTGACAGCTTGCACCTCATACAAAGCACAGCGCAGTGTTTAGCACTTTTGTTTTCAAGATACTGTACGGAAATAAATATATTCATGAATGGGGGTATATGCAAACTACTGTTGCTAGACTGTCAGTCTAGTCTAAAGGCCAGTTTGAAACACAAACTGTACTGCACTTTAATGGGAATGTTAACGACTGTAATAAACAGCAATGCTGCATTGTAAGAGTTTGAAACTCCTGTCTGTATTCCTGAAAATGGGCAGTCCCTTACACGACTAATTAACCTGCTATTCAGATGGTATCCGTGATGTGTATTCCGCAAGCTAAATAAGCTGCACTTGTTGCAAGTCAGTCTTGAAGAGCAAGACAGAAGCGGATTTGACTGATGGCTTATAATGGGCGCTGGGTTGCATCCATATGCAAGACTGCACAATCTGTTTTCTTGTCTCATAGAGAGGGTTTTGATAGATCGGGGTCAGTTTTTCAGTAACTGCTTTGCATACCGTGAAGCAGAGCGTTGGAGATCCGATGACACGGTTTAGAAGAAGAAACAAAGCTCTGTCAGAGTGATGGACATTCCACGTCTGAGTTTTCTGAAATGTGACCTTCACTGTACTTGACAGCTTTACTCAACCTGCAGCAAGTGACCTCCAGGCAAGACAAGCAGCTTTCTACTTTCTCAGCTTGTTCCGATCAGCAGTGGCGAGAGGCATGATTGGGAGATCAGCACTTTAGAACTGAAGCTATTCCAAAAGGATAATGCAGAGGAAGACTGTTCTCCAGCCAGGTTCATTTAAGCTTTTGTGCCAATACAGACCTAATGGTTTACTGCTAATGTTTCAAATTAGATGATGCTGAGAGCCTAATTCTCCACTGTGGGCTCATTGCTTACACTTTTGCACTTTAGAGGAAACTATACCTCATAATGTTAATGTACGGCTTTTGTTGTTGTTATTGATTACTAGATTTGTAACATTAGTAGTTGAATAGATCAGGCCTCAAGAGCAACTGTAGACCTAAAGCTGTTAAGTCAGGTGGCACATACAGTACTTGCCAACATTTGGAAATTGCTTAGGACACATAGGGAGGGGGGCAATACTAGGGAGAATCTAGTATAAATTAGTTATCAGATGGCAATTTCCAAGCTATTTTATACGACTAATATACTTCTAATAGGCATACATATGAAATGATATTAAACCAGTAGAGCGAAACAACGCACTTTTCCAATGTGACTGGGTCGGATTGATGTTTGTCACTGACATGAGGACTGGTACAGCTGAGATGCACATTCCTGATTCGCTGCAGATGATTTAACCATCACATGCTATAGAGATGTGGTGTCAAATCCAGACTGTTCAGATGATATAATGACTGTTGATTGTTGCAAGTACTGTAAGCTTTTGGCTAATGCTAGCTGCCTAAGATTATTTGGTTTGTGTCGATGCGGTCGTAGAAACTGTTTAGGCATATCTCTGGGTGTGCCTTCGAAAGGAAATCTGCAGATCCTGTGTTAGAAAACATTGATAACAATTTATACACCAGTCAGATTGTTGCAGGGTGTTTTGCAATGATAACTGCTAAAGATACAAGTTCATGCATGAACTGGTGTTTTTCTCAGATATTTTATATGTATGTTCAAAATAAATGAAATGCTTTGTTTGTTTATGTATTATTTACAGTACACAGTGGAGGCCCAGTGTTATGTCATTTCCAGTGCAGTATTAGAAAAGGCAGACAAGCAAGTCAAAACATTTCATGTAACATCCAAATGTTATTATTAGTTTTCAAAGCTTTTCTTTCATTATGCCTTTTATAATTTAAATGTACAAGTTCAGCTTGAAAGTTGAGAGTAGCGCATTGTTGAATGCCACTGCCAATGTCGTTCAGTAATTCTCTCAGTAATTTTCATCAGTCTCCAACTGTGCAAAGTTAAAAAGAAACATTCTTGGCATTTACAAAACTTCCAAATGGCTCTGTTTGTTTGTTAATTCCACTGCAGTGTTTCAACAGTAACCTTTAATCGGAATAATTGTTGTGCATTTCAAAAACGCCATTTGATTGAAAAAAAAAAAAAGATTTACCCTGCGACTATTGATGTAGGCTATAATTTGGTATGTGCCTGCGTGCCATGAATAGAAAATATTAGGAGCCTTTATCACTAAAGCTTTATGTGTTTCTATCACACTGCAATGCCATTTTGTGTTCAACATGAGAGCTCAATAGCACAGCACGCAGGGTAGCTGCAACACAGCAGTCAGAACAGGCACATTGCTACAATATATAACGAGTAAAGGCAAGCACGCATTTCAGATATTTTATTTGTGAATGCAAGCGGATATGTTGCACACAAAAAATCTCCAATGACACTCCCACTTTAATTCCACTCTTGTTCATGCGTCTACTGTTTGCGAGAACAGCCATGACTTGTCCATCAAACTGCACAGCAATTTGATCCTGGTAAAAAAAAAAAACTAAAAAAAAAAACGTTCTGTATTGTGTAAAGAGACATCGCTATTTGATGTATTACAGGCAGTCATAGTACGGAATAAGTGGAGGGAAATACACAGAAAACAGCATTTCATGCATGGTTATTTTTCATTATTCATGCACTTTTAAATTACATGAGTTCATAGTAAGCAGATTACGAAATGCAGAGCCTAAAGAAAAGTGAAAGTGGGAATCAGGTGTGCATTCATACTGAAAATGCATATTCACTGACTGCATATTAAGAGGCACGAGGTGCAGCCACAGAAGTGGAGAATCAAATGAACAGGTAAGTGCTGAAGGTGTATTTGCTCTATAATATACAATCTTCTCCACAATTTGAAATGCCCGCTATGAATCTCGTCTCAAAGCTGCACCCTACGTATGAACACACACTGATGGGCTGAAGATTAACATGCAAACCTCCATTCCTGCTAACTAGCCATCGACCATCTCTTTGCTCCCGGCGCACCAAAGCAGCAGATATTGCCAAGCTACTGAACCCTGGAAGCAAGAGTTCAGCCTGACTGGACTGCTTCTCTGCATCCAAACCAGTTGGCTTTGCTGTCATGAACTGGCCCCATCTGAATTTTCTCCCGAACTCGCAGGACTGCAAGGGCTCTGTGGGTCCACAGCAACCGTGCGGCAGTGCTTCACAATATGAGCCACTGGGGTCCACCACATTATCTTGCTTTTAATAAAAGGGAACTGGGTGGGGAATGAGTGCTGCGTGTGTATTGGCCTGCATGAGTGAATATGTGCATTTCAGAGAAAACTGAAACGCCTTCTGATTTTTTGGTGTGCGACTTTAGTGCTCATAATAGATTAGGGGCACTGCACTAGCTATTGTTCAGGACGGTACCGGTAGACACCATGACACAGTCACTGGCCTCGCTCAAGCCTGCCGACTGTGCTAGATACAATCATGACTTGTTA
Organism: Acipenser oxyrinchus oxyrinchus; assembly: GCA_030684275.1. Classification (NCBI taxonomy): domain Eukaryota; kingdom Metazoa; phylum Chordata; class Actinopteri; order Acipenseriformes; family Acipenseridae; genus Acipenser; species Acipenser oxyrinchus. The sequence goes on from CM060289.1 coordinate 1,655,412, forward strand.
TTGCTATGACTGTATACCACAAAGTGCTGGGACAGTAGTTCCTCCATATGTCTTTAAGGAGTGTGGACCGTCACACAGTTTTACATGGCGTGAGCTGCCTATTGCTTTATATATCGTACAGCGACTTTTTGTGTAATGTATCATTTTTGCACACTATTATTTATGTTTCTGTGTATCCTCTGTTACATTTCCACAGGGGGCAGGCAAGCGTTTCTGTGCATGTGTTTTCTTTGCAATGAGGACAGATTATGTTTTTGCTGGATCCTGGTTTCGGGTGTGGGGTGTTGTACTGACCTAATTCACACGGATACCGCAGGTTTTTTTTTTTTTTTCAGTGTAGCAGCCTGTGGCTGACCCCATTGTTATGTCAATATGTAACAAGTTCACAATGCACCATTGTAATACTCAATAACAGTCAATAAAGTACTTTTTGTTATTTTTTTTTTCAGAAAGAAAACTAGGGCATATCTCTTTCCTCTTGTTCTACACTTCTAATTAAGTTTTTTTTCCCCGTCACATTAGGATGCTTTTTGCTTCTGCTGCAAACCTGTTGCAGAGATACTTTCATCACTGCTGTCAGATTCCATTAAATGCAGGTCTGTCTACAGCTCCAGGAGCTTTCATAAGAGCACAATATAATCATGTCAGCTGTATGAACTGACATGGATGTCACATTGCATCTATAAACGCCACACATGTGGAAGGCTACAAAACAAAAATGTGTTATTTTTTGACAGCGAAAACAGAATTATTATTTTCTTGCCCCATTGGTTTCTCCACATTGGTTTAACATCCTCACAATTAAACTGATGGTTTTATCGGTCGATTAATGAAAAATGAAATGTTTCATATAAAAATTGCCTGGTGTATGGTTTTAATGTGCATTGAAGCACAGCCTATATTTTAAAACTGAAATAAGTTTGTTTGAACATTGTACAGTTGTTTACATGTACCAGAGTCTGCCGCAAGTTACAGTTGTACATAGATATTGTTGCAATCATTGGAAGGTAATATACATCAAACAGCTGTACAAAAACTCACAGTAAATGACAATCAAGGGATTCGGTGGATGTAGACTGAAAGATCCCGATTTAGTGGTATCTTTGAAATCGCTGTGATTGATGATGGGGAAACCAGATTAACAGCAATGATTAATTTAACCTCTTGAGTGTACAGAAACATTTAAGAGGGCTGATGGATTACCTGTTGTTAAAGCGAGACTAAAGCATCATCCTGTGCACTGCTAGCAATCCTCTTTCAGAGATTCGGATTGGACTTTTCCTTGAGGAAGGGTTGCAGTTTGCTTTCAAAATAGTAATTACAGTAATCAACCACCAGGTGTCTCTGTCCCCGATGTCTCATTGGAATGGTTTTGAACAGGAAACGAGCTCAAATGGTATGCTTTAATGCACAGCTGAAAAGTAGTTCCGTCTTAATATGTAATGTAAAGGTTCTGCTGGTTTTACATTTTTTTTTGTATTGATCTGTTTTGCTGCTGCGGCTACCGCTAGAATGATAAATTACGATTTTGTTCTTGGTGTAAAAAAAAAATGCTTTTAACTTTTATATAAAAAAAAAAAGAATAGCTTTTATTTACCTCGCTGGTAAATGGACCACTGAGCATAGCAACTCTCTCTCTTCCGACACAGAACCCAATTTTCTCAGCCTGTCTTTTGTTAGATACCCTGGGGAGACTGCTGTCTCATAGTAGGTTGTCCCGTCTGTATGAGGTATTAACGGGGTAACTACCTGCCAATTGCAAACTACTTTCGAGTTTCGGTGTAGTGTTGCATGTCAATCCTGTGTGTGAGTTCATACTTGTTTACAGCAGGTGATTGCTGCAATGCAGCAACAGTACATCATTACATTTGTTTTCCAAGTGACAGGCAATCATTACAGAATAGGAGTTTTTACCTGATAGCGTAGCTGACAGATAAAGAAAACGACAGATGGTTCTAGCTGGTCCGGGCTACAGCAGCAGCATCATCCAACTGTCTTCTGTGGAGATCTAATACAACAGAATATAGTAGTAACAAAGTTCTGCAGGACCTCTTAGAAGCAACTGAGAGTAACTGCATTTTAAGCTCTTAAATACTTTATATATATATATATATATATATATATAGGGCAGTTTTAAAGTTAGTATGACAATTTATAACATTTATATCTGCTACAGTGATCTGTTTCCATGCCTGACTTCATCTGTTACAGATGCACTTCCTAGGTCATTTCACCTCACCAGTGTCTTATGGGCCAAAGCATGTTACTAGCTGAAAGAATGTCAGTCAACTGGGAAAGCAGCTGATTGGTTAATAAGAGGAACAAAGCTTTTGAATGGGGTGGGGACAATTTTACTCTCCGGGTGAAATGAAACACTAGTTGAAAGCATGGCTTGCTAACAGAGATATTTTTAACCAGATATCCTGGTTTTTATTTGATTTTAAATCCATGTTTACTGCATGTGTTTCTTTAAAAAAAAATGCACATTTTAGACTTATAACAAAAGTCAACAACAGGTAAGATTCATAGAATTAGTATTATTAATATTTTCTAGCTACAATCACTTAAGCAGGTAATACTATAACACTTAAGTTCACCTGTCCAGTTTCATTGGTCAGCAGTGAATGTTTTTTCTTAAAAAAAACTCTAAAGTGATTGCTTCGTTGCTTTTACACAAAAAAATAAAAAAAATGCCACTTCTAAATAATCAGTACAAAGAAAATGATGCTGACATTTTTGACCTTATTATAAAAAAAGGACTGTAAGCAGTTTGGTTATGTTTTAATGAAAAGCTTTCGGCACTTTTCTCATGAATATTATTTTCATGATGTTGCAACGCTAGCCCCCCTAGCTGCACAATCAGTATTCTGTTCTGTTGCTTTAGGAAAATTGTCATCCAGCTTTAACAGTGGGGATTAGCTAGTAGGTGTGAAAAACATCAGTAATTATGCTCAGGGGGTGTTAAAATCAATGGCATCACAAGCCTGTGGTGTTCAACACAGCAAGCTTGAGCAATGCTGCAGAAGTGTACTTTGGGAATCCAACCGGCCGAGAGCACTGAGATTTGGGGTCCTTCATTAGACCACATGGTCCTCAGCAAACAGGCAGTGTCATTAGGGATGTCTTTTTCTATGGTTTTGTTTGGGTTTAACAGCAAGGGAGAGAGGTCTGTGTTTTCATCAAAGTCAAGTGATGCTCAACTTTGGTCCTTGAGGGTTCATTCCAGACCAGATCTTTGTTTCACAACATGTACTAAATTAACTAGCGTGTTCAAATGAAAAAAAAAAGAGACTGATTGGAAATAGAGTACCCCTGCTCTAGATAGTTTAGAAGTCTGTTGGCACGTGTGTAAATTAACTTTAGATTTAGTAACTGGGAGATCTAGGTGGAAACAGAAGGGGTTTATATAAGTTGCAGCAGATCAAGATACTGCCACCCTTGAACATATATTAATCCCATTGGTGTTTTCCCTAGGGGTCATGGTTTTTCCTCACATATCTATCACTAATACACATGCTGTGCAAAAGATTGGAGATTTAGAGACATGTTTAGATCAGTAAAACACACAGTATTTTGAAAATTGAGTAAGTGTCGTTTCTGCTGTCCTGCTTTTTGTGCTCAATTCATTTCGCTATGTGCGGATGTTTCATTGAAGATGTACAGTATTATACAGTTCTAGTCAGCCAGGGATTGCAATCTAGTTTCAAGATCATGAAGCAGCTGTCAAAGAATGATGTGTTAATAAGATGACATTTTCCTTCTAATTACACTGCCAGTGAGCCATATTTTTATGATCTGCTTATTAAAGTCATAGGTTATTGTTACTGAAGTTGTCCCAGCATGCTCTTCTGTATGAAAACATGCCTTTTAACCCATTAAGTACAAAATAAATGTTTCTTTGAAAAAAATCAGAACACAAGCTGTAGGTGTAATTTGATACATTTAGACGTAACTTTTGCAGTTAACAAAATTTGACTAAGTTATCATAACAATGTAAATGAGAGGTAGATAGAGGCCAGTTAAAATTGCTCCAAAAAATTACAAAGTAGCCTTTTCCTCAAATGGATTAATGGGTTAAGTTGTGTTTATAAAGTGGAATACCCCAGTTGTGCACCTTGAGTTTTAGCTTCATGTCAAAAAAGCTAGTTTGTTTGTCCCGATAAACAGCAGACTGCAATCTTTTGTCTATCGGGACTCCAGAAGACATGTTATCAAATTTGTCTTACTTTATTCTTATGAGAAAGTAAATTGGACTTTACTGCAGGTTTCTAGTGAAGAAATCGGAAAGCAAAGGGGAGTTTATATACAGCCAAAGGCATTTGCCTTTTAAAGTCACTTTCTTCCCTTATTTTGACATTGATTATGGCAAATAAAAGCTGTGGCAGACTTCAGTTTGTGGGAAGGGGCACAACAAACAGACCACTGCTTGTCAGCCACATGGTTTCAACTGCAAAATATTGGGTTTACAACTTAATGTTAAGCTTAAAGACTGTATACCAACTGTAGTTTCAGGGTAGCCAACCAAAAACAGAATTGCATTGTCAACCCAGGATGTTATGAAGGCATGGAAAAGTAACCATCTGGTTGAAGAATAATCTCCACCAGGTTATGTTTCATGTTATGGAAATCCAAGATAAAAGCAATTCATTCTGTTGTACCGGCAGGTACTGTTTAGAATAATTAGCAAGACATGCCGTACTTCATGCAGAGACTGTATACGATTTAAATATCTTAGACTTGTGCTTGTATTAATAATTCTGACAATATTTTAACTGTACATTTAATTATAATCCATGTAGCTCCTTTATTCTCTTGAGTAAAGAGTGGATTCGAGGGTGCTTCTGGTTGTTTTTCATGTTCACAGTTGGAATATCATTCAAAGGTGATCAGAAAAATAAGTAGTAATATAGTTATTTAAAAGCGTGCTTTGATCTTGTATTGAAGAATCCATTATTGAGTTTTTCTTTAATGTCATGCTAATGGAATGGTTCCAACGCATGGGAGAGATTGACTGTACAAGTAACCCAATTCACAAGCACTCTCTTCAGCACCAAATCTTAACCACTCTACCACAGAGCCTGGGTATATTTCTTTTTGCGTGTTTTACATCATTTTTGCCATGTGTCACATTAACAACACTAACTAGTGAATTGAATATTATATAATTAGGGAAGTTTTTAGGAGGTCAAAGATAATATTGACATTTTTTTTTTTTTTTGGTGATGTGAATTGAAATATAATTAATCATTATTTTCATTTCAAGAGCAATGAGTGTGTGAGTTGTATTCCATTGCAAATCTCACACCCCTACTTGTCATTTCAATGCTGTCCTCATTACAGAAATGTTACTTGCTCAGGATAGCTCGTAATTTATTAAACACTTCAACTATCCAGTAGCGCAGTAATAAATCAACAGATTAAAAACAAATATTACTGTACTCAGCATTCTTTTACCCTCAATTCAATATGGACGTGCACACTGGCGATACTTCAAAATACAGAAACTTAGAGGAATTCCTAATCATATTAATACACATATGAGTCCCTGTTGTCTGTCTGCTTCGGTGCAATATCTCTGGCCCCAGGGCTTGCTTGTGTTTTCATTACGTTTGATAGAATTTGAAGTTCTTTGATTTGAGTTTCTAGTGTGTGGGTGAGCAGGGGACACTTGATTAATGAATCCAACAGCATCCAACAGAATCCAATAAAACTGCCGTGGTGGTCATGACTTAGCCCCTGTGCCTTGTGTTTGACACCCCTGTTTTCAAAGGCCTGCACTGGCTGTTGCTTTGTGCTATAAGGAGGCTGTGTGGTCCAGTGGTTAAAGAAAAGGGCTTGTAACTAGGAAATCCCCGGTTCAAATCCCACCTCAGCCACTGACTCATTGTGTGATCCTGAGCAAGTCACTTAACCTCCTTGTGCTCCGTCTTTCGGGTGAGACGTAATTGTAAGTGACTCTGCAGCTGATGCATAGTTCACACACCCTAGTCTCTGTAAGTCGCCTTGGATAAAGGCGTCTGCTAAATAAACAAATAATAAAATAATTTGAACTGTGCCATCTGTGTGAAGAACAGCCTGAGAACGAAATCAAAAGAAGCAACAGTTGTTGAAATAAAGTGTCATTCTTTTGTGCTGTACTATTCTCTCTCAGAAAAGACCAATTTCTGCAGACCAATTTCATTTCAGCTTGGTGCCATTGTGTTATGCTGTTAGCAAAGACTGTAGTGAGTCCGCATCTCAACAATGACGGTTTGAAGGTTTGTTGTGTTCCATTGTTGTTAGTTAAACACGCACATGTCGCTTTCTCTTTTTGTTTGGACAACAGTATGAGCAGTAAACACTTTCAAAACCAAACAGAGGACTTGATAATGGACAGTGAGCATTGATCTTATAGGCAGATAGCTGTACGTTATACAGCAATTTGCATTCAACTTTAAACAATTATTTTGTGCTGGCCCTGTGTTCTTGTGATTTCCTCACTGATTTAACCCATTTTTAAAACGGCCCCAGACTTCAACTCCCATGCTTGTAATGGGTTTCTGTGCTTTCAAAAATGGGTCAGATTAACATTCAGCAGTATTTGTTAGCCCTACGAGACTCCTCAAGCTTTTAGTATGCTTGTTATTTTAAACGGTACTGCGGTGCACTGTGACGGACAAACAAAAACTGTGGAATGAACCTGAAATAAAACATTTAGAACAAAGTAGACTTAAAATAGCAACAAACCTAAATTGTCTTGTTGATTCCACAGGTACAGTACTGAATTCCAATTCCAATCAGCTTTTGTCTGTTTATTTATTTATAAGGCTCCTTACCGTCATCAGCTGCATTGTAGTCACTACAACAGCTTTGCACTTTTCATCGTGGTCCATGTAGTACCATAGTAACACATCAGTACAGTTCTGTGCAGGATCACTGCGTACATTTTGTTCCCGTATTTAATGTTGTCCTTGCTGGAAATGCTGTTGGCTCCTAATGGTCCTGCTATGGTTTCTTCCTCCACCCCAATGGTATTTTGTAAACTTTTCTATAAAGCTACCCTCATGAATGTAAATTCACTCAGTAACTCTGCAGTTTTCCCATGCTTCTTTTCCCCATGTTTATACCATGCATTGTCCATAGTTTACCATGGTTTGCCATGTTTTTAAATATGCTTTACCATACATCTCTGGGCTTTACAATATTTAGCTATGCTTTACTATGCTTTCACTGTGCTTTATTACCCATTGTTATGCTTTTACTATGCTATACATTTAAGGACATATACAGGTGGAAGGCAGAGCATGCTGCCGAAATGATTAAGGTACTAGATATCTAATCATTGTTTAATTTAGTAAAGAAATTGATAAGTTATGGTTAAAGATTTCAGTACTACCTTTATGGTTGGTTAGCTGCCGACAGTTAAAATACTAACAGATGTCTAAAACTGACAAGGCTTGCTTCAGCATGACACTCAAATCAGCTAGCTTGATTATTTTGGAGAGATGCGAGACTGCTGATAGCATGGTTGTTGCTTTTTGCTTTATTTGGTTGGTTTGTTTGTCTCTGTCAAACAAAGTAGCAGCGGGAATCATTTTTGTTCTTAATAACCATACTTAATTACATTGAGTGTGAATTTCATTACAGCCTTCAGGCGCTTGTCAGTGAAGAGAAAATTTATTGTTCAGAATACACATTCAAATATTAAAAATAAGTAATAGTGAACATTCTGTACACAGAGATTGGCACAGCTCCATTTGTGGCACATAAAATCAGAGGCAGTGCAGGAGAGGTAGCAGCATTGGTATTGCAATGGTATTAATGGGGCCTATGGGAAATATACTAGTCAAAACAGATGTTTCTTAAACCTTTGTTTTAAAACCCACCTTGTGACTCATTAACACCATCACTTGACATATTATAGTTTGCACTATAGCCGCAGATATCCTTAACAACAGTATATACTCGTAGAAACGCTATAGCAACAGTAATTATACATAGCAACCATTCACATGCGTTTTTTCCTCAGCTATGTGAAGATTCAACAAATTCTAAGTGAAAAAGGTGCTAAAACACAAAAGCTTTTTAAAAAAAATGTATTGTTAACTTTAAGAAATAACTCTAAAAACACAGACGTATGGAGGTAGAGCAGGCTTTGTATTTGTATAATACTGTCTACATTTCAGTTTCCACCTGAAATGGTGTTCGCTGAAGCGAAAAAGCTTCAGCGAACACCATTTCAAAATGCATTCATACACAAAAACAATATTTCGGTTTATAATAGCACGAAGGGGGGTGTGGCTTAAGAAAATGAGTCCATAAATCGTATCTGCCATGCGGTTTGATTCGCTATGTCGGCCTTATGAAATGTGCAGTTTAGAAAACATGATGTCTGGTGCTACCCTAGGTTTGCCAGCCTTGTTGTCAGTAAGTCTACTCTCTTGGTCATTACCCAACCAGCTGCTTCCCCTGTTGTCTTTACAACCAGGAACATGCTTTGACCCAAAATACACTGCTGAGGTGAAATGACCTAGGAATGGAAACAGCAGATCTTTCTCTTAACCTTGTGTAGTACCAGATGAATTGAAATGATAAACACACACACAAACACACATTGTGGCTTCTGGCTGCTGGTTCTGTGTTCCTCTTTTTTTTTTTTTTTGCATTCTGAAAGTTAATAAAAGAGGAAGCCTCAAAAATGTCACAACGTGATGCTTTTTGTCACAAACCCCAGTATTAGAAAATAATGTAAATTAACCAGAATTCCTTTAAGGAAAACGGTGTCTTATAGCCAGTTTATAGTTTAATCCTAGCCAAAACAAAAAAACACTGGTTGACTGATTATCATGTCAGAAATGGGATATATACTTAAAACCAAAAGACCTGCAACACCGTTACGTTTCCCACAGGATCCATTGCAAGACTGTTGGCTAATAAACGCTGGCTAAAATACATCAGCTAAGTTGTTTTTAAGACATTAACATATTGTTGCAGTGGTTTTTGTATTATTAATGTGAGACTGATTATATTTTTATTATAAAATCTTGCTCTTAATTGTATTATTACCTGTACTGTGATACTTGAAATGTATTTGCTTAGGATTGTAAGTCGCCCTGGATAAGGGCGTCTGCTAAGAAATAAATAATAAATAATAAATAATAAAGTTAGTCTGATAATTTAAAACCCTGAAGATATCATGGTGTAACAGATTCACACTCGTCTTACAGCAATGCTGGGGTTCTGCTGAAAATGAATGGAAGAGGACAACAAGAAGCATTGCAGGAGGGAGTATGAACTGGATACGCTGCAGTGCTCGTGAGAGAAATTCTCTTTCTCCCGGCGATCTCTCCTGAGTTAAAGTTGTGAAATGTATTTCCAACAGATTTATGACCCATGATGTGTGAATACAAATATCATATTTGGGTTGTGGAATAAGGCTCTGTGATACAGACAACATGGGATAGGTAAATAATTGCATCTCTTGACAACGGCAGGACGTCTCCTAGATACGTGACATAATGCAATTTTAATTGTAATGCATCAATACAAAAATGTATATGAGGCACTTACTGTAAGACAATTTAAGAATTACAATTTTAGCAGATCATAATCAACGTTCAACCACTGGGTCTATTTTTGTGTCAGTGTATCTGTTCTGCCGCATGCCCTGTTCTTTGGGTCTGCAATTAATAGAAGCCTTGAGATTCAGACCAACTGAGATTAGCAAGCAAAGAAGGGGGAGTGTGTGCATTCTGGAAAGCTTCTCCTCAATTAATGTATACAGAATAAGTGGTTACAATCCACATGCATCTTCAGATCAGAGGCCAAGCAGTAAACGTCTGATTGGAGATAGAAATCATAAAGAGTCTCTTTACTGCTGCTGCCACAACTCATTTGATCAGAACCGGACGGATTAACAGGTGTCCTACACCAGGCAAAGATTTTGCAGATGGATTTCATTTTTTTCCTGACAATTTAGTTTCTAATACCCTGGGCTGCGGTTCAGCAAAGGGGGGAAAAAAAAGAATGAATAAACACATTGGACATGCTGTCTGCATTCCAGATCATTAAAACACACTCATTAATACAGAGTTAATTAATAAAAGGGTTGATTGCTTTAGGGAACAGATTCAAGACAATTGTTGTTCTTCTCCTGTTCACATCAAACAAACCTGTGTCCTGCTGTGTCTGTCTGCACAGGTGAGGATTATGACTTGGGCTATCCATTCTTTTTATGCTTCTCATCTTGTACAGATACTGATATGAACGATGTAACCATTCTGAGTGATCTTTGCAGAGCTTTCTTTGGTGCAGTGTTTATTGGGGCTGCATGCACAGTAGTGTATTGCTCTCTTGCAGGAGAGTCTGTCCGCACCGTTGAACACTGAGTGTTGCATATTCTCTTCCAGCTTTTTTTGTGCATGTTAAAATCAAATCAAGCATATATTGTAATAGACTCTGTGAGTTGATTAGAAATGAACCAGCAACATTATATTGCAGTACTCAATAGCAATAGCTGGAAATGAGTTGGTCGTTTTGATGTTTCCAATGTGGATCAGCTGAGCTACCACACTGAGATTAACCATCATTTTCAGACTATGACACACACACACACTTTTACAAATTCTGTTGGGACGTCTGCATGTTATATACAGGTTGCTTGTCCTATACAAGGTGCCCAGTATACTTGGGTTGAAGCGTTCTGTATCCTTTACAGGCACTTTTTTTGTTTGCTGATCCCTGTTTAAAGTACATTTGAATAGGGACCTCCAGCTGAAAACTGGATGAAAAACAACACTGAGCTGCAGTGAAAAGAGTTGTTTTATGCATCCATTGTCTGGAAGGCCTGTCTCTAGACACAACTGCGAAATTACATTTTTCAGTACATTAAATGTGTTTGCTGTTTTACAAAAGAAAAGAGCACACTGATATAAAATATATCATGGTGTTTTTCATAGGGTAGTGCAGCAGAATTGCATGTTAAATGTGTAGATCTAAAAGAAATGGCATATTACGTAACATTTTAGATGAACTGTAGTTATACAGAGTGATTCATAATTCGCACAGTATTGTCGGAGCATCGCAAAAACTGGAGGTTACATGGAGAATGATATGCAAAGGGAAAACATTGTGACGCACTATTGAGCCACCAGAGGGTTCTTCAATAATGTCAGCATTTAAGAAGAGCTGAAAACAATGCAGAACAACAGTGCTACATGAATAATGAATCGCCCTGTCTGTTTGGTTCATTGTGGGAACTTACTTATTTTCATAGAGCAACTGACATTATCACTTTCATCAAGATATATATTCTACAAACGGAGTTTGCATGTGGTATGTGGCGCTGCTTTATTTTTAGCAGGGTGGTCTTCACATTGGACACAAACATGAATACCGAAACCTGTGAATTAAAGTGACAAGCATGAATCATAGATGCTCTTCTACTTCCCGTTTTCTGTCAATGGCAGATATCCTTGTAGACATAGTAATCAAACCATCGCTGAAGCCCATAGGTGAAGCATTGTGCAGTGAAACCTGTGCAACACTGCCAGGCTCCCCCAGATCACTGCCCCACGATCAGCCTTGAGGAGTCGTTTCAGAAGCATTTGTTGGTAAGAGAATCAGACAGAATCCACATTGCAGGATGTTAAACAGGAAAGAAAAACTGTTCAACAGCAAACGGACGTTGCATTGATGGAGGCACTTAGCTGCAGCGTTTTCGTCTACTCGAGTTTCTTATAGGTTTTACCTTATTATGGACGATTGAAGTTATGAGTGAATAGACAAGGCTAAGATTGACAAAAGCTGAATCGCTCCCACCCTGACGGAGGTAGACTTATGAAAGAAAAATGTGCATGTATAAAGCTTCATCAATTCACACAGAGGTACCTCTCAGCCAAAATACAAGAATGTTATATGCTCAGAATTTCATTTATTCTATTTTTTTTTTTCACTGCTAGTTTTTTTTATTTCATTTTTTTTCTTTATGACAACTTTCCATTATTTTCGAGAGACCCTGGAAGGCAAAGTCTGGGCATTCAATTAGCTTTCTTTCTCTTTTTTTTTATGGCATCAGCATGGCTATTTTTTAACTCCATTAATTTTTCATGAAGTCTTAATGCTTCAGCAGGAAAACAGCCTGATTATTGCATGAAAAATGTCCAGGCTTTATGATCATTAATAGTGTGGTAAATGTGAAGATTCCTGTAGTGAATTACTTGCTCCACGCAGTATACAAGGGTGTAGTGAACACATCAGTATGTGTCTGTGTCAGTGACTGTGCCCCGTGGCCATTTCATAGTTGCTGCTTGGTTTTGGACAGGCTACTGTGTAGTCCGATTCACACAAATTAAAGGACAGTTTTGAAAGTCCATTTTGATTAATAACACCAAGTTCACGACATCTTTTTAAAATGGTTTATTAGTTTATTTTTATTTTAAAAGCACTGTTCAATAAAAGAGAAATTTCAAACCATTCCTTCAAACTGTCCTTAAGGTTTTGGCAATAGTGCCCATTGTATTACAGCAACAGTTACAATTTAGCATATGAAACAAAAGGTATCCATGTGTAAAGGGCTTGAAACGGGCTTGTAAAATGTTAGACTTTAAATGTTGTTCTATAAAAAATAGCATGCAACAGCAGGCTTCATTCCTTTATGAAACGCTAAAACAGCCCAGAGGGTACGAATTTGCTACCATTCAGTCTTCTCCACCCTATTTCTATAAAAGCTTCATCTGTGTTATTGGCTTCTATGTTCTTTGTTTTTTTTTTGCTTTTTTGTATCGTTTGCAAATTTAGTTTCCAAACAGATAGATCGCCCAGGGCAGGTAATGGCTGGTGATTTAACAGCGAGAGTATTGGTACAATGGCTTATCAACAGATCAAGGAAACTGAGAGAAACAACTCCGAGCAGGAGTTCATATGAAAAAGCAGGTTCCTAGCCTGCTGGCCAAAGCAAAGAGTTGAGTTATAGCCCTCCTATATACCTAGACTTCTGCAGAGCCACACGACCGTTTATCATTGCAACTTTTTACACTGGTCATAAAAATGGTCTGTGGTGTTTATACCTAAGGATGTTTTTACCATTGGAATGAAGAATGTGCAAGTGTAGTTATTTCACCGATAACTCAAGCTTCAAAATATTGGACTAAGAAACTAGTTCACAAACTAACTTTTTACCTTTTTCACTGACGTTTTATTGGGGCTATTCTAAAATGCATCCTAGAATCACTTCGATGGTGCAGCATAGTAAAAAAAAACAACATTTATATATGCCTTTAGGAAATGCATGAATATATTCATATTGATGCAATATTTTGCCCTTGTTCAATCATTCTAGGTGCGTTAATAATATTATAGTATTTTTCAAAATGATAGGCACCCATTGAGAAGTATGTGTATCATACAAAGCAAGGGGAAATTATTTGCCATGTCGTATTTTATTTTCATTTGATGCACTTCTCCCAAGCTGCAGTAACCTGAAGACACTGGACAGAAGCTGCAGGGTACAGTGGAACTGTTACAGTATATTGCTCTAGCATCCCAACATACACACAAGCAAGTTCCATGGAGCACAGCACTAGAGTTTTCAACCACCTCAGGCAAGTCAATAACTAAATCTAATCAGGTTAGTACTGGACATTCCAGCCTGAAAAAAAAAAAAAACCCTAGAGGAAAGCAAAAAGAAAAAAAATGAAATAAGTTAAACTGAGAATGGCAGAAGCACATGATTTACTGTTGATGAGGTAAACTGGTAAGATTATATGTTGGTTATCTAGTGTCTAGTTTGTGAATGCAAGCTAGCAGATATTTCTCCATAGAGATTGCATAGAAGCGTGTACAGAAAATTCCAGCACAGTCATAGAAAACATGTACTGTAATAGATACTGGTGTGCATCAAGATGGTTCTGCTAGCTCTAATGATTTCCGTAGTATATTTTTTGGTTACTGTATATTACATTTTTACAGCAGCAGTGTAGTCTGTGAGCTGAAGCCAATATGCAGTTTAGACGGAATTGTCCCCCTGAAATCCACAATGGTTATATTTGAGGGTTGCTTAAGTGCTTGAAAAGCATACTGAACAGGGCAGTAGGCCTATTAACTCTCCTCTGTTTGATACTGTTTGCTGATTTTTTTTATTCATGTCTATAAGAAACATACAACAACAATGACATTTAGTTTTAACTTATGGCAAAGTATGTGTCTGAATAGTTTGGTAGTGGAAATTAACTTGGGTAAGACACTTTTTTAAACGGATTGGACATAAAAATAGAAACGACTACCATAACACTGTCAATAGTGGGTAATGCCACCATGGGCAGTCACAACTTGACTGCAAAGTGCTTGAATTGTCTTAGAGAAATGTTACCATTCCTCATCTCTAAATCTTTTTAGAGGGAAATTGGAGGTGGAAATCTAAATCAAAGTCTCCAGAATGGCCTACAGTCATAAAGCCCATGTGCTCTTTTGTATCGTGAAACCGTAATTTGTGAAGTATTAAATACAGAAGCACCTGCCAACCGAGCGCCAATAACTAAAGCTGACTTGCAGCAGGGAGATGCAGCTTTTATTAATTACAGACAACATATCCCCCTGTGTAACAAAGTAATTTGAGGGACATAAAAACAAATACAGGAACAAATATATGTGCCCGTTTTCCCTTTCCTCTCGATATGACGGTGCATCCCTGCTTTCTGCTTCAGTCTTCCAGTGTTTTCCCTCCTGCAACCTGCCGCCAGTGTTTGCTCCCGTATTGTTTCATCTTTTGTCTGTGGCAGCTGCTGGCTGCCAGGCGGCTCGATGCCGTTATCAGTCACCTCCTTGTGCAGTTATTTCCTGCTATTCAACCCCTTCATCTTGTCATGCCAGCCTTTCTTGTCTTTCCAGCTTGCCATTTTCCTGTCTTTGCTGATTAACATGCATGCTATTCAAAGAGCACATCAACACACACACACTTGCTTGGATTGTTTTTCTGTCGCATCTATAAATTTCACCCCAGTAGATGTTGATTACAGTAGGTCAAACCCAGAATGTAAGGAATAGAACCACTGGTAAAGGTTGTGAGAAATGCTCTGTATTGGGATCCTAATTCTTTATATATATATATATATATATATATATATATATATATATATATATATATATATATATATATATATATATATATATATTATAATGATCACCTGTCTGATCAAAATTTCTAATTTCAGCAATACGGTTGCTGATCATGGGGTTGTCTGTTCCGGCTATTAGATCAATAGCCTCTATTCCCTAGCCAAACCTAAGCAATGGATGTTATCCAACTACCGGACCCTCGAGGGAAGTCCCTGTCCAGACTCGGAGTGATGAACTGTCCTGTAAACAGAGAGGATGCCTGTGGTTCTCCAGCCGAGATCAGCAACCTGGCATGAGCCAGACTCTCTGGCATGACTCAGCCTGTACTCCAAACTTCAAAGCTTTTACTAGGGAGACTACCAGGAACCTTATTTTTGATACATTGTAGTGCACTTAGACCTGGGACCCAATTTGCTTTAGGAACATTTATATTCATGCAATAAAGAAACATGAAGACATTTTGATTTGATCAAGTTGTTGAATCAAAACAGATATGTGCATATACGCGCTGTTTATTTGCTGTTACATGCATTTGCAAAATTAACAATACATAAACCAGCCACAATGTAATTTAATTGGCCCTTGGTATTTATTACAAAGGAGATGACGGTTTGATTTGAGTCAACCATGTGAATCACTAATTGATTCTGCCTACAACATCTGTAGCCTGAGCTAAGGTCCCAGATAGCTCTTTTGCTCATTAGACTATTTCATGAGGCTATTGTCAAATTCAGAAGGTAGCAGGAGTGTTCTGCAACTTGCAGGCCTCCATCAGGCATCTCGACATGCTACCGAAATGAGCGCTGACAATAATCATACCCTGCTGTTAAAGTATTCAGCAAAGTGCTTAGCATGCAGACCGTGACCCTAGATAGATTGAGTGAAAACAACACCATTAAATACTGTGTTTCAATCATCTGCACAATGCTCTAGTTGCTCTTTTTTCATGTTGTGCTTACTACTTAAAAGCATAAAGCTTTTCATTTTAGCTGCAGAATATTCTTTTCAGCTGCCACACGGGGTTATTGGTGTTTGTTAAATGACGTGCTGATTGCTAAATCGATTATTAAGAATTAGAGATTAATCAACACCGAGTTGTCCGCAGAATAATCAATCATTTAGTTTGGGACACGGTGCATAACGCGATTGTGTATTGCTAAACAGGCTTCCCAAGGGAGGGACCAGCCCCAGAATTAATGGTGCTTGGAATTCCTACAAGACTTCATCTTATAGACTTGTTTCAGATACCTGGGTATTGATGTGAGTGTGTGTGTGTGTGAACCTGTTTGTGCGTGCTCCACTATGAAGGACATTTAAAATGTAAACTTATAACTACCTGCTTGACAATCATACCTTGCCTTGGCTGATCAGAGCAGAAGATAATTGGAAATAATGTTTTTAATCCTGAGTGACTGCTGCAGTGCTGCATTTTGTGCAGATATAGAAAAGATGGATTTAATGTAGTTTATTACCGGGAGGTGAATTGATGTGATGATTTGCTTTTTTTTCCTTTTTTTCTATGTGCTTCAACCGTGAAGACTGCAAAGGGGGGGATTGGGCAGGATTATGAGTGCTAGGCAACGTTCTTAAAATACCAATACTATGGCTTGATTATAATTGTGTTCCTTGGACACCATTTGGTGAAATATTGTAATTGCATTATTTGACCTGAGCTGAGTAACTCATGCCCCACATGGTGAGAATGTGTCTCAAAGACTACAATACTGTTTCAACCTCCAATTCTGAAAGGACCGCACTATAGTATATGGGAAGCATGTATTCATTCTGATTCCATGAGAACGGTACAACTGCATAACTCATATGAGACACAGCGACTGGAATGGTGGGTTATTTTTTTTTGCATTACCAAGTATCTGAGACAAGACAAGCACAGCAAAAAGCACCGCCTTCAAGGCAGGATTTACTACATTAACTTTCTATTTAACCTCCTGTTGTGACCAGCATTTGGGCCGGGGGTTGCTTCCCATGACTGATTTCCAGTAATCTCTCTTCTTGTCTGTTTCCTGGTATTATGGCTGGTCAGCCAAGATCGACGCAAATGAACCTTGTTTTCTCTCTGCCCCACAGAGGGCAAACAGTATCCCTATTAATCATTTAGAAAAAGAGTACTCCCTGCATCTCTTCCTTGGCTCCCATCCCAAGCTCTGGAGTTAGGATATAAACTTTTGACCTGTTGATGCAGGGAGGAGTACATCGCGCACTGGGCCACCATACTGGTGATTAAAAGAAAATGTGTGGTTTTTTTTTTACTGCAGACCTTTATTTTTCCCTGCTCAAATGTTCAAGATTTTCTGAGGTACTCATTTTGAGAAAGGCTGGGTGATAACAGGCGAAGCAGGTTAATGCATCAGCTCTTCATCTCTGTGGTTTGAATCTGGAATGGTTCACAAGTCCTTTGGAGCCCAAACTGACTAAAAAAGCGATCTATACAGGACCGAGCTTTACGGAAAAGATAGGGGATTGCCAGAGCTATCCCAGTTGTTTCACCAGCATGTGTTTCTAGACAGCTCTAAAGACTTAAATGTCACAAAAAAAAACAATATGCTCGATTAATTATGAAATTATTATTCATGTAGCTACTAGTTCCTATGGCAATACAACGAGGGTCCAAGTTTACATTAATTGTTTTTTGTTTAACTTAGCCACTTTTAGATTATATATTTACAGGGCTGACCATCTTTTTTTTTTAATGTACTTGGCTCTGTTGTAGATGTGACATCTGTATATGTCTGTTCCCATTATTCCAACTTGGCTGTTTTTGTAGTTGTGAAATTGTTTTTGACCGATATAATTTACTTGAGCCTCAGTGCGGCTGCGCTTTAAGAATAT
This sequence comes from Acipenser oxyrinchus oxyrinchus, assembly GCA_030684275.1. Taxonomy (NCBI): domain Eukaryota; kingdom Metazoa; phylum Chordata; class Actinopteri; order Acipenseriformes; family Acipenseridae; genus Acipenser; species Acipenser oxyrinchus. The sequence continues at coordinate 1,673,355 of CM060289.1, forward strand.
TTTAAAAGCTTGACATCCTAATACTAGGCCCTTGAGTTTTGCCCTACTACTTGGTACTGAAATGAAAGTATTTGAAAGCGTAGGTCTGCTGTCATGGCACTGTGTTTGAGATATAAAAAGAAAACTTCTAACACATTGAAATTACTGTCTTTATTTATAGATGTGAGATGTGGTGTGGTGGTACCTGTGTGCTAATTATTGGTCTTCAGACTGCAGTATTTGAGGCCTTAATAGAATTTTTTTATTTTCTGTTTTCCAGATGATGAAGTTTTCCTGGGATAACTATAAGACCTATGCCTGGGGAAAAAATGAACTGCAGCCACTGACAAGAAATGGACACATTGGGAACATGTTTGGTGAGTACAATAAAGTGGCCCCTGAATCCATTTCAGCTCTTAATTCAAAACCAACCCGTCACCAGAGGGTTTAGCAAAATACCAGTGTAGTAGCTAACAACAAAAAAACATACAGTAGCACTTACTAGAGTAGCACGTCTGTTACACAAGACCTGCCTAAGACCTCCCCAAGATGGCTGCTCGAAGCCGCTGTCCAAATTCTCCCAAGACCTTCTCAAGATGGCTATTATTGTTAATAATATTTTGACAGCACAAGCAAACATAAACAAACCCTGAATTCCCCCTTTTGGTTTTGTTAAAACGTGACTTGGACTGCAAACATACCATAGTTTATTATTTAAAATAAAGTTTTTTTTAATAGAAAAGAAATATTATAAACTTTTAGAGTTTAGAGTTTACGGTTAGAGAGGTTTTACCACTGTGCCAAGGAAGTGAACTCCACTGCCTGAGCCTGTTGAGAGCACATTTCGTCACCCTACACGGTTATAGTTCATAGTCATACACAATTGAATATTAGTCTGTTTAGTGCAGGGCAGTTCAGAGGAGTGCTCGGAGGAGATTAATAACTGGGTTAAACACATGCAAGGAAGCAGAAGCATGAAATGTGAATTGCAAAGCAAGGGGCCTGGCTTTGACTGCAGCACAGACCTTCCAGCTGCTGGATTATGAAAGGCTACATCCAGCTGCTGGATTATGAAAGACTACATCTAGCTGCTGGATTATGAAAGGCTACATCCAGCTGCTGGATTATGAAAGGCTACATCCAGCTGCTGGATTATGAAAGGCTACATCCAGCTGCTGCATTATGAAAGGCTACATCCAGCTGCTGGATTATGAAAGGCTACATCCAGCTGCTGGATTATGAAAGGCTACTTCCAGCTGCTGCATTATGAAAGGCTACACCCAGCTGCTGGCCCTGGAACAAGCTTTGCAGCTCAGCTGTAATGACCGCTTTGAACTAAATTGCCTGGTAGTACAGATGCAGCCGAATTGCTTTGTGGTTTATGTTCTCTGCATTTCCAGCACAGTAGCTATTTTGCCCCTTCATTCAATAAATGTATTCCTAGAAAAAAAAAAGAGTGAAGAAATCTGAAATGAATCTACCTGGCAAAATTACTTTGAAACTTAACTGTGACATTCATTTATGTCAGCCTTAGCATAAATGTCAGAGTGCAGCAGGCAGTAAGGTTCCCCTTTGGACAAAATTATGTTTCAGGACAGCATTTCTTAATTTCTTTAACGAGAAATACATCCTTCAAGGCAAGCACACACCTGTACAGTATACGTCTCACTTTATATAAACATACTATGCGATGTGTCAGCGTCAATTACTGTATCTTTGCTAAAAAAATTAAATTAAATTTAAAAAAAACCTCTACGGCTGACTGAAATACCATACTGTTTGATCTTGTTTGCAAACTTGAAATAAAAAATAGAAGCAGTCACTGTTGGTAAGTGAAGAAAATGGTTTTCTACTGAACCACGGGGGTGGTTTCTTACTGTATTGTTCATACCACAGTATGACAGGATTTCTGGAGTTATCCAATAAAAGCAAACGATAGTCCCATGTGGAGTTATTGACCTACAATTTTCTTGGATAGTACAGGTATTAAAGCTGCAGTGCCTGGAAATCATATTCAATTTTATACTAAAATAGGATCTCTTGCTATCTGATTACTACATTGTGCTTTATCGGGGGTCAAAGTGTCTACCATGAGCACTTTTGTTGGGTTGGCACTTGGCTATTTTATGTGCTGCCTGGCTATACCGGGAATCATATAATTCTGTATTCGTTTTGTCCAGCTAAAGCCTTCAGCAGTATAGTTACCCAATGTAAATACAGTTTGCACTTGGCTCAGGAAATCTAAAAATAGATTTAAACTAAAAATATTATTACAGTTTAGATGGAAAGCCTGAACATATGTTAAAAGACACTAGGGCTAATTTGTGTGAATTAAATAATAATAGGTTTAGCGGTTTATTAGCCAAATGTCAGGGTCGTTTTAGAAATGGAAAATAAAAATATGGTATGTTTAATGCTCACCTGGTAAAGGCATAACCGTGTGGTATGCCAGGTGAGTCATGCAGTCAGGAGAATGCTGGGGCTCTCATAGTAGTGCAGCGCTGCCGTTCTTTGCTTGTGATTACTCTACACAGGGAGCAATGCATTGGCTGGCTGTCCCACAGGTTAGGGAGGCAGAATCATCATGGGCTGTTTCTTCTCACTGCGCATGATACCTGCAGTAATGGCCATCAATTGTAGAGCTCCAGGACAACCATTGACCTTCAGTTCTCCTGAGCTGTTGTGGGGGTCGCTGCAGTGAGTGAACATAATGGCACACTCTAAATTGGGAATAAAAACAGGAGTAAAATAATTTGTCAAACTGATACGTATTTATTACCATTCGGGAAGTTTCATGGTCTTATCCTCTTGAAGTAAAACGATGACCTATAGTATCTTCTAAAATGTAAATGGATGTAAGTGCCAGCAGATGTAGATGCTGACCAGTGGGGTGTTTACATGGACCCACAGGGTGATACAAACCCAGCAGCTTTAGCTTCAGCAGTGTGTACAGACAGGGTTGAAGCAAAGTGCATTTGGCAGGCTTTTTAAAAGCTGATTCTAGAGCCAGAGGGGAGTATCAACAGGACATTTTCAATCAGATCATTTAGAATTTCTAGTTTTAACAATTAGTGGTCGTGTCAAGGGCACAGGAAATCCAGAAAATTAATAGTTGCTGTTTTTTTTTTTTTTTTCAGCAGCTAGCAGGTATTTATTTGCATTTAACCCTTTAGGTCCTGGAACTGTAAATACAATTTATTCTTGACTCCATGGTGTCTTTTTGGGGGAAATACGTTTTTAGCTCACAGCTCAAAAAACATATGAAACAAGCCTTTAAGCGACATTCCCCCTGAGGGTTTGTGGACACGGCAACTTTGATGGAAAATGACCACAGTTCTTCAAAACTTTGAATCCATGTAAAGCCTGAGTACCACTTCATTACATATGGGTATGAGGTCTCAAGCTCACTCCAGCGCTGTAAGGTTCAAGGCGCGCACACGTTTAGAATAACAGAACACCAGCTGTGACAGATTCCATACACCAGAGAGTGGGATCGCTGGCAATGCTTTGGATTATTTAAAAAAAGGAATAAGCTCTTTAAAATGTGTCCTTCTGACCCTGGACGTAATGGCAGTAAATGCATTCAAGAAAGCCTTTTTTTTTCTTGAGATTGGCTAAATGACACAGTGGAATTGTCTGAAAGCAACATTTCCCTGCTGTTTCAGCCATTGAATAACAAACAGTTAGCACACATGTTTGTTCCGTATATGCTAATGATGCACAGTGTGTTGCGACTCATTATAGAATGAGATTATATGGAGATACTTTAAAGTGCAAAGGTGAGTTATCAAGGAAGAGTGAAAAATGCAAACGGTATAAAACTAGAACAAGTGAATCGCTCCTCTCTACAACTAAGTTGTTTCTTGCTAGTTTTATACCATTTCATTTTTGTTTTCTTCCTCTAAGAAAATGTGTCTTTCCCTTCGTTTCAAAATAGGTCCCATTGTGGTTCAGGCCATCTGTAGAAGTAGGGTTTATCGATTAACATGATTTTATTGATTATTTGTTTAGCCTTGATTATCTTTCTTACTGAAAAATTCTTAGCGATAATCGTATTATTGTTAGTAATCGTGCTTCAGACAATAGAAAGTGCCACTGCCACACAAACACACAAATCCTCCAAGTTTCAGGTAAATCCTGAAACAAACTGAATTGATTAAAGCTACTTTGCCACCTTTTCCTTCCTTAATGTCGTTTCTGTAATAAAGCGGAGGTTCAAGACGTTGTCAGCCAGTGTGAAATTAATTGTCTTCCTGAAATGGTGTCCATAGATAAAATACCATATATATAAAAAAAAAGCCTTTTACAGGAGGTGGGTTTCTAATGGATATTCTCTGTCTCTTCCACTTCCCACTAATAGTCTTTCACCAGCAAATGATCCTGTGTGTCAGGGTGCCTTCCTCTCACAAGCACATGTGCCTATCAGTGTGATTACATGGTACAGCGATACCAGGAATGCTGACTCAGTTTTACAGGAGGCTGTGGAGTAGAGGTGTTGTATAGACCTCAAGGGCCAACAGAAGCGTGTTTCCCAGCAGAACTAATGGGACAACTTGAAAACGACTCGCTACATCTCTACAGATAACTTAATACATTAAGTTAAAATGTATTAACTGTATATTAATACTGATTTTGTGTCTGGATTAGACCCGTTTGCACATCCATATGGTATAAAATATACAGTGCATAGGGCTATCAGCTTAGTAACACTGATAGCAAATGTTAGATTTCTCATCCTAATTGAATAAAATGTAATTTAATTCATGACATAGATAATACATCATATATTACAGGAAAGGCTGTATAGATTTAAATGGTAAACAGACATAATAATAATAATAATAATAATAATAATAATAATAATAATAATAATAAAAAAACAAATGGCATCATGTTTGAAAAATTTCCATTATTTGTAGTATGTGGTATTGAATATCGTTTCATACTCTGTAATTGAATGCCGTGCAAGTTTAAATAAATACAAATGTAAAATATACAAACTAAATGTGTATGACAGTTTAAATGAAATGTCCGTTTCAGCTGCGTGGGCTAGATTGTTAAAACTATTAACTGCAAATCCACATTAGTGCACTTTTCTAACAAGAAAACTTAAGACTGCTCACAAGCCACCAAATTCAATATTGTGTTTGCGTCCTGCAAAAATTAGCAGTGTTCACGATTTGGAGTAAATAACATTGAGAATCTAACCCTTTTATCTATTTAATGCCGATTTACAGCCTTTCATTCTGTTTTGTATTTATTTATTCAAATTTCTGAATTGTTATTATTGCATTAATCAGACGCTGATACCAAGATCAATGAGCTTTTCAGAGGATGCATTGATGATCACCACCAATTATGAACAGATCCTGTGCTCTCCAACAGTGTGGACTAGAGCCTGTCTCTCTCCTTATAAAGGCTCTGTTATCTGCACTAATAGGATTGTCCACAGCGAGCTGCTTAAATACCTAGTCACTGGGTCTGCCCCTTGTCTTATCACAGTCTTGTCCTTTCACACGCTTTTTTTTTGTGTGTGTCCCAGGAGAGTCAATTAAAGCAGAGGCGTTGCGTTTCTCGCCAAAAGTTGTCACCACAGTAAATGCAAATGGCACCACTGCCTGATGGCAGCATGACCCCCGCTGTGTTTGCAGGAGATTATCAAATTAAATACAAGCATTTATAAAGCAATCATCTCTTCCAACAGCGAACTATACTGTAGTGCTGCTGTATTATTTGCTGATTTTTACCTGCAGGTTGTGGAACTAAAGGAGGTAATTAAGTTTGTGTTATTAATTATAAATCAGACTTTGATAGAGGGCTGATACGAGGCGCGTTGCTGGCAGGTGCTTCTCTATTCACATTACTGATGGTCTCAAAAGCAATAGGCCATTCTGAGGAACAGGCTTCACTGCAGATTTCTACCCTCCAAGCCCCTGAAGGAATTGGAGATGGCAGTCATGCATCCCCCTCCAAAGCAATTTGAACACCAGTTCAGATCAGTCTAGCCGTGGCTGTCCACGGTGGCCCTATGCCCTGTCTTAAAGCAGCTTCTAGCCCAGTCAAATCCTTGCGGATTGAAAAACCATGAAACAAGTCATTGCAACTTGCATGCGATTAAAGATAATAAAAGCGGGTTGAAAATGTGTGGTAGGAAGGAAGATTAGAGGGATTTTCTGTAGCTAAAAATATATTTTGAAATTAAATTGAATTACAAAGCTTGAGTGTTTGCTAAGTTTGCTGAAAGGGTATCATCCCCAATAAGATATTAAACAGTAGGATAAACATGTAGCAGTTTTTTTTTTTAACGTCACACATACTCCAGTTTGAAAGCTATACTCCTGTCCATTAAAACTGTAGTAACATTTTTTCCATTATTAATCGAATTAGCTTTTATTGTGCCTGGGCAGTAGTGACGACATGTGTGGTGTCTTTGAAGGAGTAATGCAATTTTACATAGGGTTTGAACCCAGGCCCCCAGATGTGATAAAAGGCATAACATAGTTCACAGCAAACTCTTGTGGGTTACAGTAATTAAAGTGTTTACGTAAACTGGAACATTATGTCTATTTGATTTAACCCTCCAGAGTAAGCCACAACTGGTATGGAGTACCAGGAAATGCAGTACAACTGTATTGCATCAATCCAGAGGGGGTAGCTGTTGACCAGATTAACCCCTAAGGGCCATATTTTCAAAGTGTTTACTCCAGTCTTTAATTAACTCCAAATGAGAAACCTACAACTCGTGGGTGCTTGGCAGACTGTGCCGTATATTATCTGTTTGGTCCTAGCTTTGCCATATTAACAGGTGTTTTTCTCCATCCAAAAAATAGGAATTAATTGAACTTTATGACAACGGTGCGCCAGTCTAGATCTGACACACACGGTTGCTGGGGGGGGGGGTGTTGATTTCCTTTGTGACTGGGCTGGTAGCTTCCCTGTGGGCAGGATATTTTTAACTGATCCATTAACGCTGGTGCTTCTGATCAGAAGCAGGAGGTGCCCGTGGCTGTTTCACGCCAGCCCTTTATAAAAAAAAATTGTTGCAATGCAATGTCACAGTTGGGTGTCTGTACAACATAAGGTGGTATTGCTAGAATGTGGTTCAAGGACAGGTCGGTAAAGCATCATTTGTCTTTTTCCACCTTAAATAACCTCCATGTCGATTTTAGTGCTGTAGGTTATATGAAGCAGATTTACAATACAGAGCGAAAGCATTCTTACCAGTAGATCACGGCTTTAAGGCACATTTATTTTAAAGATGTAAGGCTGTAGGAAAGTGTTTGATGTCATGCTTGAGAAAAGTATCTGATGTCATGTACAGTAAGTAGAATGTTGTAGCATACACTTAGCTCTGCTACATGTCCTGATCATACAGAATGCATGATCATTCAAATGTGCATACACTGCAATATGTGTGTGTGTGTGTGTGTGTGTGTGTGTGTGGCTGGGTACATGCATGCATGTTTTTCTTTAAACAGCTCCAAAAAGTGCATAGGTGAGTTCACAATGATCCCAATGCCTTTGACAATGTCAGCTGGGGGATGAAAAGCCATCAGTTGCATACTGTAGGTTATCAATGAGACTGAGTCTGAGAAATGCAGGCATAGATATGGGGGCTATTTTAATGATCTTAATACCACTGCTCACTAACGCTATAATAATCCTGCTGGGGTTTCCCCCCCAGATGTGATTTATTGACCCATTTGTTAAAATTACTGAATACAATAAAGACAGTGGAATGGTTAATAAAACATCAGCTTTATATTTGTTAGGTCTTAAGACCAGTATCTGTTTAAATGATTACAATAAACCCTGGCGACATTAAAAAATACAATGAAATAAAATGGAATGCTTGCAACTATCTCACATTCACATATTACAGCATAAGTAGACACCTTTATTAAAACCTACATGTTCAACAAAGTAGTTGATGGAGTAGCATTCTCCGAATGGGATTTCTCCTGTACAAGGGACTGCAGAATCCATGATCGAAAGACAAATCCTCTTGTCTGGATGTCTATATTCCAGCACAGCAGGATCATGATCTTACTGTATTTTAGATAATAAATAATTATTTTCAACCTTTGTTTATCTCTCCAGCCCATCGCTGTTAGATAATAACCTGTCAAAAGTTGAATATATAAGTGCTCATAAATGATGAAGTGGATTTTAACAAACAAACACAGAGACCTGTTCAGTAGGGTCATTGGGAACATTTGTAAAGAGCCATTTGAGTGACTAGATAGATTTTTTGAAAAGTACATTAGAGAGATTTCTTTGCCATGGGACTTATCATTTTCCTTCAAAAATATATATATATTTTTTTCATATCTACAGGCACTTCTGGTTGCTAACCTTTAGCTCAATAATATTTCTTCACTTCGAGACAAGGACAGGCTTTATGCTGACGTTGCTGATGGCTGAATAAACTGTAAAGGACAAGGATGGAACTTGAATCAAAACTACCATAAGCAAGCAAGCTAAATAAAAAAAAAGGCAAATGCTATTGCAATATCTCAGTTTAACTTCGTTTTTTTTCATAAATCCATATATATGTGTGCGTGTGTGTGTGTATGTCACTGTAAAAGCAATATCTGAAACAGAATTCTAGTAAAATATCATATGGGCTGAATTTAATATCTTGCATATAATCGCTGTATTATTAAGTGTACAATGGGTTTCAGATATTTTTGGAAATACAAAGTCTTAGGTGAAAGTGATTTTTTTTTTAATCACAGGATATCATTATTAATAAAGTAACATGCCTTTAATCCATACTTTTTGTATTCCCCATATGTCTAAGTGGCAATATGTACTTATTTTTTCTACATTCAAAGCCCTGTATATTTTCTCTGTAATAGCACAGGTGGAATGTCATTATATTTATATCCTGAGGACTGCTGAATCTGTTGTTTACTAAGCGAAGGCATGTTGATCAAACAACCAAGTCCAGGATATTTTTCACTTGCTTGCACTTCTGCAATATAAGAGCAATGTTCTGCGCTCAAATATACTTGTGTTAAAACTGTCTTGTAGTGCACGGAATGCCTTGCAGTGCTGCTTAATGTGTCTCGTTCTAAATCACCTGCTTTCTGTGGACCTTTTACTGTTCCCCACAGTCACCAATTTGCTTAATGTGTCTGGGAATGAACCTTACAAGGAAAAACACACAGAATTTAACATGACTGGAATATAAAAATGTAAGATTCCCCATCAATATTCATATTTTTACATTTTCGGTATAGGATTTGGTAGGGGTAATTGCCATCAAACCACGCTTACAGAGGTTCTATTGACCTGTGGAACCTTTGCAGTTGCCTTGGGCCCACATTCCAGCAATTATAAGCAATCTCCCTATGATATGTAACCCAATGCAAAATAACACGGCTGTTCCACCTTTGTGACTTTCGTTTTCTCTACAATGGAGCCCTCGCAGCCAACAATTATTTTATTTAATGCAAGGATTTAATGTGATACAAACAGACCTTCATTCATGAGACCTCAGTAATCACCCAAGGCCAATTTAATTAAATATTTTATTTTCCTTCAGATCAACCTAATAACAAGGCTACTCTGGTATGCAGTCCCAGTGTCGCCTGGGTGCCCTTTGTCTTTTGACTCTTCAGTTTCATAAACATGACACCCAAAGGGCGTGTAGGAAATGAAAACACATTTCGAAATAGAAATTATTGCCTGTGCTTTAAGCGTTCATTAGATTAGCAAAGCCAGACTACTACTAATGCAGTGGAAAATTTGCCAGCTTTATCTCATGTTGCGTATATGCACAATCGACTTAATCTGTTGTTATTGGAGGCATTAACTTCCTCAACGAAATAGAATTTTGTCAGGATGTATTCAGAGAAAGATATAAAATGGAAAAAGAGAGGAGTGGTGCAGGATGTTCCTCTAGATTTTCAACTGAGTTCAAATCAGTTTGGTGATCCACATCGCAAAACCTCCACACAATTTGTCATAGTTGCTATGGCTACTTTTAAAGACAGTTTTTAAAAGAGGCCAAATGCTGTATTGGATAGTCATATTGGTTTATGGGAGATCGGGGTAAGAGGACACTGTCCCTGCTTGTGCGATCTGCTGTCTGGATCGATTTTCACCAATCCTGCCTCTTCCACAAGCACCGCTTCTGTTTTTGTACAGTCATATTCCAAAGACAATGCACACAAATTGAAAATAAAAGTGTGTGTTATATATGGGTTGTGCAACAGGTACAAGGTGTTCTTGGGATTATGGGATTCTGTTTTTGAATACTGAAAATGACATTTAACACATAAGAAAATTTAACTACTGAAGTTATTTTTTAAAATTGTACATGAAAGGTATGTTAAAATAATTACATAGAAAAATACACAAGTCTTTTATATATATATATATATATAAAACAGTTCTGATGACAGTATTTTTGTATTTACTGCACTCCTCAAAAAAAAAACACTGAAAGCTAAATATTTAACAGTATATGAGCTGCATTAATCGATCTCTTCTGGAAAAGCAGTAGAGTAGTTGCTTTGTCACCCCTTTGTCCTCTACCTGTTCCAGAAGACCTATTCTCCTGCTCTATCAGCTTATGGAAGAATAAAGGAATAGAAGAGGTCTACAAATCACAGTGATGTCATTTGCCATGGTGCTGGCTACAATCTGTCCTTTTGCCTAGCTCAGACCTGTAAAACCCTGTGTTGCGAGCCTCTAGAAGCGGTACAGTATAGTATGGTGTGTTTGATAGGGTAGTATAGAAGAGGTGTGCATTGTTCAGTCATGCTCATTATAGACGGGGTGCACACTATATACATGTTGCATGATATATGAAGAAATTACGCTAGTGCTTTTAAACCTCTGTAACACCTAACTACGCTATTGCAATAGAGCATCATTATCAGTATATGTTTATATTTCTACTGCATCAGGCATAAAAAAACCCAACAATAAAATTATTTCAAGAACAGTATGAAACCAACACCCAGGGGCATTCCAATAGATTTTGCTGCAAGAATCTGGAAAAAAGCATGCAAGGCTTAATCTTGTCTTGCACCAGCTATATTGCAATATCTTATCAGGATTCTTAATGCAACAGTGTCCTACATTTCAAGCAGTATTGCATATGATTGCCGCTACATGAAAAACTATGTACTTTTTTTAAAAGTTGGTCGAGCTTCTTTTTGTTGATAAAATTGAGAATAAATACATGTTTATGACTGTAAGTCGCCCTGGATAAGGGCATCTGCTAAGAAATAAATAATAATAATAATAAATAATCTTCATGTCGTTTTAGAGCAATCAGGCACTGCAAATCCCTTACCGAGTTTTATATTATTATACACTGTGCCAATAGTGAGTCACGCAGTGTGCTGTCTTACGACGAATGCAAGTGAGGTGATCTGTTGCCAACCCAACATACAATATCTAACCTAAAAAGTTATATATTACAAGTAAATTTCTTGTAATAGGACCTGTACCTAATATCAGGCAGAGTCTCAGTTTACATTGATCACAGCCTTGACACACAAGGTTTCTCGAGGGATGTTAAACCATTCAATATTAAGTCATTCATATTGCCATAAGTGTTGCAAAGAGGTAGGCAGAGGATCATGATGACGATCATTCAAGTTCATCCCGAACATGCTTTGATTAAGGTCAGGGGATTGTGGTGGCCATGAAAGAGTATAAAGTCTCTGTCATGTTCTTCAATCCATTCTGGCACGGAGGATGGTGCACTTTCATTGTACAGATTGCAAATGTAGTAGATAAATCAGTTCCATGGCATTTTGCTGTCAATATGAGATGTATGTTTTGTGTTGTTTTTAACAATTGGCATGAGAGTTTGATCTTATTTCTTGTGTTTTATGTTGTTTGCTGTGGTGATGTGAGCCTCTTGCCAGGTCGTCATTGTAAATGAGAATTTGTTCTCAATTGACTCATCTGGATAAATTAAAGGTTTTGATTGATTGTCTCACTGCATATGGTAACTTTTTATAAATGACTACAACTAAGGCTGCCACCTTAAAACGTGTAAGCAGTTTTTATAAATATAAACAAGTGTAAGCAGTTTTTGATAAATATAAAATAGTGCTTTGTGTACATGTATTTGAATTCTTAGTTTACTTGCGTGACTTGCATAGTTCACACACCCTAGTCTCTGTAAGTCGCCTTGGATAAAGGCGTCTGCTAAATAAACAAATAATAATAATACATTTGAAGATTGTTATTGTAGACATTTTACTTTATCCTCTGTAAATATGTTGACAAAAATGGAATATCTTCTATTTAAGTGACAACTGTTTTGATAGGGGCATACTTGAAATGCTATTCAGCAAAGGCTACCAATTTTGTAACACAGCAATGTTCTTTCTCCTTCACATACACTGCTCCTGTCCATTGTAACAATCAAAAGAGGAGAAAGAAAAGCTTGCCAAATTCAGGGACAGATGCACCTGTAACAATGTTACAGTGTGCAATAAAAGGGATGGCAGACAATTGTATCATATTCCTTATTGAAGAAGAAACATTATAGAACCGAGTTAAGATATAACCCAGTGCTATTGGATTCTTGTATTGATAATTTAGTCTGGAAGATTTTACTATGACATTTCGAAATTAGTATGAGGGTTCAATTTAAGAAAGATGAACAAATAATTCATTTTTTTTAAAAAGCCATTATATTATCTTACTATACACATTAAACATGAAAAAAAAACATAATTATCTATGTCATATAACTGTTCTATCAAGCCAAGGTGATTAGCACAGCTAAAGAAAACCGCAGTCTTAGAGTAATTATTACTATTGCAATTGTGACTTCTTTGATTAAAATCACCTGATGCATTGAACATTTTATCAGTTATATCAATAATGACAGCCGTTCAATATCTGCGGCATTAACTAAACAAGACATCCGAAGTGATTTCAAAAGGGAAGCTGAATTAATTCCACAAATTGAAATGCGATCGAACTAACAGGTCTTGGAACTAATGAAAAAAAAAAAAGAAATATCTTTAAATACTCTACCCTATAGTACTGGAAACTAGAACAGTTCCTTATACAAGTAGTACTGGAAACTAGAACAGTTCCTTTTACAAGTAGTACTGGAAACTAGAACAGTTCCTTTTACAAGTTGGCCACAGTCTTTTTGCATGGCTTTGTCTTACTATGCATTTACCATAGTTTACCTTGGTTTGCCATGTTGCCACTTTTATAGTTTATTAACTGGCTATTACATGACAGTGGCACTGACTTCCCCAGACAAACTTTACAGCTGGCTGAGTCTTACTCAGAAAAAAAACAAACATCTCTCTCGCTAGTGTAAAAAGCCCTTATTTCCTTGTACGTTTAACCAGCCCTAAAGTTATCGCTTAATTAACTACTAGGTTACTAGTATGTTAACAAATGTGGTTCATATTTAATTCACAGTTTGTTAATATATATCAACATATTAACTATTATAAACAGTACTGTAAGGACATCAGGGCCTTCATTAAAATATAGTCAAAAGTGAACAAGCTGACAGTGTCTTTCATAAGGGAAGCCATTTGTTACAGACCAGAAACGTTTACTGAGATAGTAGGTCACCTTCTGGAGAGGCGATGGTCTGTTATGCTAAAATACACGCCAGGGAAAGACAAAGAAACCTGTGAAATTGTTGAGCCCTGTAACTGATCATCCATCCAAGGCCATACCTGCACTCGAGGGGACTGTAAATGAGGCATGCTGTTGAATTTCCAAAAAGCAGGTGAAGATGAGCTGCGTCCCAAAAGGAAGACCATTATGCATACGACTGTGCCCTGACGTGGCCCTGAGCAATCAAAACCCTGCCGTGGGAATGGTGACAGGAGTAATCTCATCAAGCGCACCAGCCAAGTTGAAAACCGAAAATATACTTTAAAAAAAAAAAAAAAAAGAAAAGTTAGCCATACAGTCACATTCCGTTCAGAGCGATCAGGGCCTACCATACCATGATGTTTCAATACCGCTAACCTCTTTTGACATGGATAAAACGGGAAAATTGGTTTTCTCTGTAAATAATGTGAAAAGCAGTAACTCAAAGGGTGTTTTTTAAGGAATCCTGATGCGCTCAAGCCAGGGATCTGAAACCACATCTTGTGATAGAAGTGACAAGACAGATTGCCCAGCTGTTCTCTGCTAAGCAATTCCTTAGCTTTGCAGCCAACAAGACAAGACAACTCTGGCTAGATTGGAATCGGGAAGCAATGATTGTGTGGAGAGTGATTTTTTTTTTTCCATTGTCACTCTTCCACAGGCTTTATTGTGACAGTGCTTTAAACTTGTCAGGGATTGAGTGATTTATAAATATTCTGTTTTCCCTCATCACAATAAGCTTTCTGCTGTGAAATCTATGACTTATTGACCTTTTAGTGAGGGTATAACATTTTGAAACTCAACAGTGGAGCTGTATGCAGTACAATGCGCAACTCGCAAGTTACCGATTAAACAGATACAGTCTGTTCCATTGAAACGACACCAAGTGGCGTCCATTCAGGGTATTTCTTTTTTTAAGCTCTAAAGAAAAATGCACCGGAGCTCTTCAGGGGATTTTTCACAAAATGTAGTTTATGCTTTTCTTTTTTAAAAAAAAAGAAGTGTTACCACGGTAACTGATCGATAGCCAACGATGCACTGCAGTCGCAGTTACCATGCCTACCAGTGTCCCGGGGAACTTTTCTATGGGATCCATTGCATGGCGGAATCATCGAAAATGAATGGCACACAAATAAAATGAGGTTCACAATATATTTCTGAATATAGCAAATATTGCGTTTCATTGCCTCCTTACCTTTTTAATCCCAGTTATGTCTGTGTAAGTGCATCACATTCCAGGCTAATAATCCTATCATTGTATATTGCACGTGAATGCAATAAAATAGATTAAGAGCAACATACTTTGCTCATTGTACTGTAGATTCGAAAGCACATAATGGCATTGCAAAAGCTCACAGTTGCTGATATGCTAGTGTTGCATTTTGTTGAGAGTTGCCTATTGACTTTGCTGCTTTTCTCTCACCATGCAGGGGGACTCAGAGGAGCCTCCATCGTGGATTCACTTGATACCCTGTACATCATGGGGTTGCTGGAGGAGTTTGAAGATGCTAAAAGCTGGGTGGAGAAAGAGCTCGATATGAATTCGGTAGGTTCTCATAAATGGGATTTCAAAACAAGGGGCTTTATTTTCCACTGTGCTCTTGATTTGTTTTATTTGGTAAGGTCAAAATATGATACTATATTCAAATGTATAATTACACCTTTTATTGCACGTGCATTGGACTTTTAAAGGAAAGTAGAAAGTATAATCCAATGAATGATTCTATTTACTCTACCAGTGAACTGAGGATCGGCTGTTGAATTGAAGGATGAGATCTGAGGTCAGTAAGCTGTTGGAGTAAAATAATACTCTTCAATTACTGTGAATACTATTCAATTACTTCTAAGTTAGCTTTCTGGGTTGGGAGAATTTCATTTTCTTTTGGAATTTTTAAAATGACTTATGGTACTGTTGGTTTCTTGTCTTGTGAGGGTGTACTTAATTGAGTCCTGCTATCCTCACTCAATGAAAGATATTGCCAGTTATGTGAATACAGCATAAAAACACCTAGGAGAATATTTAGTTTGCTTCTCCTGCATAGTGGTTTGGTGAAAAGGCTGTGCACAATTTGTCAGATTGTTGGAGTGTAGTTCCCAGTAAGTCAAGGAAACTGCTTTTCATGTATTTCAAGAAGACATACGTTGTACAAGTACTACTGAAAAACGTCTGACGTTTGAAAAAAACGATCTAATTTTCAGAACAAGAACATTTCTCCACGAAAGGAATGATTCTTTTTGTTCAGATAAATTAATTTTGTCATTACAAATTCTGGCTCCGTTCAGTTTCTCCTACTCTATACTGGTATACAAGTTACTCTTTATAAATGTCATTCATTATTTTGAAGACACCTTATTTAACTTCAGAGATTTTTCTTCGTGAAACACAAGCAAGTGTACTAAGTCTAACACCAGCCCTTTATCAAAATCTGTCAGATCTTGCCCCACTGTAGCTAAGACTGGGATATGCAGCTTTTATATAGAGTACCAGTATTACAGAAAGCATGCCAGGGATTCCATTTGCAAAACACATGAATGAGTCAGACAAGGGGCAGTCCATAAAACAAAAGTGTGTGCTGCATATTGCAGGTGCTTAGGTGAATGTATTAATGTATTAAAAAAAAAAGTCTGCTGTCACCTATCACCTTACCTATGTTGTTAATATGCTGCCACTAGCAGAATATAGGAACATTCCAGAGTTTTGGGGCTTCCGCACTATGCATATCAATTAAAGTAATTTAAATGTTTTTCAGACGAGCTTGCGGAGGTACAGAAATGCATCAGTTTCAAGAGATGCACTTCATAACTGAAATAATTAATATTTCTATGGTAACGAGTTCCAAGCTTTTCAGTTGAGTGTTCTGTTTGTTTTCTTGATTATAAGTTTTATTAAGTGCTAATAGTTGATGTGGAGGTCTGTACCTTGCACGGTGCAGAACATTATCTGTCAATAAAGTACAGACACAGAGTTCATTGACTCTGTTATAAAATGCATTGGTATTTTGTGGTGTGTTGGTTGAAAATCTTCAAAAGCCATTAAATTGTGTTTTGATATAATCACTACTGTATAGATACCTGGAAATGAATGAATGAACCAGATTTAACTAGTTACATTTCAAATATAACCAAGCACTACACTGCCAGCTTAATTCAAAATGGTATCTCATTACTTAGTAACAGTTCCTTTTTTTTGAAACATGTTTGTTTCATAAAGATAAATAATCCATGCCGAACACCATGCCAAAAAAGAAAGTGCATTATTAAAATGCTTTCAACCAGCTTCAGTGAATGAAATCTTCTGCCGCAGGTCTCTTTGCATCCAGCATTTCTTCGTAATCCAGTTATGGCAGACTAATGCATTCAAATTTAATTTAGAGGAGCTGGCATTGTATTTACTGGCAGATAACGACCTGGCATGCTGCATAACAATTGACCACTGTTTCATTAGGTTATAGAGGTTACATTTTATAGAATGCCTATAAGGACAAATACATCCTTAAATGGCAAGATAACATGTAGACCAGACAGATAGATTTTGAAATGCTTTTGCATTAAGTGGGTATAAAGGCATTCAAACAAGAAGAGCTGTTATGGATTGTAGCATCCAAACTATGGCTGTACATAAATACATGTATTAAACACATTCCCAAACTGATTCTGCATCTCAATATATAATGCACCTGTGTGAAAAACACAATTGTGCATGATTGAAGGTTGCTATCAGTCAAGGTGTTGTGTGGTTTGGTGATGCTGCATTGTACAGTTTTAATACTATTTGGACAACGGGACCTTTTATTGAGACAGATGGTGCCTGCATTTAGCAGTAAATGCAATAACAGTTGTAGCTGCAGGGCCTTTAATGACCCATGGTAATAGTCCTAAAGATGTGTTGCCTATCGTTTGGTGCCTGCCATGTTGTATTGCTCTGTTGGATGTTTTTTTTTTTTTTTTTACCACAGCAACATTGAAATCTACTGATTTTGTTTCGGGTAGTCTGTTTCACTTTCTAGGTCATTACACACCGGTAAGTCTTCAGGGTCAAAGCATGTCACTGCTGGCTTTTTAATGTTGAAGGTGTGAAGAGGATTCTCTTCAGGTGAGCAACATGCTTGCAATAACACCAGACCTTCATAATAAAGGGAAGTACAGTACATAGCAGGTAATCTTTCTGCAATTACAGTATTTGATTAGCTTTTCAAAGCACAGCTTGAAGTCTGTTATGCATATAAGGTAGTATTTTAATTATTAAAACAGGGGGGTCCAAAGTGGGCCCTTCCACTCCTGGTCTTTGTTCCAACCCTGTTCTAAATTGTTTGACCCAATTAAACCTCCGTCCAGACCCTGAAAGAGTTAATTGTATCATTTTACCTGTTAAACCTGGAGTGGAATAGCCCTCCTGGACCGTGATTGGGCATCCCTGGATTAGATAGTTTGTCAAGGACCTGCTCTCAATTGAGGTGTGATCTCCAATGATGGCCAGAGGTCAGCCAAGGCTGGATGATGGAAGACCACTGCCCCCTCCCATCCCCAGCAGGGAGAGATATATGAAAAGGAGGTGGTGGAAAAGGCTTATATTTTGTGAAATGTGGACTTGTTAAAGGATTGATACTTGGCCCTAAATGACAAGCCTACCATAATCACTTACTGTAGTAAGGATAAAACCAACGCTTTGTTATAAACCTAGTCAAACATTTCATTGATAAGCATTGTGTTATGGAAAATACATTGACAAGGTGTTTCTTTGTACAATTTTTTTTTTTTTGCCTGTGATATAGCACAAAAACATTACAAAGGTAAACAAAACAAAAAAAGATTGCTATAATAGTCAGGGTTCTTGAATAGCTCTGCACAAGACTTTTAAGCTTCCTTTGACACTTGACACACAGAAACACACGCACACACACACACACACACACACACACACACGCACACACACACACACACACACACACACACACACACACACACACACACACACACACACACACACACACACGCGACTTTCAACTCAGCACAGAAAAAGAGAAATCCTGCCACTTGGGATGGTAAGAATGAAAACAGTTCCCTCTGCTTCTCCTGGGAACTCTCTTAATAGGCAGTTGTATGAATTTGCCTGCCAGATACATTTTACATATTTTACACATCAAAACTTTGGCAGAAATTTTTAAATACTAAAACATCCTGTAATGATGAGTTTAGCTTACTTTAATTGCTCATTCGGTATTCAGGAGTTCTTCTGAATTGCGTTGTGCCGTTCCTGCCACCTCTTTCTTTTCAGAGCGATTTAAGCAATTTTCCGTCAAGCTAATATTTAATAGCCTGTTTAGCGCGGTGGTAGTGCTTTTCTCAATGCAGTCAATTCCCTCTGCTATTTATGAGCTAGATCTCAAAGGATCATGTGATTGGTGGGTACAGTTAAGCAGTAAGATCGCCGGGTGGTCATGTATTTTAAAAGTTGGCAGAAAGCTGCCTTAAAAAAAAAAAAAGGAATTACCATACTTAATACAATGAATCACTAGATGATTAAGACAGTGACACTTGCTGAACTTTTTTTAATTAAATCCTGCCTTGTTCAATGCAAAGTATCATGTATCACTAATATTGTCGCTTCTGGCAATGTCGTTGCTAGGAGAGTTTTGGTCAACCAGTACCATACTGATTAAGGGCCGGTGTCAGGCACAGATAGCAAGAAGGAAAACTAAACTGATTTCCTCAGTGAGTTCAACTCAAATGTGGTGGATGTTTCTATACAATAGGAAAAGATATAAAGAAATTAATTGTCACCCATTATTTTTGGAAATATGTAAGTGTAGGGATGGGGTGGTAAATAAGAACAACCACCTACCTCAAAGATAGCCTGGAGATGATGTGGCATATACAGCACACCACAAAATTCCTCATTCAGTCCAACTGTAAACAATTGATTTATACTTTCTTCTGTTCCAGGGGTTAAAAAAACAAACACCTGCACTATGCTGGCAACTTGCCTACCTACGCCAGTTCTACATTTCCCAATAGAAACAATCGTTTTCTCAATAGAAACAATAAAGGTGGAAGCTTTTTAAGCTGTCACACAGCTCACCCAAGTAAATATGATAAAAGATGCATTTTGAGCACTGTTAAGTTGTAGGATGTAGGAGATGAAACAGAGTTCTCTCAAGATCAGTAAACAATGCAGAACTATTTCCTTTACCTGGCCTATTTAGACCACCCTTAGTCAAATCTTTAACACTTAGTGATTCCTTCAGGAGTACATCCACCAACTGGGTCATATCAATGAGGTGGGTAGAGAATTTCAGCCACCGATGCAGCGTTCAAATGCATCCCACTACTGTTCAATGGGATTGAGATCTGGGGATTTTGCTGGCCAAGGAAGAGGACTGGATGTTTACTGGTGAATCAATGGATCCAGCCTAGTTTACGTATTTACAAATGGTTGGAGTCTTTATTGTTGGAGCGAAGGCTGTCCTGCTGTCCTATTAAAGTGGCCTTTGAGTTCAGGTTAGGATTATAGCAAGAGGATGAATCCGACCATTGCAATTTGAGTGAATGATCCATGAAGGTTTATTTGTGACAGCACCAACTAGGGTCTGTTCTAGAAATCCTATGGAACGAAACTTGTTAACATTTAGATGGCATTTTGAATAATTATTAAAGCGACTTGTCCCCATAGATCTTTTATGGCTGCTGCTACAAGTGTCAGAAGAAATCAACTGAAGCTGTGTGCAGATGTTCCGTGGCAAGGATCATTTCGAACTGACCTAGCATGTCATCGTTTGCAGATCTAAAGTGAAGAAGCCCATAGTGAATTACACACTAAATCACTCACAGGACTTATGGTATCACAACGGATCTCCTTGCATTTTAGTGGATCCAGATGGCTTATCAGATGCGATGCTGCAATGTCAATAAAGCCTGCAAACACCCCCATATGGACGCATAGCTTAAAGGTAAAACATGTGGCATCTACCATCATTGCCCTCACCACAGACAGAAGAAGATGCTTACACAATTGTATATGCAGATGTTTGATTGGATTAAGGCATGATCAGCTTTAAAATAGTGCAGATGGCCATTGATTCAAGTTATCAAGTTATCCAATGACCAGATTCACATACTGTATACTGTAATTGAAGGTCTATCGCGTTGTGTGTTTGTCTTAGATTTCAGGTAGGATTTCCCCATGGAAAACATTACAGTGCTTAATACTGTGAAAACACTGTGCGTCTGCACCCTGTCATCTACAGTACAATGGATACAATTGTTTCTGTCTTTGAGTGTTTGAGTCTTGTGCTTTAACATGACTGGAAGTTTTAAGCTTATGCTGCGTTCAAATCAAGCAGTGTATTTTTTACGGCACCTTTCAGATGGAAGAACCCATCATTGTAGTAAGGCTGTAGGCAATTATTCTGGAAGAGATTTTTCTTCCTTCAGGATTTTTTGAGACAACTGTTCCGGTGTTAATTAGAAGTGAATGAAACACATACGAATTTGAATCCCAAACATGCATTTGGTAAAATATAAAAACTGTATCTCTTTGTTGCTAGTCAGTTTTAGTCATGGCGGACAAGACAGAACTTTGACAGAGGGATCTAGGTGACTGTTTGCTGTGCAATTCTGTATCCAAGGCTGCACAAATTGACGTCTCATACAGCACAGTGTCAGAACTGTATAGAACACTTGAAAAGGCACTTCAGCAGTAATTGTTTCCCACAATGCCTAAAGGAATAATGGTCACCAGAGCCATTTAAACCCCTTGCAGATTCATCACGATGCCCTACACCCATATTGACAGTGTTATGGCAGATGGTTCTCATTTTTATATATATGCAAACTTTTGAAACTGTATATTTTTTAATTTACTAGGCCTTTTTTTTTATATAACTGTGCAAAGATACATCTTAAACTAAAAAAAAATATTTTAACACAGTATACCGTAACAGTTGTTCTTATGCCACTCTTATATTACAGTTATTGGAGTTACTTCAAATAAAATTCCTTTATTCACATAAGAACTTAATTCAGTTGTGTTGACTGTACCTACATTGATTTGCCTTGAACAACTGGTCTCCAGGGTTGAGATGCAAATGAGGGTGTAGACAAGGGATTGCTGTAATCGGTGTGTTTGCTGTTTTAAGCATATTTTCAAGAATTTAAAGCATAATCACAATTGGCCCCAGCAATAAACATGTGTTTATTTCTAATTTGCTAAATTTAGAGGAGATGGCGTTTTTTCTTTCTGAAGCAAATCATGCTAATGATGTCTTGGAGTCAACAGCTTTGAGAATCTAGCCCACTATTGCTTAGAGTTTGTTCATCAGTTCCTTATATTATGAAACTACGATACTATTCACATTGACTCAATAAAGGTCCATTTAAATGTCTTTGTATATCTAGTCCAAGTAACTTGTTTGGTTTACTGGAACTCAAATGATCGAAGTTGCTTTTGATGAATGACATTACTTTGGATATGGTTTCCTCACTAAGAGTTACAATGTCTTTCAAGGAAATGATTTCACTCAATAATTAAGAAAAGTTCACTTGTTTGGTTTACAGTGCAGTTGGCAGAGATAAGCAACCAAAAAAACCCTTCACACATAATGTTAAGCTGATGGACAGGTGGTTTGGGAGAAAACTCCCATGTTAGCCTTTTCAGCTTCATCATCCTACAACTTAACAGTGCTCAAAATGCAGCTTTTATCATGTGGTAGCTTGGAAATCTTTCTCCTCTATTTGTTTCTATTGGGAAAATCAGAACTGATGTAGGCAGCTAGGTTGCAGAGAGTGATGCCAGCTCAGTGAAGCTGTCAAGTGTGTGTTTTTTTTAAAAGCCATAGAGAATGATGAAGACAAGAAAAATCTTCCCCGAATACAAGAAACAAATAGTATAAAAGATTGATTTCTTAACTATGGAATTTAATTTCTTATAGTTGGATCTGAATGAAAGTGTTCATGTTTTTTTATTTATGTAAGCAGTGTTCAAGGGTATGCCTGGTTCAGTATGAGAACCTCATTGAACACAACATGCATAGAAACGCTAAAGGGCACTTCGGATGCCAATAAGTATTGTTATAAAAACAATCCCTGCTGAAAACCTTTTCCTCTAGCAGAACTGAGTTTTAGGAAACTGGAGGTATACTACTGCAGGGGAATCAGCATACATTGCTGCGAAAGGAAGGCATTATGCCAGCTACACTCTTTGCACTACTGAACTGTTGAAACTGGGCCCCTTGTGTGGAAGAGTTTTCGAAATTAGCCAAGGTTAAGCTATCATTTGCATGCGTCACGTTGCTGTTTATTCACCTATGAGAGTTCAAAATGAAAAATCAGCTTTGAAAACACAATGTACGAGGCGTTTGCTTATCTCAGAGGGTCTGGGGTTGTTAAGCTTTTATACCATGAGGCATACAGAGTCACAGCAAAGCAACGCAGGCATGGAAGCAAGTTTTTTTTATAATACCTTTTAATAGTATCAACTAAATACAGTACAGTAGGTGTCTCAGATACACTAGCTTTTAAGACCACAAAGGTCTCCTCTTCAGGTGAGAGCGTAATTCTGTTGCTCTTAATATCGCTACTGTTGGTTGCAGACCTGGATTAGCACTAATCATATATAACACATATATAATTATGTTAAAATAAAAATGTTACTGGTTGTAGCACCCGATTGTAAACAAGTAATTATTTAAATAAAACAAAATATAATAAATGATAATTCTTCTTCTTCTTCTTCTTCTTCTTCTTCTTCTTCTTCTTCTTCTTCTTCTTCAGTAGTAAAATGCTGTTCAAAAGCTTAGTGAAGCCAAAATTAAAAAGCAAGGAAGATATAATGAAAAAAAGCATATGTTTATATGCAATTTATGAAAACATTTCTACTAAATGAAGGAGTGGTTCCTTTGTTTCCTTTCACTTGGACACACGTGAGTAATCATCTGAATTGAAGGTTGGACCCCCATGTTATCCATCACTATGCGTTTTCATACGAATCCAAGCCCTTTAGTTCCACAAGCAGGAGCGGTCCAGGCTGGTCCATACGAGCCTTAAGCAATGCAAAGTAAAGAGTTGTGTGAGGTGAAAGTGCTTTCCTTCCTTGGGAAGAGTGTTAATGCTTAATGCTCACAGTCAGGTTTCTTAATGAGAAAAAAAGAGGTCCCGGAGGACCACTTGGAATTCAGGCAGGAGAATCATGTCCTGGTCCAGGGCCAATCGTTTTCATGAACTTGCTGTGGTGAGGAATCTGAATCAGTGTAAGCATGCTGTGATCAGCGACACTGGGGAGAGGTACAGCAATGTGCTCAGTCCTGATATCTTGGAAGAGCAGATCCAGGTTGCAGCTTGAATGCTCAATGTTGTAGATATTTTACATGCGCTGGAGAAGTTGATGAAAGAATAGGGAGGCTTCTTAACTTGCAATGGCTTTTCATATTGGTGTGTGTCCGCTCCCCCCCCTCCTTTTCACATCCTCAATAAAACATTTTTAACAAATCTCCCAAAGGTGAAATTTGAATGTCACTTTGACAAATCCTTTAAGACTTAATTCCTTTATATTTTGGTACAGTAACCCACAGTTTAGGGGATTATTCACAGGTTGTATTTGGCTATTACACTGTAAAGGGACAATTTGCAATTGCATGAGAATGTATTTGTATAGAGGTGTTTCAAGTTTTTGTTTTTCTTTGTTGTATTGCTAAGTAGAAAATAAAACATGGTCTTTATTGAAAATGGTTAAGCCATTGAGAATGGTCCTTTTGTCATCATTGCATAGTCTAGAGTCCTTGTTCTATTGGCAAAGAAAAAACGAGCAAACCAAGCATCATAAGGTCATTTAGATGAGAGTGTTTCTGCTTCACATATAGAACAGTTTAATTGTTTTTTTTTTATATGAGAGAATCAATACAATTGCAAAATAACAAAGTTGCCTTCTCCCGAGGTAGAAATGTCCCTGACATAATCCAAGTAACTGGATACGCTTTCATAATTTAAATTCAGACATAAGTAAGAGGCAAAATATTACTGGGCTTGTCTCCAGTATGTGAGTTATCCATAGTTTATTATTATTTGTTTATTTAGCAGAAGCCTTTATCCAAGGTGACTTACAGAGACTAGGGTGTGTGAACCATGCATCAGCTGCAGAGTCACTTACAATTGCGTCTCACCCGAAAGACTGAGCACAAGGAGGTTAAGTGACTTGCTCATGGTCACACAGTGAGTCAGTGGCTGAAGTGGGATTTGAACCGGGGACCTCCTGGTTACAAGCCCTTTTCTTTAACCACTGGACCACACAGCCTCCTGTTTAGTATCCAAGGGATTTAGCTAAAGCTAAAACAAGGCCATTCTGACAAAGCAAGATGATCACAGTTTATTACACATACAATGGTTCTGTATTCACAAAATAGACAGTTTGAAAATTATAGTTACAGATTTTGAACACCCAAGTACTAACTATGAGCTGTGACCAGGACAGACCAGTGGAAACCAGTGCTGGTCATTGCTGGAATTTCCAACGGTGTCAGCAATTTCATTTCAAAAGGAACCTGTGAGAAAATCAGTCTGTAAAGAAGAAAGCTGTTTTTTTCACAGGAAACTCTAGGAAAAAAACACTTCCCTTAAAAGATAAGAATGATTTGTGTTTCTGATTGTGGTGAACCGTCAATAGTTTTAGGAAAATTTTTTCCCAAGCACTAAGACGCAGGAAGAAACCTACAGCTGTGCCAGTGTCTACATATTTTTGTTGAGACAGCCCTACTGTAGCTGTAGCATGACGACATGACGACTTGTTGCCTTTCAATGTGCGAGTACAAAATACCACACATATAACACCGCAAGTAATGTGCAGACACTGTTTAAGCTCTCATTGAATTATTAAAAGGATTGTGATGACTTTCACAGGTTTCTTCCAATGCAGTCAGCGTGCCTTTAGATATGACTTGTTTAACGTTTCAAGGCTATTAGTATTGACGTGAACATCATTCAAACCAGGGAACTCCTGACCGCTTGACTCCCCTGCACTAGCCGCTGGCGACGAAACAAACATTTATTTTGGGCAACTTTGAATTGCAACTGCAACATTAAAATATTTGCTGAGATTAATTTAATTCTTCTACTGTATGAGATTTTATACTGCGATCTTTAAAGAT
Source organism: Acipenser oxyrinchus oxyrinchus (assembly GCA_030684275.1). NCBI lineage: Eukaryota > Metazoa > Chordata > Actinopteri > Acipenseriformes > Acipenseridae > Acipenser > Acipenser oxyrinchus. Next base: position 1,699,073 of record CM060289.1, read on the forward strand.
TGATAAATTATTGATAGCAACCGGGATGTTGTTAGGAGGTGTAGTAGATCTGAAGAGCTTGCTCTTTTGTTGAATCGTAAGACTTTCTTCTTTGAACCGTGTGGTTTTCTGCTCACTTCCAGCCGTTTCCTGAGATTCCAATTCATTAGGCAGGCACAGCGCTTGAGTTATAATGCTGAGTTTCGTGAAGTGCAGATTAATGGCTTGTGTGTGTGGATTGCGATATTATCTGGGATAATGACTCACAGATCACAGAAGTGGTTCTTGGATCACAGTTTGGGAACCTCTGGTTAACAGCACCGTGCTGTATACATACATTAACATTCAACCTTTTAAGGGGAAAAGGAGGAGCCTGTGCCACTGTACAGAATGGCTGAAGATTGTTAATCGGATTGTCATGATTATGACCGTTTCTCTGACCTTGGAATAATATTAAGCGTTGATAATTACAGTTCGTTAAAACAATGTGTAGTAAGTGTGACAGCAAAGCCTCTTTTTGAAGAGCATAACTGGTGGTTTAGCTGTCAAGGTTTCATGAACAGCAGATGATCACAAACATTGTGTTTCATGCAAATTATGCATTTACCAGCAGTTTGTTTGTCATTTAATTATGATATAAAGATAAAACATATCCCCTCAAACTGCAATTTGGCATTAACATACACACTTCGTTTATGAACGAGAAAACAGATTTGCGAACAAATTAACAAGACACTAGACACATTTTATGGAGGATTATTAAATTATTATAAATGATATTCCAGAAGGCCATGTTTATTTGTCATATCCAGTTAAATTAAATTGTAATTAAATAAAGCAAATTTGTAATAGGAACTATACTTGCATTTAATACAGCCCCTTAGATTAGGATTAAGAGTTAATGTAGTTTGACGGTATGACAGGGTAACATGTGGAGATGAATGCAAAATGGAAGAGCTGTAATATGTTGAAATGATATCCCTGAAATACATCTAGAATATATATTATTGGACTATGTGTTGAGCTCCATCATCATGGATATGTATCAGATAGAAGGCCCTATTTCTAGTAGAAAGGCAACATGCTTTTAGTGAATATATACATTGTATAAAACCATAGAAATGGTATGAAATTCAAGACACAAGTTGAATTGTCCTGTTTGCTTGTCTTATAATATGCACATTATTTAATCACTTGCTTCAGAGTAAGGATCAGAGTTCTTGAAGAATATTAGAGAGGCAACAATTAATTAACTAATCTATTATTCATCCCCATGGCTTCAATTAACCGATTAATCTCTCTGGTGCCCTACTACAACACTAATGCATGTTCTCTGTTGTATTTGAAGGCTTTCATTGCTTGGTTTTCTTACATGCATATACAGAAGGGTTTAAAATGACGAGACCTTTTTACGCTGGTATGGCTATGGTTTGATTCTACACTCCGACTGCCACCATAGAGTGTTATGTACTGCTATTACTGCATCTTTATTGGGGTATGCTCAGATCACCCAGTCACACAGTAGCAGTTCCATACCCTCTCAGCCAATCACAGTGCATGATTTTTGCAACAGCTTCTATGTCAAGGGAGCAATCGATTGGTTCTGCAGAAGCTGCTAGAGCTCTCCCTGGGCACTTGATTCGCTGCAGCAGATTTTTGGAAGTTCTCCAATCGCTGCACCTCCTGGGTAGAGTCGACATCATAGCAGGAAGTGTAAATAATGTGATTACTGACTGTGCAGCTGCTGTAGCTTAAAAAAAAAAATAATAAAATAAATTACATTCAGGGTGGTAGTAACCAGGCTTTATGTGGTTTAGATCTGGAAACAGAACCCTGATTCTGTACTCGTCTGGGAGAGTAGGGGATAATAATGCAATAATACTATGGTATAAGTTAAAATGTACAGACCCTCTCATGTGGTATAAGAGTGTCTTCTCATGCGATGTGGGTGGCCCCTAGGGGACAGTATCAACTGTATAGATTAACTTATTATCATGTTTTACAATACATAGTTAATACCATGTCTTTTTTTTTGTCGGTTGGTAGTCTACTGTGCATGAGACAACAAAAAAAGATTTGATACACTTTTAGTAGGGTGATTGGCAAGCGCTGTCGAAGATCTACCGGATCTCTGGCAGAGAATAAATTGAGAACGCACAAGCTTAAATTGCGTAAGAAGTTGCTATAGCAACACCATGTCTTCTGCGTTTTATCTGTTGCTGCACAAATGTAAACTGCTTCTTCTTCTAAAAAGTGTAGTTGTTTTTTCAAAGAAAACATTGTTAAAATAAGCATTACCCACAGAGACCACTCCTGAGTACTGAGAAGCATGTTTTATCATCTCTCAAGTTTAATTAAAATGTTCTAGTCTAGGAGATATTTGGTTAGCTTTCATTTGTGTCCCTTAAATTAGCAGATACACAGATACGGGGATGATGAGCATTGCGGATAGACATTTTAAGCAGAGCAGTGAAAGGTTTATATAAACAACATTTTTTTAAAATTAGTTTTGTACTAAAAACAAGAAAATATATGTTTTTATTTCTAAACCTTTTTTTTTCTTAAACTGGATCAATTAAGTCACTTGTAAAAGAAGTAGGAATAGTTAATTTCCTGGAGATTTCCTTTGTTTTGGAATGAAATGTAATATTTCCTGTAAACCTTTCATTTTCTAGTTGCAAACTGTACAGTGGCTATTATAAAACAGAGAACTATCCCATTACAGCCATTTTTGTTTTGTCAGCATTGTGTCAAGCTGTGGCGATGTTATCTAATTATTTGACAAGAAATCATCACAAATACTTCTCTGCATAATTTCAGCTCCACACCTTTTCTTTGCCAGTGGTTCAGTGGTACAAACAGATCAATACATTATTGCACGCTTAGTGGAGTATCGCTGTAAAGACTGCCGCTGCATACGAGTTGCAAGCCTTTCACAGGTTGAAAACCACTGATGTAGAATATCATCCAGTGTGTTTGTTTCTGTTAGTCTGTCTCTATGCACTGTCACACTGTTGATAGACCATGGTAATCTAGTTTTTCTTACTGTCTTCATAGCACAAACTTAAATGAAATTCCATTTTAATGTACCAAAATAGGAAATTAAGAAAAAAAAAAAACTTGAGCGTGCTTAGTAGACTTTGAATTGTATTACTTAGTTGTTTGATTCTAGTTTTGTAAAAAAAAGTGTCTTAATGGCTGTCCTTGCTAGGTGGCCCTCATAAGCAAAGGCAATGAAGCACAGGGAGCCTTAATTGGTACCTGCTTTGGAAAACCGACAGCGAAATCTCATCATCGTAAATGCAAAAGACGGCAATGTGCAATTTATCTCCCGATGATGGTCTTGTCTGTTCCTCACTGAATTCAAATGAACCTTTCCAACTCTAATGAGCACTCCCTCTCTGTGACCACCTTAGGCTTTGCTCAGTCTCTTGTAATTGGGAGACAATTAGAAACATTTCTTTTGACACCCACTCAATATTGAAGGAGTGCTAACCAACGCTTTCAAATGCATTTTCTTTTTTTTTAATTTTTGTTACTTATTAGTGTTATTAATATTATTATGAACCCCCCTTTTATTGTGCTGTTTGCTTCTTGTTTTTTTTTTTACATTCATTCAGGATATGCACAATTTTCAATAGCTATAGGTCGGTTACACACGATTGCTGCTACACCATTAGAGTGAATCTGAACTACAAGACCCAAAGTTATTAGTTAACAAGAAGCAGCAGCTTTCATCTACAGAATAGCGTTGTCTTTGAAATAACTTAAAAAAAATAAATAATATAATCTTAAAAAAAAGCAGAGATCAATTTTTAAAATCTTGATACTCACTGTAAGAACTTAAAGACAGGCTTTCAAATTTGGATCTTATTAAAACATGCCCAAGGCACAATTTCCCATGCTTAGGAGATCAAAGACGAATGCGCGGGACAGAGCAAAATGTGTTTAACATGCAGGAGCCAGGTGACTGAAACAGCAAGGTATTGCTCAAGCCGCTTCAGAGTACAATACTGTATAGTGCCCAGTCTCACCTGTCCACACTCATTCGTATTAGCGCCTAGTTTGACAATTCAAATTGCATGGAGTAGTCAGTGGCATATACGTCTGTTGCAAGACACTTATTAAGTCAGGGAGCTGGTGGTCAAATGCACAAGCTAGGCAAACAGTTGCATAGTACTTCTTCTTGGATTCTTCCGCTCATCAGTGTAACTGCACAGGGAAAGTGGCTTGTGGCATTCTTTTGGGAGATTGAACAAAATGAACAAGTAACTGCTGTTCATAAAACCTGTGGAATTGTTGAAACAAGATTAGAAAGCCAAAAGAAAAAGAATGTCATGTAGGGACTTAGCAGCATGATCTGCCCAGTCAATACATGTGCTGGGCTGGTTTTCACCCTCTTAAGCCAATTTTGACGCCAAAAGAGAATTGACATACGTCTTGCCTGAAAGACGATCCGTGACCTTAAGACATTCTGCAGTGTCTGGACAGACCTTATCTGATTTTAACAAAACCTGACAAGGAGACAGATGTCAACTGGACATTCAATCCGACTAAAAGCAAATTCTGTGCAGCAAATATTACTAATAGGAATGACATGAAGTACCCTAGTGGATCTAAACCAGACAGCTTTTCCCTATAAAGGCGTTTCTTCTGTTTGGTTCTGTGTCTGTATTTTATACTTCAATTTGGAATATGTACATATTTCAAAGACCACGCCATGGATGAAAAGCTACCTGGTACCTATCCCCTTCCTGCGTGGTAGATCAAACCCCAATGGTTTAGCTGCACTCAGACCTTATAGCCTACTACAAAGGTACCAGCAGTTTGAATGTAGCATTGTGTTTCAAATGTTTGCATATCCTGATTTAAAAAAAAAAAAAGTAAAGAACTAAAAGGTAATCAGGACATTAAACAGGGGTGCCAGTAATAACCTTAATATAGTTAATAAGAGGTTAGAAAATGGATACAAGGAATATTGTATAGTGCTGTATCATAAAAGCTGATATCCAGTCCATTACAACACTTACTGGCTGCTCTAACCTCAGCATCCTATATATATATATAAATTCCATTTGATACAAACCATCTGATACAAAGCAATTTCAGATGGCTGCATCACATCAATATCAGGGTCTCCGATACATGCCTAGAGGTACGCTATACTGAGAACTGACTGTATTAAAGATTCATTCCACTTCCTAAGGCAGTAGCTGCTATTGATATGGCAGACCTGAATAAGCAAGTGAAACAATTATTTTCTAACCTTTTTTTTTTTTTTTCTTTCTTCCAGAACGGAGAAGCGTCCCTGTTTGAAGTGAACATCCGTTATGTTGGTGGGCTGCTCTCAGCATATTACCTGACGGGTGAAGAGGTAAGATTTATAGACAGCCATTATCTTAGTCATTCCTTCTGAATCTGCGAACTTATGCTGGAGTGTTGCAGGTCAGGGCTAGATTTAATGTATTATGAATGATAAGCAGCATAGCAAGATGTGTTTCTCTTCCGTTGTTTAATATTTCAGGTATGATGTTCTCATGTGATTTCTATTACAGGACAATTTAAAGCCATATTCTACAGGAGTGCTTACTGAATAATCCTTTATCTATTAGAAGGCAGAAGAGCACATTATTGACATTTCTACTTAATGTGAATTGATCAAGAAGCATGTACATCTAATGTGGGCGGCTGCTGCAGCATGTTTGCTGAGCTACATTTACCACGTGGGTGTGCATGTACTACAATAAAATAAAAACAAAGCCTAAAACTCAGACCCCTTCTAGAATTCTAAATGTTTCTAAGAACACTTGTGTGTCTTATTGTACAAGAGATGCCATCCCATGCTGAGTTCTTGTTGCTCAAAATGTGAGAAATGACACTCTTACAGTCAACTTATTATAAATCACAAAAACTAAGATTGTACTCATTTACTACTCTGAAAAACATAGGCAACTTCAAACAACTTTATTCAGCTGATCCAAAAAGCGTTTAATACACGAACCTGCTGTAAGTGGAATATTTTAAACTTTGATCCTTCTCACTTCTCGCGTTGTTTCTGCCATTGATAAGATTATACTACAAAATGTCCTCTTGCTGATAGAGACTCCAAGGCATATTACAATTCATCACTCATACTACATTGAGGAGGCTGTGTGGTCCAGTGGTTAAAGAAAAGGGCTTGTAACCAGGAGGTCTCCGGTTCAAATCCCACCTCAGCCACTGACTCATTGTGTGACCCTGAGCAAGTCACTTAACCTCCTTGTGCTCCGTCTTTCGGGTGAGACGTAATTGTAAGTGACTCTGCAGCTGATGCATAGCTCTCACACACCCTAGTCTCTGTAAGTCGACTTGGATAAAGGCGTCTGCTAAATAAACAAATAATTATAATAATAATACTAGGCATCAAAAATAAATTGCCCTGTTTTTGATACTCTGACGGTTATTCTTTGGTATTGCTTAACAGCATTTATGCTCCAGCTCCCTTTTGTAAAATTAAACTACAGGGTTTAAGAGATATATATTGAGGGAGACAGCTGTCTCGAAGAAAACTCAATGCATCCCCTAGCTTTGGGGCTATATATTCTTTAATTAACTCAATAGAGAAAAATTCATATTAATGTTACCAATGAGAAATAAACAACGTGAAACTGCTTGGGAGAGTGTGTATTATATTACCTAGTTATTTGGTTCTAGCTTTGTCATATTAACAGGTGTTAATTAAGGTCTTTCCTTGTTTTAAGGTCTATGTTGTCAAGGCCTAAGGGAGGCCTTAGGGGGCCATGCTCCCCCAGTTTAGATCTAGTGCCCTCATTAATAAAAGTAAAGTTAAACACAAAAATATAACTATAATATGCGTTATTATCCTGTTATTACAGTGCATTATCCACGCAGAAAGCATGATCTGCAGTATTTAATAGGAAGCTTAGGGCTGCTGTCAGACACAATCTGCCAGCTGCTTGCTTTTTCTGAGGGAGAAGCAGCACAGGAGAGGCCAGACTGCAGCGCCAGGAGACAGGCAGTCAATGGCTCCATGCAAGCGCAGGATTGAACCTTCACGGAGAGAGGGAGCCACACACAACATCCTCATTAAGGATGAGTAGACACACTCGCAGAGAGCCATCCACTTCAGGGGAGCTGACAGTGCCTGCAACCGCCACTGAACCTTTTAGAGTAGGTCAGCAAAGGGGATCACTTCTGAGTTAAATCATCGATGCAAAATTAGCAGCAGCATTCCAAGCAGCACAGAGTAAGAATACATAACGTGGAGTAGGTGGGTTTTTTTTAAAATTTGTTTATTTGTTTGGAGCCAATACTTAAAATGAGAATAAACAGTTTGATACTTTATATGTTCAATTGGAGAATTCTGGATATTGAAGTACCCTGGTTACATCACATAAGGACGTATCTTTTAGAAACATATTTTTATTTACCAGGCTTACAATAATGCATTTTTTTTTAAGTGAGGTGTGGTGTGCAGCTGTAATTTCTGTCCCCTCTAAAGCTGTGGGTTTTTTTTACAGACTTTCCATTTATTAACTCACAGTTGCCACAGTTGCAGAGGGGGGCAGAGATTACAGTTACACACCCCCTAGTGGTCATTTCTAAAGCTACTTCAGAAATTCAGCTTTTAAAAATGGAAAAGAATCAGATTAGTTAAGCCTGGTAAGTAATGACCTAAGCAAAAAAACAACAGATAATGAGAGCGAATGCACAAAATAGGATATCGTTCAGGTGAGAAATGAAATGTGAAGGAAGCATAGATCAACAGATCCTATAAGATATCATTCATTTGCACAGACGATTTCCCTAAATTGAAAACATACACGTTGTTTCCTTTCATTTCCAGAGGGTTTGCAGCATGCAGTCATTCCTACCCGAACAAACACCACCACACACACACACACACACACACTTAAATATATATACAGAGGTCCACATCAACAGCACATGCTCAGTAACTACAAAGTTCAGTTACCCAAGATAACAGTCTAAAATCAATACCAATTTGAAAACATTGAAGGTTCGATAAAGAGTGCTAGCTAGCCTCTCAGTGGTAGTGAAAGTGAGATTGATCTTTAAAGTGTTCAGACTGGGATAAACCCTTGCACTGTGTATAGCTTGTTCTGTTATTGGTAGCGTCCCGGAGAACCATAATTAAAATGATATTTGGTGAGGTTACCTCAGTTAGGCTTCTGGATATTATTGCCCTTCTTCTGTCGCTATAATTAGCGTTTCTTCTCTGTTACATACAGTACAAATCATGTGTGAAAGGGCTGGTCTGGGATAGGAAAACAAATAGTTTGGATATTTGTAATTGTCCTTGCTAACCGTCTCTTTACTGAGTAATTCCTCCATCTCTGTTTTCAGTGGTTGAAAGATTGTTTTGGATGTAAATGCTTTTAAGTGTGACAGCTTCATGATGTACCAAATCACTTACAATGCTATCGAATGGCTCAGAATGGCAACAGCTTCTGTTGCAGACAACTACTGAATTAGTCTTGTAGAGTAGCTATTAGGATCCTATTTCAGTGACTACCAAAATAATGGGAATAGGGGATTTTACAGGGAGCATTGCATTGGTTTTGGTGCTCCAGCAGATTAGGGAGGAAACATTATCATGGACTGTTTCTCCTCACCGCTACAGCAGACACTACTGGGCAGATGCCCGGGGAGCTCCAATGGACACCTGTCTGCCAAGGGCTGGTAGCTCTCCAAAATGTGCTGTTCGGCTGCTGGATGTAACAATGCAGTTGGCTTGGCCATGGGATCGGCGGACTCCCACTGACAATCAGTTCTCCAAAGCTGTGAGGATTGCAGAGGGAACACAATTTGACATTCTAATAAGAAAAATGGGGGTAAAATAACTGGGCACAGTTGTAGCTGCCCTTGTGCTACCATTGCATCTTAATAAAGTACAGCTGCATTACCACAGAATATTAGTAAGGCCACGGAGGTCACAGAAGTCGTACATTTTTATAAAGTCTGTGAAATCTTGATTTGATTAAGCACCTCCTTTATTTCTATCAAAAGCCGTGTGTCCTGCACTAAAAATACAAATCGGCAAAAATCTGTAAATTGTTTGCTTGTGTAGGAGTGCAGCATTTACGTGCAGCTGTGTAGATCAGCGAATGAGATTTGTAGCTGAATGAGCAAGCATGTAAATGAGTGGAGCTGAAGTTAATGGGGTGAAATCGGGTGAAAAAATGGCAACAGAAGTGCAAGCAAAGTATTGCAAATATTACTGCTATGCAGAGAAGTGAAAAATAGCCAATGCGGACATTTCATGAAAGTGGTGGCAGGATGTTTTATACTGCATGTAATGTTCCTGTGGATTACAAACATAAAGAAAAGTAAGCTGTGACAAACATATTGAAAGCACGTTACATAAAAGAGAAGCTACAAGCCATTGAATCTGCAGAAGGAAAGACAGCTGTACTGCCTGAGTTAGCTGTTTTCTGTAATGACAGAAGAACAAATGCATTGGAGAACAGAAGGTTACCGACTTACAGAGGCATTCTTTACAACATGCTGTTAACTACCTAAGCAGGAATTACAATTTGACTTTTCTTCCAATGCAGAAGGTAGACACATTTTCCAATTTGATACCCCTAGCATGGAACATGTTTGTCATTTATAGAACATTCCACAGAGACAGGGTAAGGCATAAAATATTCAAGACGTTACAACAGACTTGATCATGTCCTTTCAGGCTCACGAGTATTTACATATTCCACAGAGCAATGAGTCTCAGCGTTCATCTGAAGATATATAAAATAATCATGGAATTAATTAGCAAATGCCATTTTAGTTACTATGCCAGTTAGTTAGATTTGGTAGTAATTTAGGTTTTTGGTCTTAGGTTTACACTGTATAAGCCAGCTAGTTCCAACACAATTTCTAGTTGCCATCAAACCAGATTTTGAAGTCGCCACCAAACCAAACCAAACATGATTTCTGTTTTCTAGGGGTAATACATAGATTTCAGAGCTGTGGTTATAAATCTTACAAACCTGGGAGTCTAAAGAGAGGTCTAAATACTTTCATTCCATATCAATTTCTCTTGTGTTTTCCCCCTGGACTTTTTATGCAGTAGATACAGTAAAATGCAGGTCAGTGAAAAATTAGGTTTCGAAATTTAGGGTGGCAGTATTTACAGTAAATCCGCCACTGTTGAGTTAATTTAAATAGACCCCATGATTTGTATTAAACAGCAGCACAGAGTCAAACATCTGATGACGATGCCATTTATTTCAGTGCAGGGTAAACTTGAAACTCAGCCCAGCACAGACCCAAAGAATTGGGGCTGCCTCTGTGTACCCTGCTGGCGATCCATTTAAACTGAATAAACACATACCATAAGTCTCACTCCGGTAGCATCTAGCCTGAAAGTTTGCTTTAAGGCTTGTTCCAGACATGTAAATAGACAGTGGAATTAAGCCCTTGTTATGCTTATCCATTAGTGATCAGAAGGAGATTTAGGAGTGCATCTAGTCTGACCCTCATTGTCTGCTTGTTACTGTGCTGCAGGAACTGCTGCTGCTGCTGCTGGCAATGTCACTGTTAGTCAATGCATACCTCTGCCATGTGCTCTATGTGCTATTTCATTCGGATATATAAACACTGCTTGGAGATCAGACATGTTTGAGTTTTAAAAAGTCCCAAGTATTTGATGACTGGATAAGAAAGTGGTACACAAAGCGATTCTAAAGAAGAAGAAGAGTACTTTAGGTACGTTTTTATGGTAAAAGTCCATGGTGGTTTCCATTGACCATGTTTTACCCAGCTTCCCAATGCTTATTATTTTACCATCCATAATGCTTCACTGCAAGCCATTATGCTTTTATTATAGTACATAGTGCTTACTTCAGCCCAATAAAAGATAGCAGCTGAAAGTGGGTTCATGTATGCCTGTGTTTTAGACTTTTTAAATCATTGCCGGGGAGAAGGCAGAAGTCCCCTTTGCGAGTCTGCATTCTTGAGTGACCTCAGTTTGAAGTCTGGGGGGGATCTACGTTATTCGTAGTTTAAGTGTTGTGGCAATGCATAATCAATAATTTCTCAATGTGACACAGACTTTCAACTCTGTATTGGTCCAGTGTTGTGGAAAATTAAAGGACGACAAATACGATTGCTTTTTTGCTGTTTTACCTCTGGGATTCAGGCTAAAAAAGGATGCATCATTTTTTTCATATGAAGGCAGCTCCAGGTCTAATTGTATGGAGACCACATTATAAGTGGGCAGGATTAAGACACACAATCATGTGCACAATTTGCATTCCATTCTACCCAAGTCGATGCCAGCAAGGATAGTCTGCTAAATCGTTTAAAGGTGTTTGTGCGTGCCCTCTTTTATTATGTTGCTTTGTATCTAAAGCTGGACACAGCCTCTGATTTAGGTCACACCCGCTTTTATTTTCTCATTGACTCACAGTACAAAAGTCAACAGCAAAAATAATGTAGCTTCCCCTGTTATTAAAATCTATCAACTCACTGACACATAACTGACCTGTCAACGTTTATGATACAATACTTAGTCAGAGCAGGATCTTGATAGCTCTTATCACAGTCACAGTCAGGAACTTTAAACACGTTTCCAGTGGGAATTAACACATGCTCTGATTCAATAGCACAACAATGAAGGACAGAGTAGGGTTAGGGTAACATTGCAAGGACAAGGGCAATGGGAACATTTTCTGAAAGGTATAAAACAATTCATACTGTGCAAAACTAGCAAGCAGTTTCAAAGTTACCTGTTGATAATTGCAGCTGAGTGGTTTCTCACTAGTTGTGTAGCATTAAAAGGTTTTTGTATACCTTACATTGAGTCTGAAGGGTTGGAAGGGGAAGGGTTGAAGTGGTGCAGATGGAAACTTCACTAGCTTTAACCACTGGAGGCCAGGGTTCCAATCCATTTCAGTGAGGGAAAAAAAAGGAAATTAGTTACTGAGCCCCAGCAGACATTAGTCCACGTGACAAAACTAAAACACACACCGTCTGACATGTGAGGATTGGGGTCTGCTCACAGAGCTGTGAGGTGACGCTCTCGTGACAAATGCCACCATGCCTGAGTGTAGCTAATAAAAAAATCACCAATTGATTCCAAATCCAACATTACGTGGCTGCTCCCTCACTAATGTGTTGCTTCCTGTGAGTCACCCCATCATAGGGTACTTTCAGTTGTTGTGTTTGCCTCTGAACGTTGTGTCTCTGTTTTGTTTTTTTTAACCAGTAACACCATGCACACTGTACTTGCACACTGTACTGTACTCTTTTTCTGCTGACCTCTTTACTTTAGTCAGTCTGTTGTATACACAAGGACGTCACTCAGTAAAGAGCTGTTTCTCATCATATCCTTGGACTTTATGCTTCCCCTAGCTCCATCCCCTATCTTGACTCTTAGGTTTAGACACAATTGTATTAACCCTAATTCTTGTCATCGCCCCCTCGTCAATTCTGACTCTAATCCAATTTATGGCCCATGGGAGCCATTGACAAGCTCCGGTGATTTCTGCATATAAAATATTCCATTGGAATTGTGTTCTGTGAAGAAGAACCACGCATACCATGTGGTAGTTATTTTTTCTGAGGGTTTTCCTCTTATGTGGAGCAGGTGGCCTTGTCGTCACTATGGCAACCCTGGGGAGACTGCGAAACAGTAAAACTACTTTCTTTTCCTGTTACGAATGCTGAGCAAAAAAGTTTAACAGAAAAATGGTGTTTAGTTTGGGGGGCATTGTACTAGTTTTGCGGTGTTGTGGGAAACAAATCTACATAATGTTCATAGACTATTTATAAAGGACATTTTAGGAGGTTTGGGTAATGGTCAAAAGTGCACAGCAGGAGGGTGTAGTGTTTGGATTTTGGCCCCTAGCAAATCACTCGTATTGAGTCTATGCATCACAGTAGTGTTGGTGAGATTTGAACTCAGCTGGAAATTGCACCAGATACTGGTACTGCAAACAGGAAACTTCAACACTCCACTCAGAAATTGCATAACCCCCTTTCGTCAGTGAAGGAGATGGTGGTTATCCTTTTTAGATACTGTTATTTTTACTTGACTTCATTTGAGGAAAACAGTAATGCCGTTCCTTCATCAACAGTGGCACAGTTGATAACAGACATCTGGCATAAATCAGTATTGTACTTGTGAGCCTTGAATGGTTCAATATGGTTAAGGTGCCAAATCATAAAGCTGAAGTGTAAGGTGTTTAAAGATGGTCACATCTGATTTAGGTCACAGCTGCTCTTTTTCTCCTGGTTCTAGTCAGTGAAATGGAGGGAGAGTCTCTGTCAGACCAAACTGTGCAATGGGAGGCTGTTAAGTGGTGTGTTGCAACTGGTGTCCCTTATGTTACAGGGCTCAGGCACTATTTTAAAACAAGTATTTCTCTCTCGCTCGCTCTCTCTCTCTCTCTCTCTCTCTCTCTCTCTCTCTCTCTCTCTCTCTCTCTCTATATATATATATATATATGTATATATATAGATAGATATAGATATGTTGTTTGCATCACCTCCTACAGGAAATAGCAGGAGTGTTTGCAGAGTGAAAACTTTTTCGCCCAACTTTAATCAATCCTCGCAGCCTGACTGCATGCGAATCTCACCTTGGATTAGAATACGCTGAGTGCTGGTGAGTGATAGTCCCAGGGGAGGAATGAATCAGTGTGTCTCTCAGGGTACCCCCACTCTCCACTAATGTGTGTGCTATTTTCCTGTAAACCCGCATCTTGTAAAATGGATCAATATGGTTGTTGACTATAGGATCCATTTAATGAAAACACAAAGTGTTACTACAAAATGTATTTAAATGTTTTGTGTCCCATACTAAATAGCAATCAGAAATGAGCTAAGAGTTATATAAATCAGAGAGTACAGAAGGCTAAGCTAAAGAGCAAAGTAGTGAATAGAAAAAGACCATCTACATTGCCTGGCCAATTTATTAGGACCTGTACCTAATATTCGAATGGGTCACCATTTACCCTGGCATGGCATGGCGTAGCCTCCACAATATATATTGGTATCTGTTCCGAGGGCTAAGGAACCATTCTGTCATTAATATTTCACACAATTGAAGTAGAGGCAGAGGATGGTGGTGACAAATGTGTCATCCAAGTTCATCCCATACATGCTCAACTGGATTGAGATCCGGAGATTGCGGTGACTATGGAAGATGCCTGAAGTCTGTCATGCTCTACAAACCATTTGCATGAAATCCTGACAATGTAGATGGGTGCATTATAATCATGAAAATAGCCATCGTCATCAGGGTACAACTGCTGTGTGCACCAAGGCTCAAGGAAACTACAGCGTGCCCCCCACACCAGGGTGATGTTGAATCCAATTGGGTAGACAGGTCCTGGCAATGTCCTGGTTTAACATTAGTAGGGTTTAACAATAATAACCCTACAGTGTATAGTATTCTGTTTCTTTTAGAGTGAAACTTTACATTTCTAAATAGGAAAAAAAATGTGTGAACTGAACCTTTGTTAAACCACAAGGGCTTTGCATGGATCAAAGTGCAATAAAGAAGAACACTTGATTACAAGGGTTTGGTTACAGTGAACCAGCCAGGGCAGTTAAATAAATTAGCATTGGATACAACGGTAAGGGACACGCTGCCTCACAGAAAAAAACAAACAAACAACAAAACCACAGCAAACAGTATACATGCAGTCAGCGATTGCATTGGCTGCTAGTCTGTAATGATATCAGCACAACTGACATTGTGGATAACAGAACAGTGTTCTCTAAATGTACATCTGTGCAAAGCTAAACTATAGGTTATTAAGAACAATGTGTAGCATTCTTGTAAAGCTCCAGATACCACAGGGTACTTTAATTAGAAATGTGGGCCTGTGAATCACTAGGCCATTGACGTTAATTATTGATGCGTAGTGTAATCTAGTTGGGTGTCATCTGACTGTTCCTGTTTCTACCTGTTTAAAATATTCAGGACTTGCCCAACTTGCATTTCTTTCTTTAACCTCTGCCCCACGCTTGTTGCTTATCTTGATTTAAACAACAGCTCCTCGACTATCTATCGGGAATGGCTAATTTGAGACCAACAAACTTTTTCCCTTGTGACCTGAGCTGTAGTCAAACCCAGAATTACACAGCATTTTGTTGTGGGTTTCCATGCATTCTTTTGAGTAAAGGTGCATTAAAGATTACATGCTAAAACCAGTGAATGCACATACGGTACAGAAGGTCCTCATAATCACATAGTTATCACACAGTACCTATACTTATATTGAAGTTTGTGAAGTCGCCCAGCCAAAACCTGCCAAAAGCAGTCTAGGAGTGTATGATAAAATCTAGGCAGTTATCAGGGTTGTGAGATGTGACAGACAAACGTGTGCACAAGGTGTGCTAATCATACCCTAAAAAATCTTTTCATCAAGTTAGTCCTGTTATTGATTCAATGTACCTTGCCTCAGTCACACTTTTTATCAACACCTTATCTGTAATGTTAGATGAGGCTCTACTTTCACCACCTTCAGCCGTGATTAACTCTCCAGTGCATCATTAAATCATTTTCCCTTCCAAATTTCTCTCACAGTATGTGCAGACCTCACAAAAAACACAATCCTCCTCTTAGTTTCATTACAATTTTCGCTCAGAATTATATAACTACCATACAGTCACTTTCCACGCAGCATTAGCATGCTCTTAACATAACTGTGAGCACTATTTAACTCGCCGCTGTGACTGGCTGCTGTTATGTGTTGATTTTGAAACTCAACATGATTAAGCAGATAAACGTGATACAGGCCATCGTCAGTGTCATAACCTTTACATGTTCTGTACTCCTCTCTGTGCCTCTCGCAGCTTTTCTTTTTAATGGCATATACAGTACATTACCATATGTCCTGGTAACAAAATACAAAATGGGAAAGGTCTTGATGAATAGGTCGACTTTGGGATTGACTGATTCTGACAGAGAGTGTAGTGTGTTTGAAACCAAATATTCTACAAGGTAATCATTAGCCAACACATTCCTTTCTACAGTATAGCAACACATCTAAAACTGTCTTGTTGCCATGGAACAAGTTATTGGTGTTTGAATTCAAGGGAGTTTATTTACATTTAATAGTGTTCTGAATAAGGGCCATTTGGATCAACTGTACTTACCGTGACTGTGCCCTGTGTACTACAATACAGACTGTATTGTGCTGAATTTCTTTTATTAAAAGCAAGCTTTTTTTTATATATTATGTGTGTCTTATATAAATCACCCAGCTTGGAATCAGACTAGTCATTAAACCACGGTAATGTTTGCAGAGTAAATAAAACAGAAGTCCCTGTCCACTAATTTGCTTAGTTGTTACAGGAACACTTTGTTTTTTAGTACATTATGAACTTATTCGTAATTGGGAGCACTGAGTTAGCAATGTGGAGTTTCAGAATGGCAGTTTTACTTTTTCATTGCTCCAGTTGGTTCCCAGATATTGGCCCATCTTAGTGATTTTAGCACAATCATTATAATGTCTAAGTTTACGCAGTGTTTACTGCAGTTTGTGATGTTGAATCAAGGCAGCTGTTTATAGTGATCCGGGGCCGATGGATGAAAATATCACAATGGCGGCAACGTGCATATTATCAAATTCAAGAGGTATTCCTGTATCTGCAGAAACCCACTTCAAATGTAAATATGTCCTTTAAAATTGCCCAACATTGCCTGCCACAATACTGAACAATCCATGACCTTTGACTTACTGTAGCACAGCTTGTTCAATGTCCCAAACCCTAATATACAGTATTACATGTTGCTTGTAATTACAGATTAGTCATTGTCAAGAACCATATGGCAGCTAGTTTGCAATGCCTTCCAAGTGGTACTATTAGAAACCCATGCCAGTAATTCTCTGATTTCTTCCCTTTTCAGTGTCATATAATCCAATAAGCTTTGCGTGGTGTATTTTTAAAGAAATGTTGCCACTAAGCCTTGCTAACAGAATCCCACATAGGCTATTACATTGTTAAATATAAAACACTTTTCTTCAAACTGCAGCTGCTGAGCAATAATTGAATTACCTTGCTGAGCCAAGGAGAATGTACTGCTACTAAAATATTCATTAATATCAGATTGAAAATCCTACTCAGAAGGCGAGGTTACTGCTTAGTACTTGTTATAGCATCATGTCTGCATTGTATTTCTTTAAAAAAAAAAAAAAAAATTGTACTCAAAGCTTCACTGAAGGACTTATTCTGATTGATTTCCTCGTGGGCACAGGGGAACCTGAATTTTTAACTCCAGTGTTTGAGTGGCCACATCACATATGTGATTTTAACCATGCTATGCTTGGCCTTGTAAAAAAGGCTTATTTTACAGAATAAAAATAGAGTAGAAAAGGCATGCACTTGGTTACACTCTGTATTAGGAGAGAAGATTGAGAGACATTTTGAGGCCGCAGGGGTTAAAGTATTTAAAAAGTCACCAGGAGGTGATGATTGAAAGAAAATAATATAAAAAATGATTTATAATCAAGAAGAATGCATTAGTTAAGATAGCTGTAACTGTGATATTTGAGACGTGTGACAAGTTACTCCTAAGGTGAAACAGTTATATCTTAAGTACTATTTGCATGGGACTAAAAGCAGGGGGTTCTCAGAGCTGGTCAAAAGCAGAGGATGTCCAGTAATGTCCCAGACATGGACTGGTTTTCTTCAAGAGAAGTTGTAAAACCAGATGTAAAACCCGCGCAAAATAATAATAATAATAACATAATAAACAATAATGTTTATTATTAACTAAGTTTGAAATCTAAATTTGTTCCTTTTCCCTAAACAAACAAGATTTACAGAAAAAAAATGACATTTAAAAATAAAAAGAAATTGCAAAACTTACCAAGTGCAGTGAAGATCGAAGCACTTCACAGCACAAGTTGAGACCGAGACGGTCGTCATTTCATTTGTATTCTTTTTTGAATATCAGTATCTTGTCGACATCGAATAAATGTTCACATGTGATGCATCGGTGAAAGCATCCATTTTTATAACTTGTATTTTCACTCTGTGTTCATTGCCTTTTCCAAAGCAGACAAGGAGTTTAATTCTGTGTGAAAGATGTATGAAGGGGGGAAAAAAATGTAATACAGTTTGACGCTTCCGCACACAGAATGTTTACAAAAAGACAAGTTTCACACTAATTCCTGTTAAAGTACTGTTATAGTCATTTAAGCGTGTTTTATTTTATAACATAATTGAGGCCCATAATTGCTAACTCTGTGAAGTACCAGAAGATAGAAAAGAAGGACTTGAAAACTTCAACTAGGGTTGTACAATAAAAATAAAGGAAAAATGGTATGAATTGGTTAGTGGGTGTGATTTTTAATCTCGCTGTTTCCATTCTACACATTCAAACGCAGTCCAATTAGCATGCTGGAGTGTTTAGCTCGATCAGAGTATTTTTTGTGTGTGTGAGGGTTTAATGGTTTTTGCTAGAATGATCGCATTTTGAGTCTTTGTGCATGAGTAATTAGCACAGGTTCCTTTTCATTCTTAATTAAGAACAACCAGCTTAAAGGGAGTTAGCAAATCTGAATAATTGGCACCTGCTGGATCATTCCATGATAGTGGTATGTTTGTTACACTGGTGTAAGTCATCAATATCAGGCTCATGACAACTCTTAGATGTTAGTGGTGATGTTCCATTTTAATAGAATGGCTCTGCTAGGTTTTGATTGCCTTGAAGACAATAATAGTTCTGAAAGCACAAACCCACTTTATTAATTAGTCTGTTTCTAGCTAAGATTTGCTGAGGGGGTTTTATCATTCCTAAATATATTAAGCTGCCTGAAGGTCATTGTAGATATTTTATAAAGCCCAGGTATTGATTCCTTTTGTAGCTTTATAAATTAGAAACACAGTCAATTCTGGTATTCAGTTTATTGAGGGCTTTGGACAAGAGAGACTGTAAAATGTGGTGTTAAGAGACTAGAAGCCATATAATTTAACTCAATTGCCATCTCTAACTCTGATGAGTGTCTTGTATTTTTTATTGTCGTTTTCAATCATCTGCAGCTCAGCGCACATCATATAGGCCTTTTGATATATTACACCTATCCTTGTAATAATATCAGGGTTCCTGATTAGTCAATATAAGAGTCAAGTCTAAAATCTTATCAACTACACATCTAAACCATCATGAATATACTTTGTAACCAATACGTTTTTTTTTCCCTAAACCAGACCTATCCAGTTCATTAAGATTAAAAATGTTTTGAAATGGTTCAATTTTTAATTTTTAAGGTTGTTACCCATTATGAAAATCGGCCATTATGAAAATATGAGCTTTATAACCGTTACCGTGTCACTTTCTGAGCGAACACTTGACTGAACAGCACAATGGCAACCTTTGGAGAAAGTAGATGAACCGGATTGTCAACAAGGACTGTCTTTTGATGAAGTAGAGTGGCTTAACTATGGAAGATAGCAAAAGAGAATCCAGTGAATTATATTTGAGTGTAAAACTGAACATGCAGGACTGCAGCTTTAAGCTTTGAGAGTGAATATACTGAAATATGAAAAGCGTTCAGGAATGCATTCTTTAAAAACGGCTTTGAAATTCCAGCAATCTGATCTGAAACATATAGTGTCTGCTTACTACTGTTTCTTGTATTTAAAAAAAAAATATATATATATATATATATATATATATATATATTTCTATTATTATTTTTATTATTATTTATTTCTTAGCAGACGCCCTTATCGTAAGTGCAACAGCACACTCCAGGGCACGGGTGGTTGCAGGCGTCTGTATATCTCATAGGAACCGATACCCTGTTGTGTGTTAATGCTTACATAATAAAATAGGAAACAACTTGATTCCTTGTACCAAATCACAATCACTTTGCTTCCCGCCCCTTCCCCCCCCCTCCATTTTTGCGTGTGAATTTGATCATTTCGATTTGGAAATTACTATTAAAATGAAACCTCATATTTTCTGTCATTTTTCAGGTATTCAAGAAAAAAGCAATTGAACTGGGAGAAAAACTGCTGCCTGTGTTTAACACACCCACCGGTATCCCTCGCGGTGTCATTAACCTGGGCAGGTGAGTTTAGTGGCAGTGCCAGACTGATGGATATTGTAATGTGTTTTGTTCACTGCAGGAAACTGGATCCAAGTGCCGTTTCCATTGTCAAATAAATTGGATTGAAGTCGGATTTAATTGATTTGATGAGCAAAGCATTTGTTATATTCATAACATGAAGTATGTCCAAGTTTGAAAAATCAGTTTTTGAGATGGCTTTTACAGGTCATGGTAGTCCCTACTGACTGGTTTATAGAGAGAACCGTGACCAATAGGCAACATTTTGTTATTTGCATTTCCACTGCAAACATGTCAGCCAATCAGAGCAAATGTGAACCTGGAGTGATGTTTCTTCAAATAAATCAAGGTGTGAAAAAACACCTTAAAAATGACAGTAACCACTGGTGAGATGAGAATTAGAACAAACGTTTACAAGCCTCTTACTGGTACCCAGCAGTTATAAATATTAACAGGAGTGTAGAAGACAAACAATTGTTTTTTAAGAGGCCTATGGTTTGTATCTGCTGTGTCTCATCCAGCCTTTTCACCTACAGCAGCACGACCAGCTGAAAACCTGCAAACCACCGGCTCCTACTGTACCAGCATACACCAGTGCTGCTCACTGCTGGAATTACCATCAGGGACTGACTTGCCGTTAGTGTGTTATTTTTCACATTCGAGTCCTGAAAAACAGCACTTACTTGCCAATAGCACGTAATCAAAATCTATTATCTACCTGCACCTTAATTAATTGCTCCATCGATCCATGAAGCTGCTTTAGACATAGCTCAGGAAATTGCTTATTTTAGTTTGATCTTTCGGAGGAAGCCCTAGTAACTGTGCCGCCCCGTCCACCCACCTGCATTCAATTAGACTGTGAGCTCTTCCTGACAGCTGTAGCTGCATCTCATTAACTCACACAGTGCTGATTACAGTGAGATTTAGTGATGAGTGTTGACTACTGCCAGACTAGGTACAGAAAATGACTACCCATGAAGTGCCATTGCCCTCATTTGAGGAGGCTACTTTGTAATTTTTGGAGTATTTTTAACTGGCATCTACTTG
Source organism: Acipenser oxyrinchus oxyrinchus (assembly GCA_030684275.1). Lineage (NCBI taxonomy): Eukaryota > Metazoa > Chordata > Actinopteri > Acipenseriformes > Acipenseridae > Acipenser > Acipenser oxyrinchus. The sequence continues at coordinate 1,720,153 of CM060289.1, forward strand.
TTATTTTCTCTTTAATCTAAATGTAATGTGTCAAATTGCACACGGCGTGTGTTCTGATTTTTTCAAAGAGAAACATATTTGGTGCTTAATGGGTTAACTTTGCTGGCACGGCTGTACTGTATGGCCAAACTGTCACGTTGCTATCTCATGTTTTATTTATGTTTAGGATACTGTCATGCATTATATTAAACTCATGTTCATTTTCTAAAATGAACATGTAGATATCTGTCATTTTTTCTAAGACAGAACATGCTTGCTGTTATATTGTTGGTAGTACACATGATCCTCCTGCCATAACACTGTCAATAGATTCTAAAGTTACCATGGGCGCAAGGTATTTAACCGTACATGTGTTACATGTGACCATTTCTCAGTGATTACCACCTCCTACTCCTTTAAGAAAGCTAAAGTCTGCTCTTCAAAATATCATCAGCTGTTCCACAGAAGCACCTGCCAACCGATCACCTGATATCAGCACTCAATTAAAAACTGTTAATCAATCCATTGTTACAGAAACGTATAACAGTGAAATGCATTGATAGATTGCAAAGGGCATTTCAGGGATTTGCTTATGGAATGAAACCTAATTTAGGTGCGGCCCAGTTAAACAAAAAGAATACGCTCCCTATTGCATGCTTTTGTTTTGTTTTATATGCACCACACAAAAATGTACTGGTATTAGTCAGAAACGAGACTGCTGCCGTGTTCCTGTCCTTCCACAGCAATTACTGATTTCTAGTTTAATCATCATTCTGTACCTTGAATACTGTATATTCTCATGGCCCTGAAAACAGGATGTTTGATAAACCTGTTTTTAATCTGGTATTTTAATATAGGTGGTCCTCTTCAACAGGTGGACTGTAGTACAGGTTTTCCTCTTATTTTGAATATACGGTTTTCAATAACATTGTGTAATTGAAGCTGCTGAAAATATTACCAGATGAGTGAGTTCAAGTCTCGTTCTCGTATAACCACGAACAGCTGTAAAACGAATCAGATTGCGTGGAGTGTTATACAGAATAATTAGAGCGAAAGTTGTGTGTAATATTCCAAGTAGGATTTACTTTCAAATCAGATGTGATTACTGCAGGTGGATTATGCATTCAAACAGCACAGTGCGGTGTCATTCAACTGAGCTGATCAAATCTGAGGCTATAATACATTGTAGCACTGCATCTGTCTAATTCTTTGTGTGTTCGATGCTTGCTGTAAAAAGGTTAACTAGCATTTGATCATTACCAGCTCTAAATTATTATTTGATTGCGTTTTGTTAATAAATAGCTAGGGCTCTTTTTTTTTTTTTTTGGTCACATGATGTGCCTTTAATTTAAAGTTATATTGAGCCGACTCCATTTTGAATGAAACTCCTGGAAACGCGTCGATTGTGTAACGAGATCCCTTTTGTTTTTTCTCCCATAACTTGAATGAGACGATGATTCTGTTTCATTGATAATATTAAAAAAAAAGACAGCTCCTTTTTTTTTTTTTAATTCAAACCAAACACAAAAAGCAAATTCAGTTAAATTGCTTTACTCGGATTTAAAATCATAATGACTCCTTGCAAACATGTTATAACCTGCTTTGCAAATAATAGTTTCCTCTTAATTGCGATTTAATGAAATTAATTAAACTTCACTCTATTTGTGTTCTGATTGAATTTTTTTACATTATCAATGAAACAGAATCATAGTCTCATTCAAGTTACGGGAGAAAAAACTAAAGTGAACTTGTTTCACAAGCAACACTTTTCCAAGAGTTTAATTGAACAGAGAGAGCTCAAACAAAAGGGACATCACGTAATCAAAAATAAAAACCGAAAACAAAAAGCCCTATAAATAGCACACATACCTGTAACTCACATACAGCGGCTCACCTGGTAAAGACTCTACTGCATGGTGTGCAGGGTCATGCAGTCAGCGGAGCACTGGTGATTGTATTGGCTATGCATAGTTGCCGATCTCTGCTGGCGATTTAATAAGTTAGGAAAGAAAAATCGACAGGGACTGTTTCTCCTACAGACACATACAGGGCTGGTTCTAGGGGGCTGGTAAACATCAGGCATCCACTGCAGAGCTCTTGGATGTAAAGACCCAGTTGGCTTGATAGTAGGCTCCTTGGACGCCTACTGACCCTGAGCCGTTGTGTGGTGAGGGAACATAAATGGCTGGGGGTAAAATAATGTGGCACACTAAATAAAAAACACCTCTTAAAACAGACCACAAATAAGATATCTTTGAGCCTATGTCACAGTTCCCTCCTGAGCTCTACCCTGTAAGTTAATCAGACTTTAACTTTTTTTTGTTATTTTAGCGGCACAAGTTGGAGTTGGGGATGGGCCTCTGCAGGAAGCAGTATTTTGGCTGAATTTGGCACTTTGCACCTTGAGTTTGTTCACCTTACTGAAGTAACTGGAAACCCAATATACAGTGAGAAGGTACAGTATGGCCATCGTGATTATTGTGCAACAAGAACAACCTTCCATGATGATGCTTCGCTATTTTAGATTAGTAAAATGAGCGAGTGGTGCTATCTTTTCTCTTCTAGTAAAGTAGCTACCGAAAATAGCTAGAATAGTTTCTCATACTGTAGAATACATTCAAATTAGATTCGATTAGTACAGTTTATTGGTCTGCTTTTTTAAGTGGACTTATCTTTACTATTTCACATACAGGCATGAAGTGTTAAATGGCTAAACCCTTTTTTTATACATTCTTGTTATTATGACACAGGTCAACATGGGAGGCAGCTTTGCGTGTAGTTAATGAGACTTCAGGTGTTGATTTACTCTGTTGGTTAATTCAAATATTCAACGGCATATAAGATAACCAATTGGATGTCATGGTTTTTCTGAAGCATTGACAGGTACTAGGATTACAATTACACCCGTTATTTGCAGAACTTCAAGAACCGTTCATCATGGTTGGTTTGCACCTCCTGTTGAAAGTATTTTTAGTGATTTTTAAAAAAATTTTTTAAAGGCAACACTAACATCTGGAACAAATGAATTTCTCAATATTTAATGGTGAGAGTGTTGTTTACAAGCATGCTTCCTATTTGAAGAAACATGTTTCTCGTTGCTTAGCTAATTGGCTGAGATGTGTGCTACTGTTTTGGGAGTTGCTACTTCTCTAGAGTAGATGGTTGCTGACTGTCGTATCTGTGTGTCCATGCAGGTGATGAATATCCGCAACGTCCTAAACAAAATCGAAAAGCCTCATGGACTGTACCCCAACTTCCTGAGTCCTGTGACCGGAAACTGGGTTCAACGTGAGTAGATCTAGATCCTTGTTTTTGCATATCCCTGATCTGAGCTATTATTGCTGGGTATACATATATCTGTCGTTGTGTCTGTGTTGTGTGAGTATATATATTCTGCTGCCAAGTACACCTGTGTACGAATACATTTGAATAAATACGTTTGTAAAAAACTGCTTTAGCAGTATATTTCAGGGCCAGGTTTCTGCTGTGTAGATTTTTGTACCTTAAATACCTGTATTTTAGGATCATCAAATCAAGACTAAAGGAAACTCTTCTTTTCTTTTCTAGACCATGTCTCCATAGGGGGACTAGGGGACAGTTTCTATGAGTATTTGATCAAATCCTATCTGATGTCAGACAAGAGAGATGAACAAGCCAAGAAGATGTATTATGATGCTTTGGAGGTAAATAAAAAATGTAATAAAAAAAAATAATAAGATGAATGGGTCACTGCATTGGGGTGGTCTGCCCAAGTATTAAGAGCTGAGGAATCAGAGCTAGGATTTCCTAGCTTCAAATCCGAGTCCCTGACTTACTTGAACTTAAAGTAAATGAAAAACTGGCTCAGTGAAAGTGCATCCATAAGTTCATAACACTCAATCCTAAATTCTAATGACGAAACAAAGGCAGGTAAACAAGGCTTGATTTGCTCGTGCCATCGTCAGTGTAACAGGGATAGAGGAATACAACTATATCAGTAATTACACTGGTGAAGGCACTAGCCAAAACATCTGTCAACTTGACTTTCTCTTTAGCCAAGAAAGTGTAGTTAATGTGCATGGACAGTACTGTTGGACTGCATTTGAACTGTAATTCCAGTTTCTTTAATTAGTCCAAATTGACTTTTGTTTTTTCTTCGAGCTTTGTAAATGAGGCTCTGTCTTTTAGAGTAGTTATGCATAATTATTTAGTTATTAAGCTAAGAAAAAAAAAAAGATTAAACACAGCGAGACACACTGACTGTTACACACAAACCACATACAAAACGATAGATTGCATCTGTATTGGATTTTAGGTAGTTAATTGGGGGGGGGGGGGGTTCTTTCTGGCATTCTTAAAGAGAGTCTTTGATTAGACATGTTGCATTTTAATGAAGCAGAGCACTTATCAAGCACTGCCAAAAAAAATAAAAATACTGTGCGATGTTCCAAACCCCCGAGTATTTTCAAGGTTATCTTATTTCCACTTTCATATCTCAGTACTAGCGGGTAAAGGAAAGGACAGAAACAAACTGTAAAGCTTTCGCTAAAGACTTGTTTAATATTGCAGGCTATAGAAACCAATCTGGTGCAGAAGTCTCCCGGGGGGCTCACATACATTGCGGAGTGGAGAGGTGGGGTACTGGATCACAAGATGGGTCATCTGGCATGCTTCTCGGGGGGAATGATCGGGATTGGAGCCGATGATGGAGAACCGGAGCAACGCAAACACCACATGGACCTGGCAGCCGAGATTACTCACACATGCCACGAGTCTTATGCACGCACAGGTAGGAGAACATATATATTATTCTGCTGTGATACACTAGGGAAGAAAACACTGAGATGCATTGACTTGTCTTTAAGTACACTCTGGGTAGCACTACAACTGTACAAAGAGTAATTCATAAACATGTTTCCGAACACAGCACAGTGTCGTAGAGTGCACAACATACATACAAGTATACCGCAAGTACATAAGAGTAAAGACTGAAGTAGAAGTCCTACCAGCCTTCTAAAATAACGATGGCATTTTTCAGGGATTAAGAAGTTGAAGGATGGCTAACCGATGCTTTAAAATCCATTCTTAATTACTTTATTAACATTGTTACTGGTCCCTGTTTTATTGTGCTTAGAAGCTTTTGATCCTTTATATTTTTTTTACATTAACTCCAAATATTTCACATGCAATGCTATTGATAGAATGATGACAGAAACTTCATCCAGCGTTTAGATTCAACGCCAGATTATAGATTCAAAACCTTGGTAACTCCTTTACTGTATGTAGGCTGCCTAATAAGCATGTATACGCAGTGTTACAGTAGAAATGGCAGCTATGTGAGCTATCTCTAGTGTGGAAATCATTGTTAAACATACATGATACACCATGCAAATTGTAGTTATTTTCTATCGCTTTGTACATTCTTTGACATCCGTGTCTTCTTATATGTCGTGCTCATTGTGTAGTACAGCTTTTCCAGACCTAAAGGAACCATCACAGTATTAAATTATAGAATAAGAGGGACCTGGCATGACTAACGAAAGAGCTTGTGCAGCCGACCCAGGGGAAGTGATCAAAAAGCAAGCAGGATCTAGAGCTGGTGTCAGCTTGCCAAGGATGGGGAAGCAGTTTTAACATCCTTATTTGATCCAGTTTCACCACTGCAGCTTCTATAATCTTCTCCTGACTCTTCACAAGCAAATGTGTCTCAAAAGCCCCCCCTTGTAAAAGTTTACCATGGTGTTTTTGCAGTTTTGCCATGATTTTCCCATGGGTGTACTAGTTTACACCGTTTGCCATGTTTTTTAATATGCTTTACCATACCTCGCTATTCTTTACAATGCTTTCCTGTGCTTTACCGTGCTTTCACTATTACAATTACACTTTGCTATGCTTTTACCGTGAGAAACGTTTATAAGGGTCTATAAAAAAGAAAACGGGCCGATTTGACCAATCTTACACCCTGCTGGGTTAAGCCAGGGCTGTATTGTAATAAAGCACATTACAGCACCAGGGAATCATCCAGGATCCACCTATCTGGGGTTATTTTCCGATTACCCCTAAAAGTAGCTGGGTGATGAAATCCAGGTTGGATCCACAGTACTGTAAACGCTCGTATGCAATCCAGGAATGGCTTATCCCAACAAGTTAATGCCGACATCATTGTTTTTTCTGCAAACTATCTTAAGTGCAACACAGCGCACACTCATATACAAATTGCTGTTTTGTTTTTCTGATGGTAAAACTGGAACAGAAGAGAAGCTATATATATATATATATATATATATATATATATATATATATATATATATATATATATATATTGCTGTTGTGTATTCCCACTGTACACACATGCTATGATGCAGAGATGTTGTTAAAAGCAGACCTTCCTAAAGATTCTAGTCGAAATAACCCTGAGGACATTTTGAATGCAGTTTCTACAATCAGCAACAGCAGCAGTAGCAAAATCCATACTTGTGTGATGCTACGGTTTGTTGATTCAACAGTCTATTAACACTGACATGCTGAACAAACCTATTGATCAAACTTCGAAGGAGGACCAATTATTCGGTCCCAGAGACAGATATCCACTAGTGAGGCACAAACCCCCCCCCCAAAAAAAAATAAATAAAAACACATAAAAGTCATGTATTCCCAAAGTCCAAAATAGCATATCGAGGTGGGGATGGATGCCACAAATAATCATTGCATTCCCAGGGATCCTAAGTCTTTTTAAATTACCGCTGGCACTGAATCACACACGTTGAAAACTGTGGATCTGACTGGAACTAAAGGACATTCTCTCACTCCAGCTCTTCTCAGATTGTAATGTTAAGGCAGGGAAGCATTTTGACAAAGTATACATTCATGCTGCAAACAAAGCGATTCTGGATCAATATCATTTGAGCTGAGATGTACATGATGAATGTGTTACAGGACAGCGAGCGTCTGTGTATGTAGGTAATATCGACTCATGTAGAAGTTAACGAGCTGGGAGTGCTGATATAACCCATACACAGCTGTTTCCAGTCTTATAAATACAACACGCCCTCACTATAATGAACCTGTTGGGGTCCAAGCCTTTTGTTCGTTATATCCATTTTGTTTATTTAGCAGGACAATCAAAATCCAATGGTAAACTGTTGGAGTAAGTCTAGAGTGTGATGAGACTATGCATGAGCTGCAGAGTCACATGTACCTGTTACGTCTCATGTATGCGGAGCACAAGGAGGTTAAGTGACTTGCTCAGGGTCACACAGTGAGTACAATGGCTGAGCTGGGATTTGAAGCTAAACTTTTATTCAAAATCAATCTGACCTGAATCATTTCAAAGTGCAGCAAATTTGAATCCAACATGCCAGGATCCCAAAATGAGTTTTCATTCCAAATCAACCCAACATGAAAAGTTCATTAGAGCCTCAGGTTTTTCTTTTGTTGTTGTTGTTGTTTTTTTTTTTCTTTAATCAGTTTTGCTTTGCCGCATGTTTGCTGAACAAGCCAAAAAAAGTGCTTTTTGACAACCTATATTGTGATTGTGATGTAACCGCTTTGAATGCACTTTGCAGTTGAATATGGAGAATACTTCACAGTAAAAACTGAAAGTTGCATGGTTGATGTCATGAATAGGGAGTCTCCGTGATGTGTCATGGAATACAGTAGGTGAACCGTGCACTCTGATTGGCTGAAAGATCCTGAGCAGTCTTTAATATACAATACGTGTACGTAACCCCAATTTCCCTTTCCTCCAGTTAAACAGTTAATTATTTTTTACTGGACTGACCATATAGGTTGAAACACAGGTTCCTTTATCATGTGAAAATGGGTTTGAGAAGAAATAGTGTTTTTGTTTACATTTAGGAAAGAATTTAGTTACCATTAAAAAGTACACATTTACCATAATGTGTGCATCATTTATGTAAGAAAATGTAAGACCAAGTAATTTCTCTTAGGTATGAATTAATTTGTTATCCCAATGCATTTTTGTTAAATGAAGCAGAGTAAGTCATTAATCAGGTTGTTTTTTCAGGCTTAAATAAATCATTTTTCTTCCTTTTGTTTTGTTTGTTTTCTCAGCTACCAAACTGGGCCCAGAAGCATTCCGTTTTGATAGTGGTGTGGAAGCCACAGCTACGAGAATGAGCGACAGATACTACATCCTGAGGCCTGAGGTTGTGGAGAGCTACATGTACATGTGGAGACTAACCCATGACCCCAAGTACAGGGAGTGGGGCTGGGAAGCCATACAGGTAAAGAAAATGTGTTCCTTCATTTATAATTCAATGTCGGGATCATGACTACTGCTTTTGAGTATGGGTGATGGTAGTGATTATTGATTATCTGGCCGCTGGTCCTGCCTCGCAAGGGGGGAAGGAAACCACCGCCCTCTGTAAGATGAACTGATCTGGCGATGCCAGATCAGCAGGATGGACCGTGACAAAGCCATGCACTTCCCCCCCCAATCAAGGGGACTGCCTGCAATAAAGTGGCGATTGGGAGGAGGAGGATAGGGTTGCAACAGCCAGGTGAGGTTTAAATAAGGGGGTAGCGATCGAAGTAGGGAGCAAGCACTCATAATCTCTCCCCCCAATCTCAGCCTAGGCTTCTAATAAGCAATTACTTCTTACAGCTGAATTGATCTGCTTTCAGTGCAGTGGTTAGGTCTTATGATTTGATGTATAGGCATGGCAACGGTTTGCATCTTTTATTAATTATTTGGACATTTGCAACCTAATATATCTTGTACTGTTAGTCACAGTTTGGTAGCATTGCATTGCCGGAACAGGATGAAGTGATCAAGTGTGTGAACCTCTGTAGCTTGACTTGGCAGTACAGCGTCGAAAAAATGTAGTTATTAACTGTGCCATTGTGCATATTAAACAGATGGGGTTACTGAAACAGCACAACTTGCATGCAACAAACACATAGTATTTCTTTCTTTCTCCAGGCGTTGGAGAAGTACTGCCGTGTTGATAAAGGCTTCACAGGAATAAGAGATGTGTACACAACATCACCAAGTCCTGACAACATGCAACAGAGCTTCTTTTTAGCAGAAACATTGAAGTAAGTATAAACCCACCGAACACCAGTCCTACACTGTCTGTACAGCCATTAAAACGTATGCCACATATTTAGCATGTTTTGTATTCATTATATTAACAGCATGTGCTAGTCCTGCATCAAATATGAATCCATAATGCAGTCTCTGAGATTTTTTTTTAAGAGAAGCATTTATTAACCAAAAACATTTTGAATCAATACATTTTTGTAAAGCTTTTCAGGAGGCTGAAGAGACCGCATCTAGTTATAAACACATTCTTTCCGCATCATGACTTGTACGAACACATCCGATTTTCTTTCCTTTCTGTCTTGTTTAAAAACATGTCTATACATTTGTTTCCATCCTGTTAGTACCTATGTCATATGCTAGGAAGGTATTGTAATCTGTATAGTGTATTGGATTTTCTCGGGCAATAAATAAGGGTTATCGAATCAATAGGTCTGAAATTAATTTGCGTCAGAATGGAAGGGAGACTTTAAGATTATGTTTAGACTCTACATGTTAGACAAACATGTTAGACAAACATGTTACTGCTACTTCCCACAGGTCTTAATGTTCTCTTATTACTGGGTGCTACTTCTTAAAAGCTGTTTCTGTTGTTCCCGTAATAATTAACTTTAGCCCTCAATCAAAAGATGCGCTTTAGTACTTAAAAAAATTAAAATTAGGCAAATGTTTTGTCCAAGAGAAAACGCTTGTCTAATTGTAAAACGATGTTTCTTTTGCTAATCAGTGCTGTGGTCCTATGGCTGTTAATTGAATAGCACCTCTTGTATTATGATTGAATCTAAGTGTCAGATGTTGGTGTCTAGTTCTGTTTCATTTTAATTGAATGTTAGAAGTCTGTTATTTTGGTAACTGGTCTTGTTCCAGGCTGAGCTTCTTTTATGCAAGTAAATTTTCTTTAAACCTTCAGAGTCAAGTGGTTTGGGCCACCTATTCTTTAATATAATGTCATGATTAATAGACCTCAAAAAGAAAAGCATCCAACACACAGGTGGTTTAAGAACGGCTAAGCCTTGCAGTACATTTCGATAGTTTAAATCCTTCTTCCTCAGGGCAATCCCCTCAGTATTGCTGTTTTTTATTTCTAGCAATTCAATCGCTGGCTTCAGAGCCAAGTGGCTGTGTATGTTATTGGCACCTCTGAATATCTCAGGGTGCTCCTGTCAGCTTACTTATTAAACTAATGTGTGTATATATCCAGGGATACCAAGTTGTATAGGCAATAAGACAAGAAATCTACAGTACCACCCACAAGCACCACAAACAAGGGGAGGGGGTTATGTTATACTGCTGTATATCTTGTGCATATTGGGAATTTGCCAAGACCCAGCTGAAAATATTGGATTTATTTCACAAGCTAGCAATGACCTTGTGACAAAAAGGTTATGGTCTAAAGTGTAATGAAATCTAATATATTCAGTTAGGTCATGGCATGTAGCAAGGAAAAAACAGGCTTTATCTAGTCAAATGTGTACTCACCTGTGTTGTAATGTAACCAGGAGGTCCCCGGTTCAAATCCCACCTCAGCCACTGACTCATTGTGTGACCCTGAGCAAGTCACTTAACCTCCTTGTGCTCCGTCTTTCGGGTGAGACGTAATTGTAAGTGACTCTGCAGCTGATGCATAGTTCACACACCCTAGTCTCTGTAAGTCGCCTTGGATAAAGGCGTTTGCTAAATAAACAAATAATAAATAAACAAATAATAATGTAAGTATGTGTAGTAAGAAATGACTGTACTTCTGAGATATAACCTAAAATCGAGTTCGTAGATGTCATTCATAACCCCTAGCCATTGTGGGTATTAGCAGATGCTAGATTTGTGTTAAGAGAGGGCAGAGAAGCTATTTACCTGAGGTCAGTACAAACAACCTGGACAGTTGGCTTGATGGTCTGATCAAACAGAGCTCCCAGATGGCTAAACTGTGAAAGAATGTGGTAAACAGAACTCTAGGATTATGGGAAAATGGTTACTCCAAAAAAAATTCCAGAAGTGTATAATGAAACTTGACCGGCAGAATGATTATTCTGTGTGGAAATTGAATGGATTACTTTAATAAACATCACATTAAATGACAACGATAACAGTACAGCAAATGCTCTGGATCATCAGTTCGACCACAAGCTAGCGATCGCGTGCCGAGACTTTGTGCTAAAAACAAGTAACAAAATGGCAAAAGGATTCTCTGTTCAACTGCACCTTTAAGTTTCTATGAAGTGTGCAATCATTCTAAATGGGTCTTACTGTAATGGTTCAAGTACTGTGTTTAGGTGGCTGTACTTGCGTTCAGGAGCTACTCTTGAGCTTTAGTTGCCTGATATAGATTTATGTAATCGAGTCTAGATCAGCCTTCATTGACTTTATTGAAGTAGTCTGCCACTTTGAGTTTCCTTCAGGTTGTTTTTTTCTGCCAATACACCACTGTGTGTAATTTAAAGCGAATTACTTTAAAAAAAAAAACAAATAGAGGTGTAGATTTTTTAATGATACACAAATACAAGAAAAATAATTTAATGCAAGAAATCACACAGTCATTTAAATGATCCTCATATTGGTGGTACTTAGATTCTGTTTTGAGTGTGATTCCTGCTATGAGGCTCCGGGGAGTAACTTTTGTGGAATTGTGTTTCTTTTTCACAACCCAGGTATCTGTATCTGCTGTTCTCTGACGATGACCTACTCCCTCTGGATGACTGGGTGTTCAACACTGAGGCTCACCCGCTGCCAGTGATCCGCACCGAGTGCATGCAGGGGGGTGAAGCTGGCAAGATCCAACAGCAGCAATAGCACAACTTATTCTAAAAGAGGAAATAAGCCTTTGACCAGTCCATTGGGGTTGATATGCATTTCCTTTCCAGTAAAGGGTGTTGTCATGACGTTGGGGTCGTATTTGTGAGCCGGGACCGTCCCCATATGGAGGACGGACGGCGTTTCCGTGGACAATCAGACATTTAATGAGAACTTTCTTTTTTTTCCTCTGTGAGGAGACCTATAGTGGCCCACAACAAGGGTCGCTGAATCATGGGCCATATTGTGAAAGAGAAACCACTGAGCTTCATTGTCGCATTTGTTTGTTTTTTAAAGGTCTTCTGTCTGTATCTTTCTATAGAGTACTATTAGACCAAAGGATGTTGTTTCCCGTTATAATCCCACATGGTTTATTTTTTAAAAATGTATTTTGTGTTTTCGCTGTTAAAAGCTGTTTTAGTTGAGTAGTTGAATATTATTCCGTTTTTTAGTTAGACAAATCTAGATAAAACAAAGCACTATTCCTTTTTTTACTCTGTGTCTCTGATACAGTTATCAAATTTGTCCCCGTTTAGGAAAGCTTGACCCTCTGTCACATTTACATGCAGCTTGTTTTCTGTTTCATTTACTATGCGGTAATTGTTTATTTAGCAAATTATGTAAACGTTTTCACCCAGCTTAGCAAATTTTCAGCCTGCCACTTAAAAGCGTTCAAAAAACAGCACCATGTGGATGCAAGGCATTCAGACAACTTATTGTGTTCTCTGGGCCCTGATTACAGAACCTGATAGGCATGAAGTAATTAAAATTAGCCTCATTGAAAGACACTAGAAGGGCAAATGTGAAATTGTTTCAGATAGTCAGAGTCTGCCACTGGTATGCATATTAACTTAGACACAAGATACAGACGAGGTGTGAATGTGTAACAAGATAACATTGAGATAACGGGAGCAAGTTTGGGGTCCTGTTTGCTGTAAATAATGAGAGAGAGAGAGAGCAGTCGCTTTCCACAGTTTCCTGAAACAAATGATTCAAGGAGTTTTAGGTTCAGTGGTTTTATTTTCTCAGGTGTGTTAAAAGGTTAAGGTTCTTTTTTATGCTATTATCAATCCTGTATTCATGTTTTAAATACTGGGTTTGCTCTGAGCACCCGTTGAATGCTTTTTCTGAAATCTCACTCTGCTTCTTTTGCAGTATGTATTGCTTGATACTTTTCAGTCCAATTCCAAACCGTTCATAGTCGCTGCAACATTAACGTGAAACAACATATTGTTGCATAGCTACTGCAAGGTGACTTACTGTATCGTGGTGTGCATTATTTAATTACCATAGGTTTCTTACTGTACAATGTTTGCAAAGCTGGTGCATCTGAAGTAGTTTTTGATGCAGTAGCTCCGGTATCTTATTGATTTGTTTTGATTTTACATTCTTGCAATTTCTCTCTTCATATCCCCACCCTCCTGCTGTTCATGATACATTCCATGATTTATACTAGATATTAGCACAACAATTTTGAGTGACTTATATTAATTAACTTAATACGGGATAATATATCCCGCCTGGAACTGTGTAGTAATATGTTTTGTACTTTTGAATGTTGCTATAACATTATTCTAATTAGTAGTAACTACTTTTCCGTTTCCATCGTTCTATGTACTATGGGGGTTTACAGCTGTCACAAGACTCCTGTATGATAATAGGCCTGCTGTATTTCTTCTGTGGTTAATGAACAGAGATGTGTTTGCTTACTTCACCTCGAAACCCACCATGCAGCATTTTAAAAAAAAAAAAAAAAGATATATATATATATATATATATATATATATATATATATATATGAAATGACTATCAACAAATCTATCATCTTTATTTTTAAAATTAACTTAAAATAATAATAAAAAAATAATAAAAAATGTACACCTTTTTGTTGTTGTTGCATTTTTAGAACTATTATACCAGGGCAAAGGGTTTGGAGTAATTGACTTTTTCATTTGAAAGATAAATACTGTAGTCGTGAGATACAGTACCACCAATTAATTCCGCTTGTTACCTGAGCCAGGACACCTGCTCCATATTTGCAGTACTGTGGGTTGGGTCACGTATCATCTTCATGCACTCTGTTTACTGCGTGGATTTGTATTTTCGGTAACACTTTTAATCATTCCGACTGAATAACATCTGAATATCTTATGCATTTCCTCTGAGTTATTAATTCATGTGGATTTAATTTCCCTGTATTCATTCCATGTTCATTTGTAACAAATGATGACCACATGTATAAGACAGGCATTCATGCATAAATTAACACTTCTCACAATCCCCAGGTGGACAAGTAAAAGGGTATATTTTCTCAAAATGCAATTTCACTGCAAACATTTTTTTAATTTTTTTTTTAATGAAATTTGGCTCAACATATATCTTATATTTAAGCGTTCTGGCTGTCAGGTTTTAAAGTAGACTAAAACGGGCAATGTCGGATTTAATGCACAACGTTGTAAAACTAAAATCGACAATTAATTTTTAATTGCTACATTTTCAGAAGAAATCTGGTTAATACCTAATTCATACTTTTGTATTCAGGAATCAGGCTACATCTGGTAAAATCGCAACATCAGATCATTTCCTTATACTGAATGATATTAATTTGATCTTATTTTGTAATTATGCATAGTCATTAGAAATGTGACTATAGGTATATTCACTGGGGGCTTCCCACTGCAAAGTCCCAACTGCGATGTGTACTTCACAGAATTTCAATTGTATTATTAAACTGAAGTGGACACATTAAGTACTCATAATTTGCTCTAAGGTGGTGTTAGAAACATACAATGCATTATTCTGCAAAATGAACTGGGATTTTGTTTGCCTAATAGTCTCCTTGGCATTGTGAAGTATTGTTTATAGCAATAAAAGTGTGGATCGAAAGGATGAATGTGAACAAAAATGATATTATAGGTTTACTAGTGCTACACAATTTGAGAAGACAGAAATATCTATATATATTTTTTGATGCATTATGTTATCAGTGCGTATTTATAGAATAAGCTGTTGAGTATTTTAGATATTGCAAATATAGTCTTAAATAATTAAACTAAGGATTTAATGAAATCAAAACTATAGCATCAATGGCTATAACCATTGTGGTGCAATTGAGCCTTATTTATTAAATCGTGGCCTAAAACTCGTTAATATAATTGAATTAATACAGTAACTATAGTGTACAATGAGGGGACAGTCTTCACAATGGGTAAAATCAGAGACAGTTGTCTCGAGGCACACTGTGATATAACAAGTCTTTTGGTCTTTATTTAAGGAGATGGATAAAACAAGTTGGTTAGGTTCTTCTTGCGTTAACCAAATCAGTCATTCAGCGACTGTTGTCGCTAAGGACCCATTGTGATGTGTGTTTATCCAATCTGTACTGTGTCGTGTCATCACAAGATAACAGGATTTAGAATCCTAATTACAGGGTGACAGGGATATTCCACTTGTTGTATACTGAAGATGGATGTATACAATATATATTCCTGGAGGGGAGGGGGCCGGTTCTAATTGTTGATGTCATTCTTGTTGTCTGATTTAATAAAGGGTAAACCATAGTACAAGAGTTGGTGCTGCAAACAAAAATAATGTAATGTGTTAAGTGCATACAAAATACTGGAGGTTTGAGTTTAAAATGCAACAGCTTAAAGGCCATTTTTGTAAAGCATGTGTTGAGCCTCATTAAAATCAGCAGAAAACAATGTGGAGAGCTTAATGCTGTGAGGAAGCACGATTTGAAAGTCAAATGTCAAGCGTAATACTGTACTCAAATGAGACGTGTTGTCTTTTTTCTTCCCACACTGAGATAATGTTAACATTTCCAATTATGCAGCTTTGGAGGTAGGGGAATAATCAGTTTGCAGAAACAGATAGATTTGCAGTTGCGCTCGATGTTGGTTTGTCAAGGGTGTGTGGGGCGCACACACAGAAATGAAAACTAGCAAGGAACTCCAGGGGGATGTGGAGCTGAAGCTTGAGCAGAAAAAGAAAGGAGGGAAAGGTCACTGGTAAATAACTAGTGCTGGTACAAGTATTTCAATATCCATACAAACATTGCTTGAAATTTATTTCAAGGCTAAAGTTAGTGTTTGCCTGGAGTAGCGATAATTTTGCTTTATAAGAAACTTTTCCGCTAAGCACCATCAGCGTTAGGTGTCTCCTTTTTTACCTGTAAATATATTTCATACTATATACAGTACACATATGACAGCAGAATATATATATATATATATATATATATATATATATATATATATATATATATATATATATATATATATATTCAGGAGGCTGTGTGGTCCAGTGGTTAAAGAAAAGGGCTTGGGCTTGTAACCAGGAGGTCCCCGGTCCAAATCCCACCTCAGCCACTGACTCATTGTGTGATCCTGAGCAAGTCACTTAACCTCCTTGTGCTCCGTCTTTCGGGTGAGACGTAATTGTAAGTGACTGCAGCTGATGCATAGTTCACACACCCTAGTCTCTGTAAGTCGCCTTGGATAAAGGCGTCTGCTAAATAAACAAATTATATATATATATATATATATATATATATATATATATATATATATATATATATATATATATATATTTTTTGGTCCAGTTGCAGATTGGAACTACAGATGGAATCAAGTTAGGAATCCATGTTTTGAAATTAGAACGAGATGAGATTGAGTTTAAATGTGCCTGTGGAAAAGTGCCAAAATATTAACCTTTGATTGTAATTTCTAAACAGAATTTGAATGTTTGTCAAATCCACTAGGTCTGCCCATTCAGAACCACATCATCTCTTAGTTTAAACACAGTATGTCAGCACACTTTACGGTGCTGTTGTCATGGTGCCTCAGCCATACAAAACGTTCTGTGTTTGTGTGCGTGTGTGTGTGTGTGTGTGTGCGCATTTGTGTGTGTGTGTGTGTAAGTGGCGGCCATCTTGTGCGTTCATTTTAACTCAGTTTAAAATGGCCGGTTTTGAAAATGACAATACTAACCCTAACTGGGGCAGGAACACGATGCTGTATTACACCCTGAATAGCACAACACATTTCTGAAACACCTACGAGAAGCCAGGTCCATATTTTTTTTGTGTCAGCACCGAATTAGCACATCAGCTAATTCCACAAACTGCATTGTGAAAGTGGTGGGATAGTCAGATCTATTCACAAGTTTAAAAAAAAAAAAAAATTAAATGTGTTCGACGACACCTAACACAGCTATATATTGCTATCTATTACTTTCATCTTTGCATACGTTAGCTTTTTACATATTATGTAATGTAATGTTTGTTTTATTATTTCCTAATTAAGTATTTTTGTGTTTTTATTTCAGTGAACTGTGAACTGAAATCACTGTAGTTTTTTTTTTCATTTTGAAACATTAATACACAGTTGCTTTGAATACCATGGAATGGAGTGGCTTTTGTAAGTAGCAAAAACTATGATTTTCATTTCCTTCATAAATGTGACTTTTTTAAAAGCATAAAAAGACCAAAATATGTATCAGAATGACTATATTGTAACTGCATTTTTCTTTTCAAAATAAAATGCTTGATATATTACATATCATGGTTGTTTGTTTTATTTGTTTTCTAAGTTTAATTACTACATTTTGGTAGGCCAACATCATATGTTTAAAAATATAATAATATATTCATGCTGTGGTTATTGAATTGACTCTAATTAGCGAAACACACTGAAATGTTTACTGTAGCTCCTCATTTGGCAATTAATATTTCAGGGTGATTAATAATTCACGCAACATTGTCGGAGCATCATGGAAACTGGAGGGTACATGGAGGATGATATGCACAGGAAAAATGTCTATGACAGAGACACTCTGACACACAGTTTGGCCACCAGTGGGTTGTTCAGTTATAAAGAGGCTGGGTGCTTAGTTCAGTACTCACAGCCTCTACTGTGTGAATTATGATTCACCTTGTAAGTAAGTATGTATGTATTTTTTTTCTGGTGTTATGGATGCACATAATGCAAGATAGCTTAAACTGATATTTGAATACAATTTCCACATTTCCAATATCTTTATATGAGTTATTATGTTTTTAAGTTGTACTAATTTTTTTCAGCTGGATTTGAGCTGTCTTGGTGAGTTCTAGTTTCCAATAGATTGCATACACATCCTCATTCTGGACCAATACAAAGCAAAGCTAAAAAATGTGGTCCTTTGTGTCTTTTTATATGGTCTTGTTTGTGTGTGTGTGTGTGTGTGTGTGTGCTTACAAACAAGACTTGCGTAGTGGCGTTGTTTAAGCAAATGTCCTGATAACTGAGCATGGTACCATGGTTCTTGTAGTTACAGTTCTTAATAATGAAACATCAGATTTATCATCTTTCGCTCTTTCACACTAACAGCTACCTTTAAGTTGAGGACTGTTGTACAGTATAGCCGGTGCTGAATACTGTATACATGCAAATTATTATTTGTTTCTTAGCAGACGCCCTTATCCAGGGCGACTTACAATTGTTACACGATATCACATTATTTTTACATACAATTACCCATTTATACAGTTGGGTTTTTACTGGAGCAATCTAGGTAAAGTACCTTGCTCAAGGGTACAGCAGCAGTGTCCCCCCACCTGGGATTGAACCCACAACCGTCTGGTCAAGAGTCCAGAGCCCTGACTCCACACTGCTGCTTAAACAATTTACTGGTCTTCTCTTGTTCTGCATTTAGTGAGAACATGCAAGTCAGATCAGAGATAATCTTCCTAACAGCTATTGCATGTTTTATGTACATACATGCATGGCTATTAAAAAAAAAAAAGGTGCATTTGAACATTATTGACCATGTATAGTAGTTCTCACTTCATCAGTGTTGCTGCTATCAAGTGTCAGTGATATTTGCTTCTTCGCAAAGGTGAATTCCTTCTTGACCCTGTAATTCCTGGTAGCATTATAAACCAGCAAAAATAAAAATCTATAAAACATAATTTACACATACACCACACAGCCCCCGTGGACTCAGGCTTTGTGCTGACAAGTTGGGCAGCCAATCAGATGACTAGAATGGTCTGGGTATCTAGTCTTGCTTAGCAACCACCCTACCTCCCCCTGCTGTTGAATTAATTGGACATTTAATTGTGATTGGTATGGAGCAAATGTTGTTACCTCTGAAATACAATTAGTGGTAAATTGAGCCAGGAAAACCAATCTTCACAGCCGAAACACATTTATGTATTCTAATCTATGTTCACACTGTCGAAAAAAACAAACAAAAAAAAAAAACATTGCTGGTAGAAAATGAAACCATTTCAATGTTGGAAAATGAGCTCAAATCACCATGTTTTCACAGGGCAACAGGTGTTACCGGCTTATCCGAAATGGAAATGTATACAATCCTGGAGCTGACCTGTTACAAATGTAATTTTCAAGTGCTTGAGAGTGTCAGAAATAATTGTTCATGCATGTAGTTTGTAACCCTATTACTTAGAGCAGATTCCAATCCCTTAGCCACACAAAGGACACAGGTCCTGAAAATGTTTGTGTTCATAAAAGTATTGAAAATGAATCCAGAGGCCTTTCCAATTGAATGAAAACACGGTGAGACACATTTTCAAAGCACTTTGAAGGTCTTTCATGAACTTTTAGTTCTTGAAAGGAGAAAATTCCATGTAAATTATACAAATCCTTAGAGTGCTTAGATAATTGAAGAAGAGTAATCGCTTTGAAAACAAAGCCCTGTGTTTTAAATGTAGTTTGTATATGTTACAGAATGTTGATGTCCCAGTGGTGGAAATGTGAGAGCTACAGGTAACAATCATAGAGGTTGTGGTAAACAGGAGCAGTTGTCAGCTGGACGTCATTTTCTTGCAAGCTGCTAATTTCATTCAATGCAGCTGTCAATGTAACCATTATCCAAAACAGCCAGGCTCCTCTGCAGGTTACAGAGCTTTTTTAAAAAAAATAAAATGTCAAGGACAAACTCAGCGTTCTAATTGGCTGTCACATGACCATGCAGTATTCTTTTGGAACTAATTCAGTAATCAGAGTGAACAAGGAATTGTGTTATTTTTTTATTTTTTTATTGCACATTTTGTAAGACCAATAACACACTCCAGGCGCGGTGCAGTCATTTCATAACTGCTGCATACCCTGCTGTGTGTTATTGCTTACTTACGTCATCATCACCCTGACAGGGGCTGGAATTGGGAAGCAGCCTTTTTGATGCTATGGCCTTAATGCTTTAGCGTTTACTGTATTGTGTACTGTGTTTACAAATTACAGTTCTTAACATTGTGCAACCTCTCCAGGGCCTCATCTGAGAAGGAAAACATTGATGAGAGTGGACGCTGGGGGAGAATGTAGTAAAAAGACCCTAAGGAATTATATTTCTGACAGTTAATGAAACTATACTTATGATTATGTAACTATAAAGTATACAGTATAAACTGTAGTGGGACCATAAATTGGCTTTGAACGATTGTACCGGTTCTGGTGGGCGTGATCTAACAGCTGAAGAGACTATGAAGGGTCCTCACTGTTCACTTTTCTGTAGAGAGACACTCGGGTAAGTTCACCCTGATTTACATACTGTTGTTGAACAAAAGGTAATTATACTCATTTTGCTAAGTAAATGGAATAGTGTTCAGCATTCAGTTTAATGGCCCTTTGACAATAACACTGCACATTAACATACAAACAGCATTTCAAATGAGAGATAAACTGCTCACATGTGACCGTGTTTAGTGAAAAGATGTGCTCCAAAAAGTCCATTAAAGTAAAACTATTAAACTATTTTGCTGAGCTGAAGTGAATGCTAACACAGTAGTCAAACATAACTGAGGTGTTGGCTGTCAATCAGCTTGAACTTTGGAAATCCACAAACAAAACACTTTGTTTTATTATTTGTATACATGTTCTCTGTCTATTATTATTATTATTATTATTATTATTATTTATTTCTTAGCAGACGCCCTTATCCAGGGCGACTTACAGTCGTAAACAAATACATTTCTATCACACCTGTCGTACATTTGTGTCAACTGCCATGGTAACGTTTAACCTCCCAACGTTAGGAGGTGCTGAAACAGATGTAAGTTCATTAAGGCTGGCAGAAAAGGAGTTCATTTTAGGATGCCATCTTTGTGAAGGCAATCTAGATTAATTCCCCAGATACTGTTCCACAGACAGCCATCTTGGATGAGGGCAAGTCCACTCAGTAAATTGATTGGTAGTTGACTGATTGTCGGCGGTGCCCCAGGGGAGAAAATGGGAAGAATCTGGACATGGACTTCATTTGAGTTGTGGATTACAAAGGTGGTAAACTGCTGTTGGTAGCTGTGATGCTGTTTTATAACTGAAATCTATTAACTTAGGAGGCTGTGTGGTCCAGTAGTTAAAGAAAAAGGTTTGTAAGGAGAAGGTCCCCCGTTCAAATCCGGGCTCAACCACTGACTCATTGCGTGACCTTGAGCAAGTCACTTAACCTCATTGTGCTCTGTCTTTCACTTTGTTGTAAGTGACTTTGCAGCTGATGCATAGTTCACATATCCTAGTCTCTGTAAGTTGCCTTGGATAAAGATGTCTGCTAAATAAACAAATAATAATAATGTTTTACTTTGAACTCCTGCCAACTTTTCTTTACAACAGCTTCTAAGTCCTGAATGTTATTAGCATGTTTATTTTGTATTCTGAAGGAAAAGCTGTTAACAGACATGCTTGCTCCCTAGTGTGCATAACCCTTTGTCAGCTGCTTCCAAAATAAAACTCACAGCATTAGCAGACTTTTTTTACACCCTTGGGTCACCACAATAGCTGCAATAACAACTGTGAACATCTTTAAGCCCATGCAGGACAAGTTATAGGAACTGACATGATTCCTGAACACCAGTAAAGTGTGCATAAGCATATTAATATCATAGTCCTACTATTAAACAATAAGTATGGCATGGGGCACAATATTGTTCTTAAGTTGTTTCAGACTCTTGCAGTGAGATAATGTGATGAACACGTGTTGAGTGGTTGTCCATTATAATTATGTTTCAAATGTGTGTTTTCCATATCACAAAAACAGGATCGGGGCTACTAGGGGAAGTTCTGCAGTACCACCCTGTCCCACAACTCATGGAGACGTTATTAAAACAACTGTTGCTTAGGGCCCTGAGCTGCAATGTATTTCTGTGGAGCCGCACAGTTAATCAACCAGCCATGGCTTTGATAGGATGCTTACTGCATAATGTTGTGAGAGCTCACAGATAGACAGCAGGCTAAATGGGTTTACAGAGGCAGCCGTCACTTCATCAGGAAGGGCCTGTTCCTAAGAGAGAGGCATTATTAATACCTGGTCAAAATTGATCCTGCGTGACTCTGTGACTGTTCTGGTCGTGCAGCTTTCTCACTGCCTGCAATTAGCATCTGGGTTGTTGTGCAGATTGATTGATGCCTTTCAGATTACACAATCCTCTGCTGCTAAATCTAATCTCTCCTGTGTCCCATATGGTAAACCAAACAGTAGTTGGGATGTTTACCATTCCTGCCTGCAGTTCGCTGTCATGGCCATTTCGCACTCTGATAAATCTTTGCTTCTGCTCATTGACTTAACAGTTAACTTTTATAAAGCACAGTTGATCATGTCCTCATTAATGTCCTATTGTAAGTGACTCTGCATATAATGCACAGTTCACAGCCTACCTCTGTAAAGCGCTTTGTGATGGTGGTCTACTATGAAAGGCACTATATAAAAAATATATAGTTGAGAATATTCTATTTTAAGTGGTGAGAGTTCAAATATTTATTTAACTTTTTTTTTTTTAAACCAAAATGTATATGTTATTGGCCTACGTTTAGAGAAAGGGACTGTTGTTAATATTAAACAGGATGTATTTAAGGAGCATCCTGCACATTTGTTACCAGTACAACTATTTTGCTTACAGAGGAACAAGGGATCTGTTTATGCACAGAAGCAAATGTGGATAAACAGATAAACAGCAAATGAAGGAAATGTGTTTAGTTTGTTTGTAAACCAGGGGGGTCCAGTCACGGTCCTGGAGGACCATTCCACTCCAGGTTTAAGAGGTGAAATTATATAATTAGCTATTCCAGGTTCTGGATGGAGGTTTATTTAGTCAATTAAACAATTTAAAACAGGGTTGGAACAAAGACAAGGAGTGGAAGAGCCAACTTTGGCCACCTGTGCTGTAAATGCTAGTCAAGGTACTCAAGGCTGTTCCCAGAGGCTTTTTTAGTGGGTGAATCAACAACCTGTGTGTAAGCCAGCTCAGAGATAATAAGAAAAAAAAAAAGAGTCAACATTGCCAGGTTTCTAGATTCTTAATCATACATTTTCTGATTCCTTCATGCCTCTTCAGTGTCTGTAAGACAACGAGCGATGTTAATATGTTCACATAACTCAAAGAAACATTAAAGCCTTGGTTCTCCACTTTAATTTGATGATAATTGTTCAGTTCTTGAGTTTGTCACAGTTGTTGCCAGTGGGGACTGTTTGGGACCAGTCCATATTCCCCATGAGAACTGACATGACAGATTGTAATAGACATCGAACACCTCTTCAAGAAAATTAGGCTAATGAGTAATCAAGAGGCATGTCCTCCATGCTTTAAGACACAATCATCAGTCAAGCTTCTCAGATATCTAACAATAGCAGTGCACCTGCCTCTTAGCCTTGACTGACAAATTACCTTTATTATTAAACTGGCGATTGCTGTAATCTGTCTTCCTAACTCACTACCGGGAGCAGCTATATACGAGCAATCTGAATCTTCTTCCTGGCTTACATGTCATTCAGTCTACTCTGTGCTGATAGAAGCCATCTGTGGAGAGCACTCTACTACTGGTTTTCCCTTCGGCCATCGCATCGCAGGCTCTCTACTCGTGATCATGACTCCCAAGGGCTCCACACTTCTTTCCTGTCGGATTTTTCCAGTACATTTACTTCTGCTGTGATTTATGATGCCAATTCTAATACTGTCTTTCTCTGTTCAACATATCGTACCTGTTTCCCCAACATGCCCTTTTCTTGTTCTCAAACTTTTCTTATCTGAGGATCAATACCAGAAGCCCTCTCTCCCCCATCCCATGTGAACTTTGCTACTAAAGAAGACAGGTAAACCGCTATTGTATATTTTACAGTGTATTACTGCTAGAATAATACGGTATATAGTGGTGTGAAAAACTCTAAAGAAGGCTCCAGAATAACTATATTACTTTCATATTGATCTCAAATACCAAAGAGCTTATAGAGCTGAACGGGAAGAGAGGGAATGAACAAAAACAGTGGCTAAATTAAGCTAATTAAACCCTATCAGTTTTCATATGTTGGCACTTACGAGCGAAACAAAGAGTATCTCACAACATCATCACAACATCATTTGGCATTTATAGGGATTGGAGCTGAGCCAGATCCATACTGAATCCACAGCAAATGCAACTGAGCCAAAAGTTTATATATATATATATATATATATATATATATATCTATATAAACAGGAGGCTGTGTGGTCCAGTGGTTAAAGAAAAGGGCTTGTAACCAGGAGATCCCCGGTTCAAATCCCACCTCAGCCACTGACTCATTGTGTGACCCTGAGCAAGTCACTTAACCTCCTTGTGCTCCGTCTTTCGGGTGAGACGTAATTGTAAGTGACTCTGCAGCTGATGCATAGTTCACACACCCGAGTCTCTGTAAGTCGCCTTGGATAAAGGCGTCTGCTAAAAAAAAAAAAAAAAAAAAAAAAATATATATATATACACACAGTATGGTACCTGCTGATAGCCACCCCAGGTGAGATCAGAGCTTCCCCACTAGTGGGCTTTTTGACCGCTCTGACTTTACGATATAGCCGTACATTTTCTGATACCGTTTGAAAGAAATATGATGAATAATAATAAAAAAATAAAATAAAATAACACCTTGCGACTAAGATGATGCAATAAACTTGTAGTACTGCCGTGAAAGGAAAGCACCGATGAGCAAATGTTGCAAGTTGCAGTCTTTTTCTTTTTTTTTTCTTCATTCTGAGATGTTGTGAATATTGGGTATACCTTCCAGCTGCCAAGGTCTTCAGTAGTACCCTCCGCCATTTTTCAAGATTTCTTTTTTTGTGCACTGTTTTTTGATACCACATTCAGCAAGACAAGATTAATCGATTCATTTTTTTTTAATCAATCAAAGTCCACAAGTGTGAGTAATCGTTAATTGTTTCACATATATATCCACATTTTCCTTGGTCTAGTCACGTCACTTTCTTAATGAATTCATTGTCGTTCCTGATTTATAGAATGACAAATCTTGCCCGCGCTTTGTGCTACCTTTACTCCCTGTCCTTTGTATTCAAAGCAAGAGACGGGATTAACACCAATACAAAATCTGAATACAAATGACAGGATAGAAAATAAAAAGTGAATTATAAATTTACATGTAAATAGCTCCGTTTTTATTATGTGACTCTTGGTAGTGTTTGAGACCGTAATAATGTGATCACTATTTGTGCTCCAGGAAGGTTTATTCAATGTAATGGAGAATGCACATTCTGGGATTAATGGAATAAAAAAGCACTACAAGTCAAAGTAATAGAACAGTGCACAGGAATTATATGTGGTGTGCCTGCCTGACTGCAGAATAAATAACTAGTTTGACAATTTTATTATACCTGGAAATGTATTGTGCTCAGCTCCAATACTGGCCGACGTGAGGTCTGCTTTTTTGTCATTTTATAGGATTGCAATTGTGTGGCTTATGTCACTGCCTGTAAGTCAAACTGTACTGTATTGAATTAGTATCTCATCAGTTCTTAGAAGCAAAGTTTGCGCCTGGTTAGCATTTGAATGAGAAACTATAGCATGGAAGATTTTTTAGTTCTCATGCTTTTCCTATAGTTATACTGTGCATTTAATATATTTTTGTATATGCTTTATCCTATCTCTCTGGACTTTACAATGCTTACCTATGCTTTACTCCCACTATAGAAAACTTGTATAAGAGTGGTGCTATAATAGGTGATGATGGTAACTCAATAGGGGGGAATTCTGCAACTTATGTACATGGACACCCAAGGACTTACCTATTTAGAATGTATAATTATGTTCCCTCAATAGCTGCTTCCCACTGCAGCTCAGAAGAACTGATATTCAGTTAGGGTTCTCCAATTTCTCCGCCAAGTCAATCACCTCTTTACACCCAGGAGGTCGACAGAGGATTTCTACCTGCCCCTAGAGGACAAAGGTCAGTACTGCAGGTGTCAGCTCTTACTTGCAGGGTGCCTGGCCAGCAGGGGCCGCTGGGTCACTCCGAGTTGTATTTGCCTTCCCATCTTGGCTCAGCTTGCACACCACATAGCTGTGGCTTTATCAGGTTAGCCACTCAGGGATCCAACACCCAACAATTGAAGAACAGTGTATAGCAGCTTCTGCCAGCAATAGACGGGCTCTGTTGAATACTCTTGCATCAGGTAGACTTGTATGGTTTTATCCTATGGTGCATGGCTTTTGCCCTGTGTTTCTGGTGCATATTGATTACAAAGCTAGCTATATTCTCTGCTTTAGGTAGTATAGTGAAGCGTAATTCAGTTTCTTAAAGAATCCCGTGAGTTAATGTGATGCATGAAGGCTACCATTATAGGCATTAGAAATAAATGGTTTTAGTGATTGTGCAGATTATTCATATTATCAGTGGTTTTAATAATTAGTGTCTAACGTTAACATGCGTTCAAGGGATAAAAAGTGATTCCCTACTATGGGTTTATTGTGGGTCGCACATCCTAATTTGCATACTTGTTGAAATGTTTATTACTATACACGGTGCATGTGATCATACAAAGGAGGGACAATGTTGACATGCAGCTTTAAAGACTCTTCAGAAAGAACAATCAAACATTGTCATATAAATGACTGGTGAAACAGCTCTCAGAGAATCAGGGTGTAGAGAGTATCAGACAGTTTCAGTGAGCTGTTTAAATACGTTTTATGATTCAACGTCTTTTGTCGGTGAACAATTTAAACTTTTTATCCATCACTTCACAAATATTCAGTTGTAATAAACCCTCAGATTATCAAAAAAACCTATTCACAAAGCTTTAACTTTAAATGAGTTCTCTACAGAATGATTTTATACAGGTGTGTTTACATTCTTCACAAACTACTATTATAGTTCTGTATTTTGAAACTCAAAGTACCATTCTATTTGATTATCATTGAGGCATTACAAAATAAAAAGATAGTCTACTTTCTTTATTCTAATCGATTCATTATAAATGAAGGGCACCATTGTTTTTATCCGCAAAACACATCTGGTGAAATGTAACACCATTTATTATATATTTAGCTGGTTTTACAAACGCTGATTAGACCTTAGACTACCTATGTTACCTTTGGTATTAAAATATGTGACTCTTGTTCCTACAGCTGCTATTGTTATGGACTGAATTGGCTCGTAGGACTTGTGAGACAAAGAAACCAAAATTAAATTTGCTTTGATCAAGGAAAGGCACGAAACATAATGAAAGTAAACTAAAGTTTGTTTTAATACAGTTTTAAATCACAAAGCATATGCTGACAAAAACATACTGGAAATGCTGTCAAACGTATTCTTTTATATGCCAACAGCCTTGGACAGCCTGAATGGTGAGACATGTGTATTGCAGTTTATAACTAAAGGGAACAAAAAACAACCCAGCATTTCTATGTTTTTTCATTCTTCTATTCCAGAGCAGGGGGTTGGAAATAAAACCAAGGCTGCAGTCATAGTGATTGCTTCTAAATATACAAAACATATTATCTTTACAATTGTATGAAGTCCTTCATTTTTAAGTAGGGAATAGGCAGAAAGAGGAACAATACATCAACTGATACACAATCAGAATTCATGGCTACAAGATAAAACCAACTTTATCTGAGTGAACTAATGCTATTGTAAAATTTGTATTCTCCGATTGTGTACGTGTCTCACAAAATATAAGACATAAGAATTCTGTGTTAGCTGGGCAAATGATGGTAGATGGCCCTACCCTGCATAATTCATTTTTAATACAAGTCTGAGTAAGGCTGTCTCTTTGCTCAAGCGGTGATCTGAAATAATATACTCATTTCCCCTGTCTTTTGCAGGGCCTTCAGATCTCAAGGGCATTCCCCAGTGTCAACTATAATTACAGAGACTGATGGAAGAATGGCCTTCCTTCCCTCAGACATGAAAGAAATGAAATACTAATACTCTGGGGCTGAAAATCAAATTGGATTGTGTTTCGATAATGGCACATAAGTGTGTCAGGAGTGAAACAATGGTCTGCACCTCCTTTTAAAAAACATTTTGTAATTTGGCTTGGTATGGGCTGGTACTATTAAACAAGGCAGTGTATATTATATATAAAAACATTAATATAGAGCATCTGGTTTGGGGACTGGATGGGAGGGGGTTGGGGGAGATTGGGAGGCTGGGGGCTAACTCCCTTGCCTCTTGTGTGTTCTTATACAGCTTTAGCATTGTCAAATTAGTCACAATTTTGCTTCCTGTGGACAATATTCCACATCATAAAATAATTTGGCACAATTGGCAGATTGCTTGTTAATAATTTATTTTTATTTTAGTATACCCCCTTAGAGTGATACAATAAAGTGTGAAGTGAATAAAATGTTATTTTAAAGTAGTTTAAAAGAATTAGTTTATCTAACCTATACCTATCTATCCATCTTGGAACTATAGGGGAAATTACTACTATAAATCTGAGGCAATCATTTTTGTTTTAGATTTTAGTAACTTAAGAAAAAATGTACTTACTTTCTGGTTTAAGATGTGGATTCATGGGAATCGGCAGCAAAGGGTTACATTCTGGTTCCCAGATCATGGATAATTGAAAACAACGGAGGACTGCTCTGTAAAGACTCAATGACTTCTGTCAGACATTTAACATTCAACACGGTAAAGATATTTTAAGAGAAATTGCTTTTGGTAGAAGATTAACCCAACAAATGGCTTGATTGAGAATGTATGACATCGTAGTAATGACAAAATAACAAATTGTACTGAAGCCCTTGATTTATTCTCTGAAGCTTTTTGCTTTCTACAAATGCATATGCACATTTTGGTAGGGCAATTATCACTGTTGTGTTTTCACATTGGCTAAAACTAGTGAAAACAACAATGTAGGTGTTTTTAAGTATACCTTTTTATGATGTTTCTATTATGGTTTGTAATCCACTTTTATAACAGAAAAGGCTACACTATATTTGTGTTCATTGGAATTTAGTCTGATCTGCCACCCAGCTAAGTAACAGGATTGAATTTGGTGCATTTATGATAATGAAAGGCACTGTGTATTTATTACATGAGAGCAAGCCATGGCAGGTAAGGATTGCATATGCAGCTGCCCTGATGTCTTTATCACCTGCTTTTTAAAGCCAGTTTTTGAAATGCAAAAAAATGTAAATAAAAATGTAAAGGGGGACAGAAACCCCTTTGTGTTTGGGAAACGGTTTTGAGATCATTTGTTATACCCGAACGAGCACAGTGCTGCTTGCGGTAGTCCAGGAGATCCTGCATCCTTGAAGTAATAAAAGTTTTTTTTAGTGGAAAAAGGTGTTTTTTGTCTGGTTCCACTTGCATGCGTTCTGCAGTATTAAGAGAGTGTCAGAAGCCTCCTGCCTTCTTCATTCACAGTAAGAAGGCAATGAATGTTGTCACAGCATTTCTGATCTTGGCTAGTAGGGTGCTTTCTATTCTTGGGCTCAGATCTGAGGCGAGATTTTATTGAATGCATGTGGAGATTGCCATTTCTGTTATCTAAAGTCGAGATGACAGACATAAAGTAGTTTACCTTCACATCACAGAGACTACAGAGGACTGCATTGAATTGTCTGTTGACTTCACATATTCAGTTAGCTAGGAGGTTGTTGTTTTTTAGCATCCCACAACACAGCCATTAACGTATACTGCTTGCCAGCCACTTCCACATTAAAGCTACAGCTACACATTAGTGGTCATTATTTACTTGATCTTAATGGTTGCAAATCTAAATACTGGAGATACAGTTTTAAAGACAAATCCACCAGAGAGACTTGCATTCTCTTATAAACATATTATAGTATTGTCCAAAAACACTATAAATTATAGGAAAGGTTTTGGGTGATTACATAGCATTATTTTTTTACATAGGGAGGGTCTTTTGGGTTAAAGCCTCACTTTTCCAGCAAGCTCACTGTCACAGAGCATTCTCCATTATGCAAAGGTGCAAGCATCTGATTCAGTCAGTTCTGGTCTCTTACCCATTACCTGACAACTATGTGGTCACTTAAAGGGGCAACAGTAATATACCAGAGGCATACAGTTAAGCAACTCTTAAAAGAGTAATGGCTTGAGATTTGATTTTCATAAGCTTGATACAGTAAATAACCTTGCTTTTATTAATCTAAACAGCGGAAAAATTTTGATTAAAAAAATATATATATTTTAAACAAAATATGCAAAGCGTTAACTGAAAAGGATATGTTGGTAATGCAAACTCATTAAGTGTCCTGTTCTTTTCAAAGGTATTTGAGTTTAATTGAATAAAAAGAGATGTCTGCCGACTTTGACAATTGCCGTTGACTGAATAATCAGTTTAGTAACCCGACAGCTTGATGTGAGGATTTAAATAAGCTGATCTCCTTGGAAGATTAATTTCTCATTCGAATTCAGATGTTTTCTAAAGAAGCCTGTGTTTCTTCTTAGGTGTGCCAAATAACATTGCCCCCTCCACAATCTTTGTAATCTATCTATATATTTTAAATCTCTTGTCATGCATGGTGGATCTTCAGAACATGGATCACACTTTAGAAGTTGTTTTTTTTATTTTAAAAGAAAATATGGATGTTATCGCACAGGTATTATTAATTTATTTCAATGAGCGGTTATGCAGTAAATGTCCAGAAGATGGTGTAGGCATGAATTCATAACTGCACAGCACTATTCGCTCTAACCAAGAAGACAATATGCAAGACAAAACTCCACAGCATCTTCCATTACAGGCAGTTTTGTGCAAAGTTCCTTTTTGTAAAATATATCTCAGTGGGGTGGAGCAGTAACATTAAAAACCAGTTTAGCAATCAATTATACATATTTTAATCCCAGCAGCTTCTAAAACTTGCTTATCTATTTCTTGTTTAAGAAAGACACAAACTCTGATGGTTTCGTTCTTCATTTAATTAATTCCCCTAAAAAGAAAACTCACAGAAACCATGGGGTCTTGGAAACAGCAAGTTGTAAATTGAAAGAAAATACTACAGTCAAAATCCTCCGCCACACAAAAGATTGAAGAACTAATTAGAGCTTGTTTTTAATCACATTTCAGAATACATTAAAGCTGTTTTCTAATGGCTATTTCAAATAATGATCACCATATCAACAGGCTGCTGCTTCAGAGCTTAATATAGCCTGTGTTAGTACTGTCTGCAAAGCACAGTGCCTAGAGCTTACAAAATAATTCCAGTTAATCTTAGCTAATATTAATTACTCGCATAGTAGGCCTCAAATATATAAAAGATGCTGACGTTATGGTAAACGAGTATTAGATATTTGAACAATGTTCGTTTCACAGCTATATCTCTCCTTGAAGATATTTCTTTCCTGCTTTCTCATCTTAACTCTTGTCTAAACTTTCATCCACGGTTCAGTAAACACTGGGGAAGCATTCACAAACTCTAGGACCAAATAGCGTGGAGCAGATGTTTATGTAGGATGTAAGGGAAAAGAGTTTGCAACAACAATGCCTTCACTGTGCTTCTACTCCTGAAGTAATTTGATTTGAAACTACCCGCGTGGTTAGAATGAGTTCATACAGGGGTGAAGTGAACTCTGCTCCCTGATTTAAAGGATAGCAGTGAGTCTAGCCTGATTGTGTTAGCCTACTGTGAAAACTGATCTCCTACACACTGATATACAAATATCAAAACAGGGCATTGTGTTGAAAAGTAAATTGCCACGAACCAGACAACAAAGTTTCTTTACTAATTTGTTATGAAACTTCAACCTTGAAACTTGTAATGATCACCTATCTTAAACTGTGCTGGACCTCTGGCAAGCTTATCTCCTCCTCGCACTGCACTGCACTGCACTGCACTGCACTGCACTGCACGCAGAGAACACAGGAGTAGATAAGGGTGGAAGTAGGGTAAAAGTGTAAGGGTTAGGTGGAGCAGAACCAGGAAACTAACCTGCCCAAAGCTGTATGTACAATACCAACAGATCTTGGAGATTTCAAAAATAAATCTTTATTTGGCCTAAAAACGCCACCACACACAAACCCTTACAAACTGATACAGTGCAGTTGCTGTCAACCAGTTTGTATATACCAGCGAGACAAGTAGATCTGGGAACTTCCCAATCCAATGATTGAAACTGCTGGAATTTTGAATACTGGCAGACGACAGCCCATAAAGTATTCGATCTGTGGGTTTGCACATTAATTAGCTCTCGTTAAGTTTCCTTATGTGATCTCCATCTGTTTACTGAGAGAGGCCCCTTGCAGTCATGTACATTCTGCTCTTCCGCTTCTACATAATGTTCATCACAGATGCTTTATTTAAATCCCAGCAATACAATGCTGCTAAATTGCTTAGTTGCCAGTTTAAGAGGAATTATGAAGCTAACTGGGATAGTTGTCTCCACAGAACAATACAAGGTAACACTACAGAGACCACTTCATCATCATGACAGCCGTAACCCAATTCTGTTTAACAGATTTACATGGTAATCAATAGTAACCAGGTTTATCTGTGTAAGTGTACACAATTGTATCTGAAACAGATCACCCGCTTGAGTAAAGCAACACAATAGAATGAGGCTGTATTTGCTGGCTACTTCCTATTAACAGATTTATTTAAAACACAATAGGAACCAGGTTCCCCATTGGTTTATCTGTTCTACTCCTGCTGTGAGTTGGAGGTCAAAGGACAAAGGTTTCCAACAATTACTGTGTGGCCTACTTCATTTATGAGATCGAGTCTTATGTTGTATTTCAGCCATATTGGAATTAGGTAGATTATACCCAATATAATAAATAAACTATCCTTGCTCAGTTTTCATAATTTGTTGAAAACAGTAATAAATATCTGAAACCATCACCAAAAGTCAAGCACACATTGGACCACATTGGAGTAACTTCCGCATTCATGTCAATGGCAGCTACCAAACTTATTCAAGCTACGGAAATTAAAATCTACCTGTTAGACGAGTCCGAGTGCAAAAACTAGGCAAGTCAAAAATGCTACACTACATGCATTAATGTCAACTATTTTTTTATCTCTAATAAAATGTTGTTTTAAATCAAAAGAGTTGTCCTGACTGAAATATAAGGCTTCTCTTAAGGCTGAGAACAATCAATAGCATGTGCTGGCTACAGTCAGACGAGGTGCTTGCAGATTCCATTACAGCCTCCCCTCACAGCCCTGCAAGAGCAAATCAATCTTGACCTAGCCTCCAATGAGACAGTGTGCTGAAGTGTGCTAAGATCTGAACCCAGGCAAAAGACATGGGAGTCTATTGACTGCCCTCTGCTGCAGCTACACCTTTGATCAAACATCACGCTGAATGTATGTTTAAAACAACACATGTCCTGATATTCAGTTCAAGAGGGGCCACTTAAAGTCTGTTTAGAAGTACGCCAGCGATAGAACTGAGAGCTGCATTCATAAAGTATGCTGTTGGAATCCTTCTGCATTAATTTCATTGCCATCTGTTTATTAAATTATTGATTAAGACTTTTATTGGTTGTTTATTTTGTGGGATTTTGTTTGATGCATCATTACACATGGGAGGAGTCATACACAAAAAACACTCATTATCATATAATAGACGTATCCCCCCCCAACTCAACACGACACGACCATCATGACAGTAAAAACAGACATAATGAAGCGTTCTTACCTTTGTATAAGTTAGTGATCAGCAGATGTGTCAGCCGCACGAAGAGCACAGCGTGTGGTTTTCACTAACTCTACTGTGCAGGATAATGAACTTTTTTCTATGGGTAAATATCAGGGACTTTCTTCCTATGCATCGGGACGCGGGACATTTGCTTGGAAATCGTAACTGTCCCGACCATATAGGGACTGTTGGCATGTATGTGCTTGGAGCACTTAACATTTAACATCTGATGTGAATATAGCTGAAACCCAGCAATATGAAAACCAAGCAAGCAGATTCAATACAGGCACTGGAAAGCTGTTAAAACTTAAATACTCTTTTATGCTTAAAAAAAATAAGCTGGCTAGAGAAGCGTTTTCAAGATTTTTTCTGTATCTTTTTCTGCAATGGCATGAAGTATGTTTTGAGCTTTTTTTTTAGAATGAAATGTGTGCTTGAACAGCCTCACATCCTTGGCAGTTTTTTTCCTTTCCAAGTCAGATGCTAAGCAGCTACCATCCTGCCAAAGTTCATCAGAATGATTTGTGTGCAAATCCCATTTTCACTTTGTGAATCCTGATTTCACATTCTCATTTACTTCTGTATATGTATATGTATATGTATATGTATATGTGTATAGGTAGGATGGCTAAGAAAAAAGCACCTGTCACTTTAAGAACTCTCCGAAGAGTGAGGTGGGGTGGGGTGAGCCATTGTATTTAAGGAAGGAAACCCCAGACTGAACCATACAAGAAGAATCTAGGAAAGTGTTAGTACCTGTGTTTGCTGTTTGAGGGTGTGATTGCATGAGAGTCAGACCTAAATACAAAGCAACCGTTGTTAGTGACTTGGTGTTACCATGGTTTTATTTGCATGCAATGTTTTATTACATGTAATTATTTCTAATGTATTTGCTCATTATTTATAGTTTGATCACAGTATTGAAGATTTTGACACTACACAGTTGAAGAGTTGATGTATTTATTTGCACCATATTGAGTTGAATGTTCTATTTATTATTTATTCTTTGCACTGTTATGTCTATACTGGTACACCCAGTTTAGTTCAAGTGTTGATCCAAGTGGAGTTTTCTTTGATTGCAATAAGCTTTTGTGAAAATCTTATCAGAAAATAAATATTTTTTGTAACGCTTACTATGAGTTTCTGATGTATTCCTTTGTATCAAAATATAGCGTTGGCTGGAACCAATTCTCTCTCTCTCTCTCTCTCTCTCTCTCTCTCTCTCTCTCTCTCTCTCTCTCTCTCTCTCTCTGTGTAATATCAATCAGTGGTGCAAGATCATGTTCTTGTTTTTTTATTAGTTCAACATATACAGCAGAAAATGTAATTCTTGTTACTGTTTTGGTATCTCTTCTCCTCCACACCTCCACCTCTGTTGCAAGACCTGTGGGAGGTCTGTCTGTGATTCCACAGCATGCTCCAGGGTGCACCACAGTACACAGGGGCGCTGGAACTAGGGGTGCTGGGGGTGCGCTAGCCATATACAGGGCTTAGAGTTGTGTTCAACGGCTTTCAGCACCCCCACTATAAAAATTGTTCCAGCGCCTCTGAAAGTACATGTAAGTTATTCACCTTTATAAAAGTAATTGTAATACATTTCTCATTGTTGCCAGTGCTACTTGATGGCTGTTGAACTAACAAAGCTTTTATGGCCAGTTTGAACTACATAAATATTACTTATTTGGTCAGTAATGCCTCAAGGGTAACTCGAGAAATGATTGGTATTTGTAAGTACCGCAAGCCCAAGCTAATAACCTTACAGTAGTAAAAAAGAAATATCTGTAATCACATTGGTTGCTAAGTCATTACTTCAATGGAACTGTTAGAGATGTGTAAAAGGATCTGAAGTGCACAACACTACATCCTTTGAGTTTGTATTCAACTCGTACTAAACAACCAAGGTTGCTGGCACACCTCAGTATGGTTGATGGAATGTCAACACAGTAATACAATGATGTTAACTGTGCATTTTCTGCAGATATGCGCACTGTTCTGGCCTGGTGACAATAATGGTTTATACCCTCTGCCACTACATACTCAATCATCAGGCCACCTACACGATTCCCAGGGTATATTACAATGCTACCAGATTGGATTATGTTCTTATGGGTATAAGAGGTCTCTAATTCATTTTAAAATGTATCTTTGTATGTCAGCAGAACAAATGTCTCGGAGAATTACAGCTGAACACTTAAAACGTAAATACTGCAGGTGTCTCCAAAATCATAAAGTATTTGATGGATGGTGCAGAGAAATAATCAATAAAGAATATAAAAAAAAATATATTAGTTTAAAATACACAGAGCTCAGCAGTCCAGTCAGAAGTCAGTGAAGATTATCCTGAACTTTCAATGACTCTGCATCTTGTGTGTCTGGAGTCTTTCTCGTCTGCTATAAACTAAACATCTGCCTTGGAGAGCGGTGGAGTCATCCCATTCGTGGAGCCTTCAGTCATTTCCTCAGGAGAGTGCTGATTCTTAAAGCTTCAATGATCACAGAGCCAAATGGCTGCTTAATGTCCTCCCATTAGCCAAAAGCTAAATTGTATGCAGTATGGAATGGTGCCATATGTTGATAAACAGATCCACTACAACAATGGTCTACCAGCACTGCAGAAATCATAGGAATAGAAAGGAATAAATGTGTCAGGCACTTTGAATCTGTTCTGGTCTCTCAGAGGAGAGCTTAAAGGTAGCATGATGGTGTGGTGTAAAATTCACAAATGTGACAGCATGCAATGGTAAGTAGTGGTCTCCAGGCATCATTTAAAGATTCGACTGAGAGTAAAATGCAATATGCGAGATAGAATAGTGTTGCTATCATGATTCAGATGACAGGAGAAGACATTTGCAGTTTTTACATATATAGAGTAGATTGGGCCAGCAGAGCTGGGCAGTTGAAAACCAGATAAAGGCAGATTTAGAGAAAATGTTAATAACTCAGTATTGGAGCCTCAGAACCTAAAACCACTGAGGATGATTGCAAAAATGACAATAAAGTCGTACAATAAAGTAATAAAACAGGTCGAACACTACACTGGTGGTAGCTACTAATAAAGACTGAGTTTCCTGACCTGCAACCCAGAA
Source organism: Acipenser oxyrinchus oxyrinchus (assembly GCA_030684275.1). Taxonomy (NCBI): domain Eukaryota; kingdom Metazoa; phylum Chordata; class Actinopteri; order Acipenseriformes; family Acipenseridae; genus Acipenser; species Acipenser oxyrinchus. Next base: position 1,756,912 of record CM060289.1, read on the forward strand.
CCATCACAGAATCACAATTGTATTTTGTAATTGTAAACTTCTCTGTGAGATAATTACATCTGGGGCCCTATGAAGTAAAGAGTTCTCGGATCTGAGCCTTGTGTGTTGGTGTTTTAAATTCTGCATTAGTTAGTTTGTAATCAGAAGTCAGATTTAAACCCTTGGGTCTCCGCCATAAAAACGACTGAATAATGTGTTGCATAGCTGTACAGTCGGTGGGTGTAGGTTTTTTATACGTTTTTCAATGAGATTAAGGTGTTTTAATGAAAGTTTAACATCTGAATGATGTCTGAAAAAATCAACACAAAACAAAGAAAAAAAATCATTCGCATTGTTCATAGGCAAGAATGAATAGGACGGATCTACAACATGGGGATATTGCCTATTAGGAAAAATGACCTTAAATAGGAGAATTGGCAATTGACCTACATGTGGGAGGGAATGTGTCATTTTCGCCCTTCTATAGAACATGGCATGAATTACAAACAAATATTTCAAAACTGAACAGTGCACTACACCTTAAAGGTGGGAATATTTCACTATGAGATTAACCTTTGCTAAACAAACCTGTTTTTTACTTGGCTTGTCCAGCAATAGGCTACAATCTAGGAATATATGCAAATATATTTCACCATTCCGATATGCTTGTTTTCCGTAAGTACTTGGAGCCCATTCAAAATTACTTTCTTATATATCAGATGGATAGCATGTTTCTTTTGCATATATTCTGTTTTATCTGCTATCAGATGATTGCTTAACTTTCATAGTAGAATGTCATCCTTTTTTGCAGATATCCTGGCTCTTGCATTAAGCCTGGTCACGCTTTAAAAAAAAGATAACCTCAAGTGGTAAATTTCAAAGCAATTTACAAACCTGTCAGTTATTCTGTTTATTCCTTAGATTTTATTTTCTGGTTATATATGAGTGACTGCATCATCACCGTGTTTCCAAACCAATGAGGGATTTCACACAGTGATAGTTCTGCATAGAACCTCCAACTTCTTTAACCTCCAAGTTATTTATTTCACCAATCTGTATTTAAATGAGGATATCTGCAGACGATTCTTTTAATAATATTTTCTACCTATTCAATATGCGAGATGTTAATGTGATTAAGGTTAGAATATTTATTCAAGGGAATGATATAATAAGTGTGGTCCAGGATCTCTCTTTTCATCCTGAAAGAAGCCGCTCTCCTTTGAGCTGAGACCTCTGACTGCTGTCATGTCTACCAAGACCATGCGATGGAACCCCCTACAAAAGGAAGTAGGTACAGTGAGATCCAGCTTACACGCGATTGGGGTAACCAATGAGAGAAGAAGAGAGGGTGTCGGCTCACCTCTGGAACAGTGGCAAGCTTTTAACAAAAGCTTTTCTTGTATTAACCATGAACGTTCATCAGTTTTATGAAACGGGAAATGGTTTTGGATTTAATCAATGTTTTGCATGAGCGAGTTACATCTGGTGTTTACTCAAATCAATATTGCTCCGAGTCACTCAGATATTTCAAACAGTAACCCAGGAACAAATCGAATTCAGAAAGCAAAGGTAAAAGGCACAAAGGTAATAAAACCATGATAAATCTTTCAATGTTTGCTGTGGAATTTCAAATTCTCGGTTTCAAGAACCAGACTTTAAGGTGTCTTTGAATTTTTCTAATCTACCTAGCAACCGGGAAATCAGAGAAAACCATGAGCAAACTCTAGACTAATAATGGCCCTGACAAAAAATCAATTCTAGATTGCACTGGAGCCTAAAAAGGGATGTTAAAATTGAGGAGGCTCAACGCATCACCGATGAGTTTTAGTGCCTAGCAGAAAGCTATTATGCTTCCTTCAGAAAATCAACCTTGTGGAGCCTCTGATGTGTGGAATGGTTTATAAGCATGGAATGGTTTATAAGCATGGGAAATATTGCTCTTAGCATAAACAGCAGTAGGCAATCTATCCCTCATTTCCCTTTGCTTGTGACAACAGCTGTCTTTCTTGGTGGCCACTTTTACTCTGATACACCACCTTGTCAGCATGCTGTTGGATGTTTACCTGGTAACTTAATACTTAATGTAGAATTTTGCCATCTACCTATTTCTGGGAGACTGTTTGCAATTGTGCTGCTCCCACAGCTACTGCTGCAGAGAAAGGAGCCAGGCAGTGTAAATAACAGAAGCTAGATCAACAAAATATCTGTCCTATCAGTGAATGGGTATTGTGTATCGGTACTGCGTATTGGCAGCAATACAAAATGAAACTACACTGTGTTACACAAGCATATGGTGAAAGTGAATCAGGCAACTCCATATCAAGAGTTGCTCCTGAAATCAATAATACCCACTCATAACGTTATAAGAAGGTAAGAGGATAGCACAACAAAACTGTGGAAAAGCCATTTAAAGCCACAGCTCTTTAATATTATTGAAAAGGTAAGCTACCATGTATATAAAAAAATAACGCTTGCGTAAATGAGTGGTCCCTCGCATGATGGACTTCTATAAAAATGGCATACCTGTATTTTGTGACAATTATATGCTGCATCTTCCTGTTGAACTTTTCCATGGATGCAATGTGATATTGCTTACTTAGCTTGAATGATTATTTAATAAAATTAAATGGTACTAGAATAGATTCATGCAAACTTTCCCTGTTAATGGTTAGCTAATGTTCTTGGTGCAAAGTTTATAGAAGGCATTTGGCACAACAATATGCCTTCCTTTTACGAATATGCCTTCCTTTTATTAGCAATCGCAAATATTTACTCTGCACTGTGCGTGCAAATCAGACAGGTGTAGGTCTCCAGGTGAGCCTTTGGTACTTGGGTCACACTACCCTGCCTTAGTTACACATGGTGTTTTAACAAGCAACATTGATTAAGAATTCCCTAAAGCTGCATAGTAACAAACAATGAACTCAAGCAATATACAACACAGATTATCTATACACTAAACTGGCATTCAAAGTATAAACAGACCACAAAGTCCAGTGCCAATGTATGATTGTGTGTTAAGTTGAGATATAAAAGCAGTAAAATACCTACTCTCCCAAACCGGCCAAGGGTGAAAAGTATTACTTGTGTTTTCATGTACCCTTATAAATATATCAGAAATATATTTACTCTTATACAGTGGCACCAAAATGGACATGTCAATATCCTTTGTTCTAAATATTACACTTCAATTGTGTAATTACTTAATGTTAAAGGAGTGCTAACTAATTGTTTAAAATCCTTTTCTCACCTTTACTGTCTGACAGCTGACTGCGTCGCTACCTGACAGACAAGGCCAACTGTCAAGCTCATGCCTGATTTAATCAATGTTTTAATCTGATTAAAAGCAACAGTGCGTTTACAGTATATTGTTACTTAAAACATTTTAAATCTCTAATCGAGAGACTTATGTACATTTAACTTTAACTTTTTTAAGCTGCTTCTATGGTCATCAACCACTTGGTAGTTCCAAAGGGTCTAATTCCTCTGTGTTTGGACTCATTGTTGAATACAGTATATTATAGTTTTGTAGTATATTATGAGTTTTGAAGTATATTATAGTTTTGTGTATGCCCTAATTAAAATATAGCAATGTGGCCAAAAGTTTTTAAAGCCTTGATTTCTTGGTGACTCATTTGACTGAGTGTCATTTACCTATTTGAACACAATATGTACACAGGACAGATTATTTTTTACTTCCTCATTCCCTAGAAATATAATTCTGTAAAATCTAGTCACCAAGGGGGGGGGAGGGGGGAGCTAAACATATTATGAATATACTGTTAAGTAAAAACGTACCTTATAAATTACTTTTAAATGATATTCCTGTTGATTTTTTTTTTTTAAAGTTTAGTCTGTAGTAAGCAACTGGTGTGATGGATCAGCCCAATTACAGTTCACTGCTCCTCTATCAGAACGGCAATGACAAAGCCCTCCTCGTGATATTTTCAATCCATGACAGATGGAGAGCTTTGTTCTCCCTCTATAGGAGATGCATGGCTGATTGACCATAAAAGAATAATGAGAATAGTGACTCACGACATAGTGTTGCAGTGGGACAGGTAATGGTTACGCTCTGTTGTACCAGTGTTACTAAGTGGGAAGACATGTTGGAGAACTATATGGAAACACTTTACATTGTGTCTCTAGTTCCTGTGTATTTACATAGCAGTTACTTCACAGTAAATACACAATAAATATGTACTTACATGTAACTACAATGTTATTAAACAAATGTGTACTTGCATATATCGTGTAAAAATATTTACACATTAAGTACATTGTAACTATGCATAATAGCATTATATGTGTAAGTATACGTGTATTTACTAAGTAACTACTATGTAAATACACAGTAATTAAAGACACGTAATGGAAAGTGTTACCAACTATATTAAGTGAAGAGGGGCTGCTTTAAACATCTATGTTTTAAAAAGTCACCAGGGTGATGACTGAAACAGAAAAAAACAAACCTGCTCTTCAGGGAAGCATGTCAGACTGAAATGTGCTGTACACTTGGTGCAGCCTGCCATTACTAATTCAAATCCCAAATCCCAGGTACATTCCTTTTGTATCAAACAAATACTGTACCGCAGCATTCTGAAAACCTATATAAAATGGCTTTTATTGTTCAATGAAATGATAAGGGCTCCATAAGCAGGCAGCAGTATGATTGATTGCCAACGTCGAACTAGAAGATGCATTGATTTTGGAAGCTTATAAGCCGTACACGAGAGTGAATCATCTGCTACATTTGACATTCAAGCAAACACCCAGTACAATACTAATGTTCAGTGATAAAATAACTGTGTTCCGAATTCTAGAACCCCAGGGTATTGAGAGAGAGAGGACCCCAGGGTTCTAGAATTCGGAACATGTAAAATAAAAGCTTTGGCTTGAAGTGCTTTGGTATCTGCTCGGATAGTATTTTATCGTTATGTTAGGATACACAGGAATAAGCTATACATGTTTGTATTGACAGTACCTTTAGAGTTTACAGAAAATACAATTGAGATAGCATTATACACCAGTGTAAGACCTTGGGTAGACCCCATCAGAACCATATAATGACGCATTGGTATACCATTGCAATTCCGTAGGTCCTGTAGGAAACCTGGATATGAATTAGATATGCTGTTTTAGTTGGATTGGCATGGGAGCTCCACTGACATGCCGATAACAGTGTGTAGAATAATACGACTGTTGCCATGACTCCCAGAAGCAATAGAATGTGTGCCCCAATCACCAGAGGTCTCAAGTGGGAATAAATCAACACAGGTACTAAACTTCCCAGATGTGATAGATGTAAGGCGCACTGTTCCCTAAATGGTAATCATGGGGAATGCAATGCACTTGGTCTGTCAGAATAATGTGCTTGTTCTGTCATTGTGTCTTTGTGTAATTGGCAGTGCTGTGTGATGCCCTGCTCATACGGATTCTGACCACCAATGCAGATGAGTCCACTCACTTGAGGTGTGTGGTCGCCGGTTCACCTCCAGCCTCGGCTTTGTTACATTTGTATTCTACTGTATTAGTGACTTCAATACCAGCCCATCAAACACTATGGATCCTACCAAGGGATGTGCAATAAAAACTTGAATAATATCATTGATATGATTCCCAGGTAACACTGACATTTACTAATACTGACATTTTAACCAGGGAGAGCTCGCTTACTTTGTAATGTTGAAACTGCTGCTTTCTTAGATTGGTATTTGAACTCCTACCAGGTAGCTGTATGTTGTAACATGCGGTAAGGATCTTATAATTGTGTTTTATAAAATACTTAATGTAACGGGTTATAGTACTAAGTGTTCAGCTACACATAATTAACCACTTGACAGTGGAGAACTATTAAAATGAATGGTAAGAAGCCTCTCTCTGCGTTGTGGGGTTCAGGGTTCACGTCCTCTGCTTTGCCGTTGAATTCAAAGGGCTTGGCTACAGTGTAAATTATATTAGAGATGAGAAAGTAAATCAAAATCTGTCCTATTTGGTCCACCCTGCGTTCAGATGGTTAAATAGTGATTTTTACAGTTCAGATAGTTTTACAGTTTAGCTACTTTTACAGTTTAAGTTTAGATCAGCTGTAAAACTGCATCTTGCAATCGAATAGTAACGGCTCTCTGGCATGACATCTACAACTTGCGGTTTCAACATACAACTTTCTCGGGTGGTTAACAAGAGGAACCCTCCATCACAATTGCAAACTTTAAAACAGCCGCTTTTATTTGAAACAGGCAGCTACAAAGCTGGTGCTTCATTTTCATTTTCTTTATTTTCGCTTCACCTTTGCATGATTAATAAGCAGGCTGCATATTCCATTAGCGGGAAGGAGAAGCTTCATATCATATTTTATATTCAGTGTTTTCATTTGGTATTTATTAAGCAGTGCTCAAATGAAACATACATCAGCAATGTATAAATTAAGCTTTCAAGGGGACAGCTTCCATTTGCCACTGTTTGTCTGAAACCAAACAAATCTATCTCTTTAAGATGAGTCAATAGCTTTTTCTTGTAGGGAGCGCTGAAGCATTTTGAAGGTGCTGGTAGCAGTGCTGTTGTTTTGTCTCAAAGCTGTGCCAGCATAACCAGAGTGTTGTGTCTGGAACTGCAGCTGACCATCTGTAATACTTAGGGCTACCATATGACTCCATGTACACTTGCACAGTTTGGGACAGTCCAGGCCTTTCAGGTCACACCTCAATGCATTCTGGTAAGTGTAGTCCAGCTGTGAAAGGTACCTGAGACAGGTAAATTCTGTTGAAGGTGTCATACGTTTTTCATCTCCTGGTGAAATGATGTATTTATATGGAATATAAAGATTTTCAATAATTGACATCTACAGAAGGAGCGGATGCTACTGTAGAAATGTCTATGTTTGTGATTATTAACAGGTACCAATTGAGATTTAGATATATCATAGACAATGCTATAAATGAAAAGTTGCTGGTACTTCCTGGTACCTTATCACTTCATGGGTTGCAGTTCAAAGTTACTCCAGTGATCTAGCTGGAATCTAACCATCTGACCTACAGCAGATGTACCGGGATGCAGCAGTTTAATTATAGTGTCTTCATACAAGAAATTAGTATGTCAAACAAGTAAGGAACTAAAAGATTCTCAGCACAATAAATGGGGGAGCAGCCATGGTGTTGAAAAAGCTAACAATGGTTAAGAACACTGGTTTTTAAGACTTTGCTTAGCACCTCTTTTTAATGCCCCCCCCCCCCACCACGCTTTTTAGCACATCAAATCTGAATTCAGTTATGAACACTAAAGAAAAGTTTTTTGTTAAGTATACAGAAACCTACAAAGCAGTATGTCATTCAAAACGCGTAGGTAACATTATTCAGCAGGTTTCATTCGACTTTATGAAGCAAAATTAGTTAATTCCATAGGGTGATGCAAAACATTTGATCATAGCTGTACATCTCCACAGATATTTTAAAAGTGAACAGCTTTCATCAATAAGTAAAAACTACTGTAAGAGGCGCTTAGATAATGTCAAGATCAATCAAGCTTATATTGTACTGTAATGCAATAAGACCTGAGTATGAGGATCAGGTAGTTGCATTGATTAATTTCCAGTTAAACCTAACTTTGTGCAACCCTGTGTCTTAAAGTTTGATTTTCTTTTCTACGCATAATTTGATGTGATGGATTTGACCCATTAGCGAGCGCGTCAGCTTGGTTAAGAAAATGAATGAATCCTCTTAGTTAAAGAGATTCCACATCTTATGATACGGAATGATGGGTAGAGAACTCTGCAACCGTTGCTTTTTTTTTCTAACCTATTAAAGTTATTAATTATTTTCAAACTCTATTTCTGTGATTCATTACTGTCCCCTCGCTGAGTAAAGGATTGGGGAAACATGACAGCGTGACATTTTGCTGCTCTGTTTAATTTATTTTGTATTTAATGTTTCATTTTACTTAATAATTCTAATCTGCATTGTGGCATGCTGCATTTGCACTTCAGAGGTAAATTTGAGATGGAGGCAAAACACTTAATTGATTAGACACTAATTAGTTTGTTATGTGGAAGCAAGAGATGGCAGCAACTAAAACCAGGGGTACACTTTATACTCTTTAATAACATCTGCTTGTCAGTGAAGTCTAATAAGAACTAAATGAATAGAGTACGGACATCTGCAGTAGTTCTTTCAGGTAATAAAGTGTTGCCATGACAACATTAACGAGCTGTTCTGTTAACAGGAAATGCAGATGTAGGAGGCTGGGTGTATAAAACAATCCAATATCAGCTTTACCGGTATTTCCATTCCGAGGAATAATACCCCTTTCTCTGGACTTACCACGCCTTTTGTATGTGGTCTGCAGTACGGTTTCTCCAGACCAACTGCCATACACAACCACCCCTCCCTTCTTCTCTGGTCAGCTGAAGCATTTCAATCCCGAAGATCATAGTTCCTTGACCACCTCATTTTAGGTACGGAGCAATTCACATACATCTCCAGATATATGGATAATGTGAAGTGGGATACATGTGACCGCCTCTGCTCTATCCCCTTTGTTTCAAAGAAAACAATTCCACAATACAGTAGTAAAAATGTGTAATCCCTTTAATAACTTACTTCTGATCCAGTCAGACACCCAGCCACTGTTTAATGCCTTCATTTTTATCATGTTTTTATAGATTGAAGTGGGATACATGTGACCGCCTCTGTTCTATCCCCTTTGTTTCAAAGAAAACAATTCCACAATACAGTAGTAAAAATGTGTAATCCCTTTAATAACTTACTTCTGATCCAGTCAGACACCCAGCCACTGTTTAATGCCTTCATTTTTATCATGTTTTTATAGATTATCTACATGGATCTAGACTGAGTAAATGGAACATTACCAGGTAACAGTTCTCTCAAAAGAAAGCGATACAATAAGTGTTCTTTTTTTTGGGCCTTTTTTTCCCACCATTTATTAAATGGCATTTCATTTTAATCTGGTGTTGACCCAGTTACTGTGCTGCCGGGGTTTGACAATCCCAGGCTAATCCTCATGAAATGTATGACAGCCATTGCTGGATATAGCTTGACATTTGGAATTTTAGGCCCTGTGCCAAGGCCTAGCCTTTTTCTCTCACTTGAGCCTGTCATTTTCCCTCACCAGATCCTCCTGAAGCTTAAAGTCGATCCTTAATGTGCATTTTTAGGTGTTAACCTCGATGTAGAGCCAACTGCTGAATTTTCAACAGGGCTCAAAGTATTTTTTCAGGCCCATGACACATGGTTAGTGTTCTGAAACAGGCCGTGTGTTTGTGTGTCAGAGAAATGGAATGTTACACAGAGAAACCTGGGGGTTACCTGGCTGGTTTGAGTTGAACCTTTTCAGTGTCTTTGATAGGAGGTCTTGTTTTACCGTGTCTCCAAAACGACTGACGTATGATGTACCAACAAATGTGTGGTCTCTTAGAAGGGGACGTCTCACTGGGGTTTTTTAAAGTGTACAGTTTATCTGTTATCAATCGTAAATAAAATATCTGAAATGCCTGAACACTTTATAAGTACAGCACAATACATTAAGAATAGGACTTCACATGAGTTTGGATTTATATGAACCGATAATGACTCTGTTAGGATTCAACAGAACATAATGTTCTTAAATGTATAATTATTACATTTGAATTAACACCCACTTCATTACCCCATTCAGATCGCTTGCCGACTAAATATCTTGATATCCCTGAACAGATAATCATCTCCTTTTCAAATACATGAATAAGGTTTTAATGAGAAAGCTGTTTTGCAAGTGCATACATTGAGTGTTGGAGGTCTTTGTGCATTGGAATTCCATTCATCCTTCTGATTGTGTACAGCTTGTGAGTGCAAACATTGTACAATGCTGCCAGTTAATGATGGAAATGGAAAATTGCAATGGAAATCCATCTGCAATCAGTTTTATCTGACACTTTGAGAACCAGAATTCCTGATGTATTAGGATACCATAGCATCTTGCCCTTATGGATTTGATCCTCTTACATTTCTTTACTCTGTGTTAGACTGTGGGAGGGTACGAGGTAAAACGAAGATCAAATGTATAGTCATAGCATGAATAGCATTTGCGGGACACACTCATTAAAATCCTTTGCATGTATTTGAATATGGGTTGGTTTTATCTAATAGATCAATATACTCTTCACATTTTTTCTATTGTTCAACAACTATTGCAGTTTGATGTAAATAAAACTGATCTTTAGTATTTTTGTTTTTGAAAGTAAGCGACTAAAATGCCAGTTTGTGCCTATTTCTTAGAAAAGTTTACCACAGCAAATTTGCAAGCTGTTTTCCCATGCTTTCTCATGGTGTTACTATGCATTTACTATAGCTTACCATGGTTCACTGTGTTTTTTCATATGTTTTACCATACCTCTCTGGACTATACAATGCTTACCTGTGCGTTACCATGCTTTCCCTATGCATTATTACACTTTGCTACACTTTTACTGTATAGGCAACTTTAATAAGGGCCATGTTGTTTAGATTCACCCCTGTTTTGATCAGTGGTTTTCAAAGCTGTGCCCGAGGGCAAATTTATGCCCAAATAACCAGTAATAACCTGGGACTGCAGATGACAATCTGGAATACTGCATTACTGATGTACATGGCATTAAATAACATATGGCTTAAGGTGTTCTGTCCTGTTCTCTCAATCTGTCATATTATTCCATTTGATAAATCTGGATATATTGTATATTTTAGAACTGTCAAGGGGAAGAAAAACAATTATTTATGCTATCGACCTTATGAGAAATTCACATGTGTTCTCCGATGGCAAAAAAATGTTTAGGGCCACTGATTTTATATGAACTCAATAGACACATTTCACTTTCTGTTTGCATTTCTCGCACAACAGTTCCTGGTTTGGTAGCATTGCTGCATATTTCTGGAGACAATACAAGAACAATAATAATCTGATCAAACCTGTATCACAGCTTCTGCCGCTGAAAGGTAATCAGCACTTCAGGTAGGTGAAAGAGGGTGGGTCATGGTGAGGAAAACAGGAACTTGGTAACAAACTGTTACAAAGTTCATGTGACTACACCGTAGCTTACACAAAATCCCAGGACATGACACAGGTGGAGTGTGGATTTAGTTTTAGACATCAGTTTTCAGAACGGCACACAATCTGGCGTTTGTGAGTTTTGTTGTAATTTTAGGCTTCCTGGAAAAGCCAGGGAATTAAAGCAAAGAGGTAGCAGGACAAGTGGCACACATCTGTTTCTAACATGAACTTTAATTCAGGTTTGGCTTTCACCTTTTGGATAGTCTCAAAGTTTCTTACAAAGGCCATTCTTCTGTTATTCATCGCTGGTAAGTTGCTAATCTTTTCTTGGGTGTTTTTGTTGTTTGTTTTTTTTAACTACATTTTGTATAATACCAGTAGTAATTCTGGTTACAGGCACACTTTGAAATAAGTGTGTTTTCCTGATTAAACATTTTAGGGTAACGTAAAAAAATGAATACTAAAATAAACTCAACGACAAATGTTTTGACTAGAAGTCTTTTTCAGTGTCCTCAATTCACTTTTTTTTTTAAAATGTAGTACTGTAGTTACATTTGTATTATAATGAGATAAAAATGTAGAATGTATTGAGATGATATTTACTTCATGCCTACAACTGTTACCTCTATTGAGTGTGTGTGTGTGTGTGTGTGTGTGTGTGCATAAATTAGTTGCATAGCTGAAAAGAAAACAGACATTTCTCACTGGAAATGCAAAATAAGACACTTGTCATAGGGTTACATTTTAATGTTGCCACTGCTATCCTTTCATATAACGAAAACAAATAACGAAAATAATTATTTAATCAAAAACCCTTAATGCAGCTAAAAAAACCCAAAAAAGGTTATTTGGGTATTTGGTACTTTCTAAAAGCTGTGCCAGGGTACAAATGTAACCTTAATGTAGAGAAGGTAAGCACTATTTTATGCGGTCCTTATTTATCAGGGTGTGTTTTATGATTCTAACAGGGTTGGATCTCACTCAGTACACTGTCAAACTAATCACCAACCTGCTGTATGGCTGTAGTATCATAGTTATATTGTATTTGTCTTTGGTAATGTTTAAAGGGGGTCAGTGACTCACCCCTGGGGGGTAAACACCAGCTGGATTGATAAGAATTATGACAGGTACATGTTAAAACGCATCCGGGTTTAGATTTGCAGCTGTATATATCATTAAAAGAGCCCCCTCATCAACTGGTGTGCTTTGTTAATGGAAATCTTTGTAACATCTTTGGTTTTGTTAAACCAGTTTCATTTGACGAGCAAGAAGCCGTTTTCAATTGAGCTAGATCAAGTCACTTATCAGACACCTTGATAAGCAATCTGGCTCTGTGTACAGTGGTCACCAGTATCAGTGTACAGTCCTGTGAAATGTCTTGGAATGAGATAGCAGTGACATCACAATAGGCATTCAGAACATAGTTAACTATAACAACAGTGCTGGTCTGCTCCACTTCATGACTGCACATTATATTCTGATTTCAGTGCTAGCTAAGCTACAGTAAAATAATGAATCCGACTCAAATGGTTCAGAGTGTAAAATAGTTGATGAGAAGGAAATATTGTTATGCCATAAATCAGGCATTCATTTAACAACAAAACCAGTGAGAATATTGGATTTTCAGATAACAGAATAAGGTTTTAAAAACAGCGAACCACATACTGGTCACTCCCTTGATAGAAGTTGTTACAATGAGGTAAAAAACAATAATCTTTGCTTGATTTTCATATCTAATCTCTCAAACAGTGCGACTTCTGTAATGCCTTGTAACCAGGAGGTCCCCGGTTCAAATCCCACCTCAGCCACTGACTCATTGTGTGACCCTGAGTAAGTCACTTAACCTCCTTGTGCTCCGTCTTTCGGGTGAGACGTAATTGTAAGTGACTCTGCAGCTGATGCATAGTTCACACACCCTAGTCTCTGTAAGTCGCCTTGGATAAAGGCGTCTGAAAAAAAAAAAAAAAAGCCTTCAGAGCTGTTAAAATCAGAACCCAGCCGTGGGGCAACTGCGAAAGGGTCCATTGATCTACACAATGGTGGATCTAAATAACGCCACTGTTTTGATTATTAATATAGCACCCTTTGTGTATTGAGGCTCTAAAGTGATTAGTAAAAATATGTCTTAAGAATTTAGATCTGCCGTTGTTTAAATCTTGAACAGTTTGATACATTTTTGTTAAAGTGCAGATTAATAGCAACAGACCTAAGCTAGTGATTGAGAACACTGCAAAACAGTATCTTGTTCTTGGAATAGGATTTTATGGATCATTGTGAATATGTTTTGTTCATTTTTATATTTCTGCATTTTCTTACTGCTTATAAACTTTTTTTTTTACTTCCATTATGGGTTTGTGATTCATTAACCATATCATAAGCTTATGTTTATCTAGAAATTTTAATTTTGACTTCAATTTGAGACCTCCTTATTATTTACGAGTCGTTTTTTTACTGTTGTTTTTATGATGGTAATTAAAAGTATTGTAGAATTACTTTATTGGGTTTGCCTAACTGTTCATTTATAAGGGTGGTTTTTTTTTATGGTACTAAAATTTTCCATGGTAATAAAACACTTAAACTTTTGTTTCTGGTGCTTTACAAATATGACCCACTGTATTCCTGGTAAACTTTGTACAACGTACTTTGGCAGGTATGTTTCAGCTGTCGAAATGTGCTATTGCTTTTACTTCTGGTGCCACCTATGTATAATGGAATCGATACAACGAAAGTGAGGTTTTCACAGTTCAAAACAATTTAGAAAACATCTTTTCAAAAGTGTAAATTACTGCTGTCAACCAGTAAGTACATTGCGTCTTTTGGAAAAATATTGTACCACGCAGCCGGACTTTCCATGGAATTGTGGTGTTCCTGTAGTTATCACACAGAAAGGGATACAGATAGCACTTCAAATTAAACGCCATATTACTCACCTGCTTCATTATCTGATTAATTTAACAAGCATGTACATTTTTTATTGTACATTACACATATCTAACAATGATCTCTACTGTAGGGAGACACCTGGGCTCCTTGCAGTAGTAGTTATTTAAAGCAGTCATCTATGTGCTGAATATGCAAGTAATGCTGAAGCATTTGTTTGGCAATTACACGCAACATTTGCAGCTGATGGATGATAAATGAGGGAACAGGTCCATTGCGGATCCAGTGGACCTAAAATCTAGTATTTTTGTATCCTAGGATATATTGAAAACCCATAACAACTACTTTCAAACTGGGACGTTCTAGGAAAACCAGTGCAGCTATTTTAAACCGCAACCTTAGTAAGACAGAAGCAATGCATAAATTGTTTGATCACCATTATCTACACAAGGCTAGTTTGGATGGGCAAATGACACATCTTCAGTTTCTGAGCCCCATTCACTGGGAAAGGGAACTTCGTGTTAGACTGTGTATGCGTGTGCGTGCGTGCATGTGTTTCTTTATGTAAAACATATACCCCTTCTCAAATTTAGACCAAAGGTGGGTCACGAGTCATGGCTGCTATTTGTTTTTTCTTTTTCTTAGGAATCTCATCATCTGAAGAGCCTGCTGTGAAAAGTGTGTTTTTTGAGTCACGGAACTGTCGGAACACTCTGCACTGGAACGTTGACGGGAGAGAGAACTCGGATGCCTTCTATAGTGTGCAGTACAGAATGTAAGTGAATTGGGAGAATAGTTGTGATTTGTTCTCTTTAAATTAAGTGTCTCTAATTACTACTTGTATTTACATAGTTACTTACATGTGTACTTACACATATGCATAGCTGCAAATGTACTTAATGTGTACATTTTTTTGCACAATGTATGTAAGTACAGCATTGTATCAGAAAAGGGTTAGGGTAAGAGGTAGGGTTAGGGTTAGGATTAGGGTTAGGGTTATAGCGTGTAAAAATATTTACACATTAAGTACATTGTACTTCATGTGATTCTTAAATCCACGTTTACTGTATGAAGGGATCTTTGTGATCTTGAAATCATGCATCATTTCACCTTCTATGTTGGTCCAATAAAAAGTATCGACTTTAACATGGTTTCTTATTTGTAATGGGTTTAAAACACGAGGTAATGCATAGGAGGCTGTGTGGTCCAGTGGTTAAAGAAAAGGGCTTGTAACCAGGAGGTCCCTTGTTCAAATCCCAGCTCAATGTGTGACCCTGAGCAAGTCACTTAACCTCCTTGTGCTCCATCTTTCAGGTGAGACATAGTTGTAAGTGACTCTGCAGCTGATGCATAGTTCACACACCCTAGTCTCTGTAAGTCGCCTTGGATAAAGGCGTCTGCTAAATAAATAAATAATAATACTACTAATGGTATCCTAAAATAAGTGGTCACCCCTAAATGCTAGCTGAACTATGATGTAATGACTATTTATTGCAAGGCGTGGTGCAAGGTGGAGGCAGGGGAGGGAGGAGGAGCAAACAAAGAAGCGAAAAGAAGGTGTAGATCAGAGGGCTATTTATGGTGATTAATGGGTGGATTCTCCTTTCCGAAACACAACATAGTTTCCAAAGAAGTACGTGGGTAACCCATCTGCTTTGATTCTCTATTGATCAGTGTTGTGACTAATACAGATTTGGGTTGATCTGCTTCATCACCCATCACACTTGAAGGAAAATGAGATCCCTACAGTTCATGCTGTTGAAAACATGGTGACGAAATTTTTGCTGGCAACACATTCTCCATATTCTTGGATTCATTTTCCAGAGTAAAACGATACTGTGTACGCCTGCTGTTAAAAATGCAGTTGCATATTTTAAGCATTTCATGCATGAAATATTGAAAATAACTGAAAAAAGTACACACTAATGAATATATTTCATTGAAGTTTTTTTTTTTCCATTGTTTTATATGGGGAAAAAATGTCATCCTCATATGAGGCTATCCTGCATTTGTGTCATCCATATGTCCCCATTTAAAGACTAGATTTTTTTTTTTAACCGTCCCCATATGAGGACACCATGCAGAGAATTAAAGAGACTTATCATTATAATCATGCCAGCTCACTGACTTCACTTATCTATTCTTGCATATTTCCTGTTGGTTCTTCCTGTCAGGTTGTCACAAGTGTATGTTTCAGAGTTGAGGGTTTTTCCACCACTGATTTCTTCAGTCTTCTTCCTGCACTTTGTGTGTGATGTAACTTTCTAAATGCAAATTTTAAAGTTGCACTGAAGTGTCAAATGAGTCTGAAATGATATTGTATGTAATTATAGACCTCATAGAAAGTGCTAAATACACAAACAAATGAATATAGATTTTGTTTTTTCTGTTGGCTCGGAATGCATTTCTGGCAAAGTGGATTTTTTGACCAAGGTCCTTCAATAAACAATAGTATGCAATAATATGATTTAGTAACTCTAGAAAGAAATTGTGTAATACACAGTAAGAAACATAATTTAAAATGCATTCCTGTATGAAATATCCCCTACTAGAATATGAATTGAAAATGAACTTAGTAGCAGCTTTATTTAAAGCTGACACCCAAAGTACGGTTCAGAACGCACGCTTAACCTTTCAAGATCTACATCATCCTACCCCCGATATATTTATAATGTATAATGTAGCTGGAGGTCAAAGAGCAAAACATATTCATTTGATGCTTAGATTGTCTTTAGCTTTAGAGATGAGACACCTGTGTTCTAATGGTAGTACTGTGGGTGTGATTGTGTAATAGTTTCTGCATGTGCTGTGCTTGTAAGCATCTCTGTGTGTGTCTGTGTGTCTACATACTTCCAATTGTCTGCCTATCTACACTCGCCACTGCTTTCCGGGTCTTGGATATGAAACACTATTGAAACTACTAGTAGTCCCCTATCTGCTGTCCTGTGACTGAAACTGACTTGTATCCGGGAGATGCAGTTTTTATATATTACTGAATATACATCAGGCGTTGCATTTGCATCACAAATTAATAAGTAAGGGGCATCCCATTTAGAATGTGTTTATATTTATTTTACAATCACCTGTGTATCTGTGGACAATGAAGTGACCATTTGCATTGCAGAAAACAGCGATACCCTTTTCCAGCTTTGAAAAGCGTAAAGGATCTAATCTATTTTGCTTGGCTCACAGCGTAACAATACGTCTTTATTAACCATTAATTTAAGAAGGTGTATTTTTCTGCAGCTAAATCCTTACTTGGTAAAGGATCATGGGGCCTCTTGAAGGAGTGTTATACAAATTATGTAGCTGCAAATGACATGCATTGTTTGAAACGCAACAGCATTCTGTTTATATTATTGAAGTCAGTGAACGAAACTACAATGCCAAACCTTTCATTACTCATTGTTAGGTAGTGGTTGCCTCCCTGTGAAAAAATCTCAGGATATGAATCATAATGCCAGTCCTTTGAGATTAGGTACATTGTAAACCACATGTTTAAGAATGAAACATAAATCATATGCAGCTGAGGATAGGCACCTACAACATGGTGTGTGGAATAAATGTCACATTCCAGACAGCATTCAGTTTGATTGGCCTGGGGGCCTTTATTAGCATATCAGCTAAAGCAATGACAGAGTAGAGCTCTCCTTAATAGTTGATAGAGGAGAAAAGATTTGTACATTACTGTCTTAGAGGAGAGTTCTCAATACAGAGAAAATATGTGTACATTACTGTCTTAAATACAGCTTTGATCCCAAGATCTCCCACTAGATATCACACCCCTGGGCCCCAAAATGCACATTTAACACTGTTATTTGCTTAATATTTAACACACTTGTAAATCGATCTGTAA